>JADDOH010001264.1:0-63891 GCA_016648135.1 Agrypnia vestita
ACGAGAATGATTTATAAAATCGTCAATCGTTCTGAAACTTTTTAATTAATATAAACTTTTCATTCTTCTATTTTGAAACGACTCTTATTTTCCAAATAAAATTAATCACATATTTCACTGTTGCAAGTAATAAGCCGTCAGCCGATAATACATAGCAAATTAATTTCATTAATTAAATTAATTGTGGGAGTTAATTTTTCAAAATATCACATTTTACAACATGTAGGTATATAACTTTTGTGGGTTGTGGAGATGTATGACCTAGGAATCAATATGTCATCCGTCACGTTTTTCCACAGGAGCGGAATTCCTCGACTATGCCTTGACTAACGAGTTTCTTTCCATTCCAGGGCCAATTGTCCGACTTGTAACATGGTAATCTATTTCAAAATTATCATTTGTTTTGTGTATGAAATACATTGTTCAATATTTAGTTCTCGTAAAATGAAACTGTATATCCTATATGATGTCCGTGGAATTCACAAATTTTCCACTGGTACCCCATCTTTAATGCATGTGTTCTCCTGCACTATTATTGTCATTGTATCCACGTCTCAGACGACAAATTACATGTCCTAGATATACAAAAAAGTGAAAATTTAAACACAATTTTAGTAAAAAATTCACCTGTCGTCAAAAAATAGAAAACGACTGAGATAATAATCATTGAATGTTGCATGACTAACTACGTAGTCCGTTAATTAATTTCCGTAATGGGTTAATCAATATCTTATTAATTAATTAACATTGTTGATTAATTTCTAGGTTTAACTGCTCACTTATTATTATTTTCATCGTACCATTATTGGAATACTCTCACATAGTGTAGCATCTTTAATGAATGTGCTATGGTTCTGGGGCCATCGTGAGCATCATACGAAAACTGGTAGCTCTCAGCAGTAAACGATAACCATGATCCAAAACGAACGAGAAATTTCGTATTTTCTTCAAAATAAAAACAAGATGAATTTTGTATCTGTTTAGGTATTGTCTGGTTCAAATACACAATATCCGTACAATTTAATTCAAAATCCGTTCCATTCGTATACGAAGCTTAATATGCTTTTTTTCTGGTATACCGAAATATTTAAATATAATTTTTGTTGGTTTGGTATAGTTTTAAAATTATGCTAATTTTGATTAAAAATTATGATTCAACACTTTATAACTTGACGTGTGCATTACAAAGCAAAAGTTGGTGTAAATTAAAATGACAATAATGGTGACTAGCAGTTAAAAGCAATCGGCTGTCGCTGCGCGGCCATTAGTACCCGCTAGGCGGCCATTGATGCTGGCAATTGACTACTGAACGCTGCGCGGCAATTAGCGTCTGCGATTAGTTATCGTCCATTGCCTGCTGTTTTTATATTTTTTGAAACTGGTAATGATATTCGCCGCATACTGCGTTTTTGAAGCAATCATAATATAGATAATATGTTTCCGTATATGCGTTTTAAACATTTTCAACCTACGTATATGTATGGTTGGAAATTAAATTAAATATATCATGGAAATTAAACGTCAAAAATATACTTGCCTGCACAAAAAATAAAATTGACTCAAGTAATTATAAATTTCAATGGACATTGAATGTTAAATAAAGCATATATAATATTTCTACACATTACATAATATCTAAACTATTTCAAAATAATCTGTATATCTCGTTTTTTAAAACAAAACATGCAATTTTATTATTTTTTTAAAAATATAAATAGCATTACTCGACGCGCTTTAAGCGCAATTGTAATATAGATTATCGAAATCACTATGAAAATTATTAAATGATATATATTAAAAATACATATATTCGCAAAATTCATTTTACATTGTTGAAATTTTAATCTAATTATGCTGTAATAAATAACTGATCTCTTCTTTTTGTTAATTTTTTCATTTTAATTTTTTACATATATTCTTTTTAATTTTGCTATTGCTTTGGTATTCAATAATATCTACATATTGTTACTATCCATATTATTCTTTAAATATATCTTTTTTATTTTCACTATTACCTTTGTATTCTGCCATATCTATATTATTTTTACTATACCCACTTTATATTTATATCCTCAATCAATTGATTTACTTAATAGGCTTGTAGTATTGTTTTTTATTTATATTATTTTGTTTCTAGTGAGATGAGCGGCTCTTTTTTCTACCTGTATCAAGATGAAGGTAAATAAAATTAAAATATCTGCTTCAGAAAAAATATTTACATTAAAATGCGAAGAAATGAGAAAATGTTCTTTCAGGTATTGTGTTCCTGTTCACAAATAAAGAGACTGCATTTAAATGAGGCACCGACTCTGGGAACAACGAGACTATTAATGACATGATCGTAGCGAAGGAGAACTCTTTCGCAAGAGAACAATTTCTTCTCTCTGTGTTCGTGCCTCTGCAGTCAAACGACGTGGATTCAACGGCGACATCCTTCGCAAGATTCCACTACTACAAAGAACGAGCAAAATGTGGAGAATTGGCAAGCCTCTAAATAATGCCGAAGTATTTCACTTGAGAAAAAGTAATTTGCATCTTTGCATCTGCAGCTATACGAGGCCCTGCCTAAGCTGAGAAGTACGATGACTGAATTTAATATCAACAGTGATTTTAGATGATAATATATATTCATTATTATGTAGTATTAGTATATACTAATATAGTATGTAGATATTAATGTATTCATTCGAATGTCTCGTTATAATACCATTGTTGGACGTTTTTGTCTTTTTAAGTATGTTTCTAAGCAATTAATTCTTTTTTTGAAATTGAAATTGGTACTACTTTATTAATTACAATTCGTATTTTTATTACCACCTCACAATTTAAGAAACTTCTCAAGTGGCACTGGAAATATTTACATTAAAATATATATTTGATATAAAATGACCATATTTTGTAAGAAAAAATATTTGTAATTTGGAAAAATAAAGTGCTTAACTTTGCGCATTTTTCCAAAAATTGATTGAAATTAGATTTTTATATTTTTATACAATTTAAATTGAATCATTTTCAATTTATCTTATAAATATGATTTAAATTAAAATTAATATATATTTCATTAAATTTTACACATATTTGAAAGATTTTTTAAATTTTATACATATTTAATCTATATGGACGTTATGCTTAGTTATATTTTTATGGTTTATAGAATTTAAAGCTAATTGTTTCTAAAATGTAGACAAAATTATTAACTTCATACAAAATCGGTAACTTTCTAGAGTAATCAAAATTTAATATTAGCATATTAAGAATTTGTTTAACTTAGAATATACTACTCTACACACAATTGTACATGTCTGACGCTTAATTTGTTTTTAATTTTTAACAGGCTACAACAGGCCATGAGGACTAATTAATGCAGGGAAACACTTCACAAAAACACCCAGGCTTGAGAAAATCACATAGATATAATATACTTCACCAGGCATCGAACCTGTAACCTCCGTTATGAGAAACCAGTGTTATGCCAACTAAACTCTTACTTTTTATTCTAACTAATGAACTCCAACTATAAAGTTTATAGATAATATATCCAACTATCTATATATTAATTACTCCAACCAATGTCGTTTCTGCATACTGATAATTTCTGTTGCCAGTTTAAAAAAAAACATTTTAGAGTACATTAAAAAGATTGAAAAATATAGGAATACGAACAAACTGATATCAAAAAACATCCAAATCCAAATTATCGAAAATTAAAATATCGGAATTTATAGATTTTTTTAAATATTTTCGTGGAATCCGTGTATTTAAAACAGCCAACGTAATTGCAGTCAACGAATTTTTGTGCTGGTCATACCACAGAATGACGCTTTATGACATTGACAGTAAGTATACGTTTACGCTTTTCTTTTTATTGTTTTTGCATTAATCTTGCTTCAATAAACGTTCAAAGCATTTATTTATTAAACATTTATTACGCTTTATATTTTATTTAAACTGCAAAGTGAACTTAACCTTAGATTAACGTCATAACGTCTCTCATATAACCTCAAAAGACTCACAGCGCGTGGCGCGAATGTCATTTTACGTGTCATTTTCTCCGTATTTATACATAAATATTATTATTTTTCAGAATTCCGATGGAATACTCAACATCACAAAGCGGCAATTTGATAATGCGATTCGAGTTCACAATATGAAAGAAGAAATGCCAGACGTAGACTGTCAAACATCACAGAAGAGGAATGTGAAAGAAGGAATGCTGACCAGCGGGAACGTAAAAAAGCTAGGCAAAGAGTGTATGCTGAAGGAAGAAATGCGAAATCTTATTTTAAATGTGCAGTACAACTGTGCTAATGCATTTGCATCTTTCGGAGTGCAAATAAGTGACATACCAGGTGTAGGCCCGTATTGTTTTAAAATTTCAGGTGAAGTATATCATAGAACGTCTAGAAGTTTGCAGAGTGATGGAGAGGTGCCGGCATATGCGCAACTATATGTTTACGATGCGGATGAAGCAGTCAGGGTACGTATGAGCCATCCGTCTAACCTTAGATGTCAACAAAATATAATGGAAACTATTGATAATGTCATCCGTCGTGTAAGTCTATATGCTCTCCAATACAAAAGGTTGAAAGAAGCGGTTGAGGAAGAAGAATCTATAGTTGCAGAGCACGGGGGCCAGATGCGGAATATTCAACTACTCTTTACGCGTTCTTCGTTAGATGACCAAAGAAGGTATAATGCTCCATCTAATAATAATGAAGTCGCCATTGTGTATGTAGCAGATTACGAAGGTAGGTTACCGCCAAACGTAGATGTTGCTGTTCACCCTAAGAATGTAGGAGGTCTCCAGCGTATTAATATGTTATCAAAAAATTTAGATCCGATGGTTTTTCCATTGTTATTTCCATCAGGTGAATTTGGTTGGACTCTACAGCCTTAAATAATACAACATTAACTGCATGGTTTAAACTTAACCAACAAGATAATGAGGCACGTAATATTAAGTATCAGGATTTAACTAATTTCTATGTTTTTTCTACCAATAAGCAGTGGAAGAAGAGGCAATGTGGCGGGGACAAGATTATTGGTCGCATGTCCCCCGTTTCTCCTAGAAATATAGAATTATACCATTTAAGACTTATTCTTTTACAAGTGACTGGGGCTACGTCCTTTGAATCTTTGCGGACTATTAATGGTTGTCTTACTTCCTACATTTCGTGATGCAGTACGAGAATTAGGACTCATCGATGATATTGGAGAATGGCAGTGTTGCATGGCTGAAGCTTCAACGTATATGATGCCCAAAGCTCTTCGTGACCTATTTGTCTTATTAATGATTCATTGCCTCCCACCAGATCCGTTGCAGCTGTGGAACGATTTCAAAGATTTGATGTCAGAAGACTTTAGTCGTCAAGGTGCTACTGCAGAAATTGCACAAAATTGTTCCCTTTTGTATATTCAAAAGGCATTAATAAATGAAAATTCTTCATGCACATCACAGGGTTTGCCGGGACCAGATTACAGCAATACTTATAATGAAGTGGTTGATATTAATTTAGCATTAGAAAGTTCTTTAGGGTTAGAGATGGCTGGAAAACTCAATCGAGAACATTGTGCTTTCGACAGTATATTAAGTAAAAAATTTCAGATGTACCTGAAACAAAAAAATGTTTCTTTATTGACGGTCCTGGTGGCACAGGTAAAACGTTCCTTATAAGACTATTATACATACTTGAAGAGGAAGATCTAAGAAAGTTTTATCTGTTGCTTGGACAGGAATATCAGCAATTTTATTACCAGGTGGACGTACATGTCACATGGCTTTTAATTTACTTCTTGATTTATAGAATAACACAACATGCAGAGTGACATCCAAGAACCGTGCAATTATAAGTGCAGCTGATGTTATCATCTGGGATGAAGCGCCGATGGCGCCAGTTATAGCTTTAGATATAATTGAACGTACTCTGCGCGATATAATGGGTAATAATGATATTTTTGGCAATAAAGTAATCATTTTGGGCGGCGACTAGACAAATTCTACCAGTTTCTCGAAGGGCTTCTCGCGGTCAGTTAGTAGCGACATCTATTAAAAACAGCCAACATTGGAAAAATTTTACTATTTTCAATTTGAAAACTAATGTCCCCGCTTTAGAAGGTGAAAATTCATTTACACAGTGGCTTTTAGATTTAGGCGACGGAAAGCTGCCTCCTGTGGAAGGAAAGTATGCGTCATCAGTGCTTATTCCAAATGAAAGTGTAAGTCAAAATGTTGTTCAAAGCATATATAATGAAGTACATTCTATAGCGGATGTTCCCCTAATGAGTAAACGAGCGATACTGTGTCCAAAGAATGAACATGCTCGATTGGTTAACGAAGATGTACTCGGGCGTTTAGAAGGTCCAATCTTTACATTTTATTATGTGGATAGTATTAAAGATGATGGTCGTGAAATGGACTACAAAATGATATATTTTTAAAATACATTCATTTATCAATAATCATTAAACTAAAATGCTATGTAATTTATTAATAAATAAGACGCTGTAATTTTATCGATAAAAATAAATACAAAGAAGAATTTGACAGCTGTTTCATTTTTTGTTACTGACAGCTACCATAGACAGTAAAACCTGATTTTTTCACTGAAATTTTGTCTGTCACTGACAGCTACCATAGACACTAAAACCTGATTTTTTTCTCCTAAATGTTGATGAATTCATTATTTTTAAACCAGCCAAACTTAAAAACTCAGAGTTGACAGCATCACAATATTATACAGTAACTGTCAAGAAACAAAAAAAGAAATATTGCTTACTTCAAAATACGGCCAATTATCAAATTGTATTAACTTTGTAATAGTAAGGAAATCAATTGTGTTTGTTGCAGAGTCATTGGCCGCGAAGCGGCCACAATAGCAAAAATGGAAATTTTCCAGATACAATTGGCCGCGAAGCGGCTGACGTAGGCATAGGTAAACAATTGTGTTTGCTGCACAGCAAACACAATTGGCCGCGCAGCGGCCATGGCTGGCCGCGGAGCGGCCGTCATTGGCCGCGAAGCGGCCACAATAGCCGCCCGCAGGGCCTAGCAGTAAGCAATCGGCGAAGCCGATTGCTTTCCTGCTAGTTTTTCATTTATTTATGGAAGCGAGTCCCGTATTATTTATTAAGAAATAAATAAATGAAATTAAGAGAAACACACAAATATCAAATAATAAAACTGAAAAATTAAATGCTGGAACCTGGATTCGAACCACGGACCTTTGTCTTACGCGGACAACGTGATACCAATTTCACTATCCCAGCTACTTAATAAGTCGTCAATAACAAGTCGTTATTATTTGATATTTGTGTGTTTCTCTTAATTTCATTTATTTATTTCTTAATAAATATTACGGGACTCGCTTCCTATATATATATATATATATATATATATAATTATATACCAAACTGTTCAGCAGTTTTACGGCTGTTTTAGCGATGCGAAATGAAGTGAAATAAATAAAAAAAAAAAAAAATTAAAGTGTTTAATTCATCATTTAAATTTAATCAAAAATAAATACAAAAACGATAAACGAAAATAAAATAAAATGTTCTTTTAATTTTAAGGTAATGAGAAAGAAATGCACAAATGCAGTGAGCTTTGAATGCTCATTGTACTCCTCGCCGTAAACACAGGATCCGAAGCCGAACAGTGAAGCACTTGGATGCAGGCAGGGCAGGTATTGCGGGCGCATACAATGGCGTACAAAAGGCGATGATTGAATCTACGCCGAGTCAAAATTGCTGGTTATTTCACCGGTCCCTGTACTAAGCTCCTTAGCGGATTGTTCCAATTAAGGCCTTTGGGGCGGTTTCATTTACACAGCCATTGTTCAAAATTTCCAGTAAATGGTAAATGAGTTTTAAAAGACAGAGAACACTTTTTTACGCGACTCTACAACGCGGCACAAAAAAAACAAATAATATATTTTTGCACGAGTTATTTGTAATAACATGATTTCAAAAATTTATATCCAGCAAAATACACGGAAGCGGATAACAGATTTTCGAAAAATAGGAAATTTAACAACATAGAATGATAAGGCAAACAAAGGTCTTCATTGATTTCAAACACATCAGATATGGTAAAAATCTTTAGTGATTAAACCAATTTTTGTATAGTCGGCCATAAACGTTCGCATCTATTGTCAGGTAGCGATGAATAGTTACTGTATAAGCTTTTAATTTTTTAATGAATTAGAACTTTTCATAGCTATAATCTTAAATTCGTTTGTGTTATCATATTTTTTCATAATTTAAATATGTAGATATAACACCATATATGTAGTTCTTATCTTATACTGTTTTTTAAGGTTTGGGGACACATGTGTACTTTTTTACGTAAAATTATATTTTTTTATACGATTTCATTGGAGCGTATCTATCGTGTTATATCAAATACTAAAATTTTTCTATTTCATTATTATGAAGGCTGTATTACGTAGATAATATTAAAAAATAATATAACCATTGTAATAATGATGTAAACAGCTTAAAGAAAAACACAGTTTTTTCTATAATAAAGTATCTTTATACGCCATTACGAGCATTTCTCCAACGCGGATCATATTTATATATTTTACGTTTGTTCCATATACCAAATATATTCATACGCACTAATGTGATATTCTGATATCCACAAATCTTGTAAAACACTACAATCTTTGGTTTCGTATGGACTTACCGTTGTCGAGTCGAGAAACGAATAAATAAGTACAAAAATAGCCAGACAATAGAAGACGACAGCAAATTTCCATTAAGGTTTTTATGTTAAAGCCTCCGTTCCCATGGCCGGCCCGCGTCCCGCGTTCCAGTTGCGAGCGGTGGCCGCGCTATCTGACGATTGTTTAGTAATTACCTGTTCTGGGCAGCTCCTTACTACGGCGCGCGCCCTACATGGCCATCCAGGAATCCTTATCTCGGAGCCGACTGCTCGGGGCATAGTAATTATCCGCTTCCACCGACTTCTCCCGTCCGCAGGCCGCTTTTTCCTTAATCAGCGGCGCCTGCTGGCCACACCATGACCTTATATAGGAAGCGGAGGGTACGGCCCCGGCTTCTCCGAGGCGAGTGACATTGATTCCAGAGTTGACTGACCTGCCGGTGGTCGATTTGTTCGCAAACCTTTGGTCGCCCGAACAGGTGCTGTTGCCGGTGGTTTGTTTCATAACACCTCGGATTAATAAACGCGAACGTGTTTCGTCGGCCTGTATTTAAATTAAGTGACCGGTTTAAATTGCAGGCGCCGAGGAAGTGATTTAATCAATTGCCAGTCATTATTCAATTAAGACCGTCAGTTCTTTTCGTGCAACATTGAAAATTAAACGATAATAAATTAATCGCGATTAAGTGTCGCTCGCAGCTAAGTCATCCGGACGCCTTTGATGAGTCAAGCGGCTTTTGATATTCTTTTTGAATCAAACTGTAATCAATCTATATCATCATAGTCAACGGTCGTTTTTTCTTAGCGTGGTAATAATTTAATTTGAATATTTACCGTTTTTCATAGGTCTATAAAATATTATATATGTAGGTAATCGTGCTTCATAATTTCTTAACATATCATAAATTTTCACTAGGTACTACTATAATCCGACAAATCATGATGTACATACGTACAAACATTTTCAGTGGTACACAAAATATCACCCAATCATAAAGTAGATTAGTTGATATTTTGTGTAGGAATTTTGATATAATAATAGCCTTCATCATAAATAATCTGGTGGTCGGTGATTCGAGCCCCATTCCAGGACACCAGAAAGATAGTACTATTTTCATAGCATAAGCGCTTAACTATGTTTGAAAATAGTAAGAATATTTTTTTAAATAATTATTTTCCTTGTTAATTACAGATATACGTATAAATTCATATGCCAAACTGCACAGCAGTTTTACGGCGTTTTACACGTATTCCGTGTTTGCACCTCTATTAAAAAAATTATATAGTGGACATAAATTATTTAAAATGTTAATAGATTTATCAAGATAAAATGTAATAATGCGAGCTATTTGATTATTTTTAAGTTATGGTCACGGAAGTAAAAGAAAAACGCAATCATCACAATCATGAGCCTTTTTCTATCTACTGTTGAATGAAGGCCTCCCCAAGTTATACAACTTTTTTCTGTCCAACTATAGAGCGGACTGTGGGCCTCTTGATTCCAATATTCCTCCATTCTCCGAGCGATCTGACCTGTCCATTGCTATTTATTAATAAAAACAATAGCAAAAAAAAATAAAAAAAATATATATATATATATATATATATGTTAAATTTTATTTAGGATTCGTGAATTAGTTTGCGCAAAAGCGAGAAAGGTTTCGTTTCGCACACAGGGTGAAGATTTATCGAAAATTTAAACTCGTAAATAATAATAATAATACTGACATTGCCCCAATTAAACTTACCTGCTAACGTCGCTCAGTCGTCATCAACTTGTCGATCCATGGTTACGAGCGCTGCGTATTTACTGTATATCTTTACTTCAGGTGTTTGCTCCATAAGTCAGAACCTTTTACACAAACATTTCTCCATATACGAGAATACTCGCATCTCGCATCCAACTTCACCTTAAAATACTGGAAACTAAATTTGCCATTGATGAAGTTTGAACAATTTTTCTACAGGTATACACATCGCACACACCACAGAAAAGTGTAATAAATCAACAAGGTGAATTTTATGGAATAGCGAAAACAAAAATATACAATTTTTTTAGTTTTATAATGTTACATAATAATTTATATAGGATCTCGTGATTCACCCATGAATCACATACCTTCTCTGCTATCCTGTTTATTGCAGGGGATTATGAACAAGCGGTCCCGTCGAAAGGAGACACTAGATTTCGCAGGTAAACTTACTTTAATACTTCATTTACAATATTCCGAAATAAAACGGAAATTAGGAATACTTTACTTTTTGCACTTTTATATAGATGTGAAATATACACAAAAGTTCTTTCCGTTTTAAGAAACTGTTCTAACCATTAAACTCGACCCTAAAAATCAAATTTATTTATTTCATTGATTAAATTAAGGCTGTTATAAAAATATATTTTTGAAATACATTCTCATGATCATTTATCATTTAAAGTATTACATTTTAAGAATGTAAGAAATAAGATCAGGTTAGTAATGAATTAATAGAGATTACGACTTGAATTTTGTTATTTCAGTATACACATCATACATCTATACCTAAATGCTATCTTAAAACACAGACCTACTTACACCCCACCAAATTATAATATAAATATGAGTGTTTTAATATAACATAAAAATTTTACGCTTTTTTTTCTGTAAAAAATATTCACCAAACTGAATTCATTCCCGGGGTGGGTTAATAAATATTTGTATTCTATACATTCACGCTCTAGTTCATCGATAGGCGTTCAGTACAATATAAGATCAGTCAAATCGAAAACGTCCAGCTTGCTATTTGTATAAAAAATTAAATCGCTCAAGGTTCTTCTTACTGTGAAAAAGTAAATTGACCCGACTATAGGCCCGAATAAGTTGCGACAAAGTACCAGCAATAATTATTGCAGTTCCAGGAACAAAATTTCTTTAATTGGGAGCAAAATTAAAAAGAAGACTAGAAATGTAAGTTTTTTTTTTAATCAATGTACTTTACAACTATACATAGTTGTAGGAACGATACTGGCATCTCACACCAGGGGTTCTAGGTTCGATTTTTGATGAGGTCACAAAATCATTTCTACCATTTTATCGAGTCTAGGTATTTTTGTAGTTGCATCATCAAAAAAAAATACTAGATAGCAATATGTCCCATTACATGTGTTATATGAAATAGTAAAAAGCAATAGTAGCATTTCCCAATAAATTTAAAAAAATGTTTTCAATTAAGTCACCGAAGAAAACCAATTTAGAATGTAGTGAATTCGATATTTAGGAAATATAACTCTATCCCTTCCAAAATCATGTTTCCAAATGACCATTAAAAATAAAAGACGGACATATCCTTGTAGTGTAAAAAGCAAAGGCAGCAATATTCACATTCACCAATTAACCCCCAAGGATGCATGTATCACGTGACAAAATGGCCGCTTTATACTAAAGTGAAAGTTGATATCGATTTTAGACTGAAATATCATAACAAATATAGCAGTATTTAATTATGTAATTACATTAAAAAAGCAGCATTATCCACTGTTGGTAGCAAACACAGCAATATCCATATTTAAAAGTTACGTAATATTTATACACGTATATAAAAGGAAAACTTAAATGGAAATGGTTTTCAAAAACTTATTTCTAATAAGATGTAGATTTTATTGATTTCAGAGTAATTTCCTTGATTAGTGATAGGTTATTTGTTTTCTTCTCAGAAACACCTTATTTGGCGATTGGTGCCTTTGCTTTCATGCCCCTCATATGCGGATTACTTGTAATTGTAGTAAGGATTAATAAACAAAGTAATAAAACTTTGGTCCCGTTTTCACTTCACGCCCTCGATATTACGAATGACTCGTTAAAAGACGAAACGTGAAACGGCGATATATGGCGAGCTTTAAGTCCTCGGATTTCGTTTGGAAACTTTAGCAAATGATAAAGTTGGTAGGCGTGGAATGAAACTGCTTCCGGGCCCGGGGGTGGGGAGCAGAAGTTTCTGGAAGTTTGTCAACGATAGAGCCCAAGTTCTATTTACTTTGATAGTGAAATGAGTAATTACCCACTTCCTCGAAATTCTATGCGCGGTGCCCAGGCCCTAATGGGTTCATTCAACCCCCTTTTTATGATCTGCTTCTAGTTCAATGTGATCGTTCTGTAATTCGTTATTTGTAGAAATTTTTGTTTTCCAAACAACTATAATTTTAATAAAAATATAAGTAAGCAGTTTACTAATCAATATATATATATATATATATAAAAACCGGTGTTTCCCTATCCGCCAAGTTTTCTCCACAACCAGCCACAACCACCCACCGGTGGTTGTGGTGGTGGATAGCCCTTGGTGTCACATCGAAAATATGCGAGTTTGGTGGGTGCCTTCTAGCCCATTGTTTTGTTATGGAAAGGCCGCAAATGCTTCAGATTGTTTCAAAATAGGCATGCCGACTGTGTCGGTGAGCCTAGAAGATTCCGGAAAATCCTGCTCTAGAAAGTTATGGAAGGAGAAGGTTCTAGAAAATTCCCGAAAGGATATAAATATAAGGTTCGAAGCTGAGTGGCGGAATGTGTCGGTGTGTCTGGAAGGTTCCTGTACATTCGATAAATTTCTTGAAAGTTCTGGAAGGAGAATGTTCTAGAAGGTTAGCGAAAGTTCTATGACGATCCAATCAGTGTACTAAAAATCTACGTGTGCGAAGTCGCGCGGGCACAGCTAGTTATAATTAAAAATTTAGAAAGGTATACTGAAAAAAATGAATGAACTATATTTTGAAAATATAGTTCATTCATTTTTTAAAACTTACAACTTAATATTGCCCAGGGCTTACAACCTGCATAAGAAAGCTGATTTAAATGATTAATTTACACGATGCAACGATCACCAATTCCACCGTAAAAACATCCACAGAGCGTTTGCTTGGTACATCGTTCTGACGGATGTCTATTCATGGTGAAATGGCTAACCATATTGAGCAGAAATCAGCTATCAGCTGTCGAATTGGCCGTTGCTGGAAAAAGTGTTGCCAATTGGAAAAAATAACCCCTAAAAATATGCATTTAAACACTAATGGCATAAAATTATCTTTCCAATAAAGCCGTGACCATAATCTTGATTTGTAAGTTTTAATTAATTTTAAAGCTATTGTTGGAGCAATTTTCTGATTAACTGTATCTCTGGTTCGGGTTTTCTGCAGGGAAAAATCGAACTAGAAGCTCTCTAGATATGAAAGATGCCACTTACCAGTTTGCAGGCGACTTTGGGGTTGTTTGGTCTGTCTGATCTCCGCTCTCTTCCGTGTAGCTACCAAATCCGCTTAAAGCACCACTTTAACACACCAAATGTTTAATTATGTTTTATAGTTTTTATCCGCCGCGACCAAATTCAACCGCTCGGTTCGAGATGTCCCCAAACAATCTGTCTCGTAGCAACCGTCATACACAGAGAACTCCGCGCTCGTATGTATTTCCTTTTATAAAATTCCCGACCAGAGACTAACAGATTTTTTGCTCGAAGCTATATACCACAAAGAACACACACATCTCATTTCAAGATTCCCTAATATATGCACGTGCATTGTGCATTATTATCTAACGGCAGTAAATAGCATTTCAGTACGGAATGGGACGCTGCCGCGATACCCCTGAGCGAGCTGTTTACTAATCAAAGCAATCTGTTTACTAATCAAAGCAATCGATGCGATGTACTTGTCCCACTCGTTAAGGCGGGTGCACAACATGTATCAAAATTGGCCCCAGTCGGATGCTGCATAACTGCCGCTGATTGAATTGGTTCGTAGAAATCTGCTTTCATTGACTTAATGACCCTCGACATGTCTCGTCTGTCACAATTGGTAGATGCATCTGCCAATAACAAGCGGCTCTTCAAGCTTACGATTAAACACGAATCTGGTCAACATCAGCGTTGGGAGGTTCACCTATTGAACACCCATGAATTTATAATGGAATGTGATCACTAGTAATTATTTCTCAGAATATTCTAACAGTATATTGAAAAATACACATATATAAATCCTACATACACAAAATAATCAAATTCAAATAAACCTTCACTTCACCCCTCTTCACAATGTTCCTATTCTCACAATGATGATAGACTACTTCTCTCGAAACTAACTAACTAACTAAACTTACTAAGGTAGGCAGAGAGGATTGAACGCCACACTCTTGTATCCTGGCACACCACTTTTGCTTCGGCCGCATTCATACATCTTCTCATACAAGTTCTACGGTTGTTGCGGCTTTTAACGGGGCCATCCTCAAACACTTGTTATATCTGGTCATGCCAGGTCTTTCGCGGATGCCCTCTATTCCTGTTGCCTTCAACACAACACAACAGCCTCATATATTTTCTGCTACATATTTGCTGCTCTCGAAACTACAGTTGTTAAAAATAACTGAAATGTTGTGTGTTTAGTAAAAAGTTTATAAAAAAAATGTATTTAATATATTTGCGAACATTTTGAATATTTTAATTAATCCTCGCGGATTAAATCTCCTCAAACGGTGCTAACACGATGTAAGGACTTGAGGATGGGAACGATTCAGTACCGAGGCAGGGACATTCATCATGCGGCCAGGGAATGATGGCGACGGCTGTATATGTGGTTGGTTAGCGATCGTTACCTCCTAGCGATGACGATCAACTCGACTGTAGGCTGTCATGAAAGCCCGTGCACCTTGCTGGCAATCTTATTGCACATTAATGGCATTGCACCATTAGATCTCACGTGTGCATAATAGGACATAATAATTGCACAGGAAAAACAGCACTCACAAATAAATCACACAAAATGTTGCGATTCGTGTATTCATAAACTCTCGCAGTAGCGCATATATTTTTTGACCTACAATTACCTGTCAGCTGTTTAAATACCGTCTTTATATAAACCTACTCTGACTATAATTTTAAATATTATTTTTTAATTTTCTTGTCAAGTCGTTAGTTCTTCTTTAGCTTTGATTTACTCCGAAAACTATAATAGGTATATAACATTGTGGTAATATTATTATTATTCATCTCCTTGAAACTTGGACGTATTGAACCTTGAAATTGAATAAAATATTTTATTTTGCATACAGAGATTCATAAATTAGAAGAAACATTGATTGAGCCCTTTCAATCTTAAGAAGTAGAGGCTTGATATTAATCTAGACATTGGTTTTTTGAATGGTATTTTTTTATTACATCGAGTACTTCTTCTTATATTTCTTCCACTACCCTTGGGATCTAATCTCTGTGGTTTGAATCCATTTTTTCCAGACAGTACCTATCTCAAGTATCTAATATGTGTGGGTCAGTCGTAACATACACAGACTTCTGTTTTTCTTTTTTTTATCTGTTTTTTTCCAGACCTAAAAATATGCTTAAAGTTTATGTTGTAAATATTTATTATTTACACATCAAATAAAATGACACCATCAAATTAATATTTCGTCAAATAATCATAAATTAAAAAAAATATGTTTCAATTCGCTGATAATTTCTTAATACTAATAATAATTTTATGTTATTTCTCATATAAAAAAACTTTTATGCTGAAACAAAAATACACTAACCAAAAATAATATATCGCTTCAAATCCGTTATATTTAGTGAAATCGTTACATAGTATGTAGTTGAAAGGTGCAAATTAACTTAATTTTATGTAAAGGCTTATTTTCCTGTCATTACTGACATTATTGTATAATTAATTGAATGTTTCAATATGTCTATAAGGAGCTAATAACCGTTGAGTGTTAAAAATTATTGGTGGTTCAAATTATAATTATAATTCAATGAAGATTTTCTTTTCCGAAATTAAATACTTTGTCTCCATACTTTTTTACAAAACTGTACAAGTACATTAAACCTTAATATGAGTCAACTCTTCTGGCAAAAGGATAATTTTAAACCACGTCTGGGATGAGATTGATGCGCAAGTAAGCGATCTTTAAAATAGACCGATCAGATCGTGCGACATATTGCTTGCAAAATAATCTTTGATCACTCTGTTAAAAAATACTAGACATTGCTTGCAGGAATTCAACTTACTTAAAAATTTTAATATTGGCTAATTTTACTGGAAATATTTATTATCACCAAATGGACAAAAAAATGTTAAATTAATCCTGGAATCTCTTGGAGAATAAATTAATATAAAATAGACTCGAATATAAGTTGATCGTTTATTGACTGTTTCAAAATACGTTTTTCTTTTAAATTACTGCAAGAAAATTTACTTAAAAATTTTAATATTGACTAATTGTACGGCAAATATTTTTCACTAAATGGACAAAAAATGTTAAATTAATCCTGGAATCTCTAGGAGAATAAATTAATATAAAGCAGACTCGATTATAACTTCATCGTTTATTGACTGTTTCAAACTACGTTTTTATTACAAATTGTTTTTTAGCACGTAGCGTTATGTTGGTATCATTTATCAAATAATAGTGTTCGCTGGAATTAACCTACATATTTTAATAAATATTTTCATAAGATTATTTTCTATCGGAGACTTCTCACATGAAATGTATCACAAGACTGCTATAAAAATAAAAGATAAATATATAGTTTTAGATATAGCGTGTTAGAAGATTTCGTAACACGTAAGAGCATCGCGTGGATAGTAATATTATATATTAGAATGTTATGGGTATTTAATATATTTGTATTTTTATTTTATTATGTACCTATTGATTTTGAATTTACCCAATTTTGCAAATAATCATTTAATATTCTTCTTTTTATCAAATTGATTAAGTGTATTTAAGATATTAATGATAATAAAGTTTATTTGAACAAGGAAATGTTTTAAAAAATCTGTAAAACAAAATTAAAGAGAAAGTTGTTTCATTACACCTAGGCATGCAGGCAAATAATTATGATATAAATAATTAATAATTTAATGACAAATAATTATTAATATAATTATATTAATAACGTCACCATAAAATTATTTTCCTCTTTTTGAAGAAATTATTTTGAATTTATTTAAATTTATCTGACTACTTGTGATGGTCGACATAGAGATAGATTTAATAAATTTAGAAAATCTTAAAATAATAATATTCAAAAAAGTCAAGTATGGACATCAAAAATATATTTCTTCTGTTTGGAATCGGTTAAAAGTAAAAGCCTGATATATTTCTTCTTAAGATTCTATGTATTACAAGAGGCTAACAAAATATTGAATATTCAGCTATACAAGTAATATTTCTTAGATCTTTATTATACCATAGATATAATTCTGTGTTAAATTAATATTGTTTGCCAATCCTAATAGACCCGACCTTGTGTGTAGGTGCGAACGAGCCTTTATTATTTATGGAACGGAACAGCAAGTCTCGCGTGTAGCGAGTGCTTTACTCTAATTTTAACGAAACGGACCAATCACAGGCACGCGTTGCCTTTCGACGGGTTGAGCCGGAGGCGACCGTCCTGATGGCTGAATCCGGCCAATGGCGAGCGCCGGCGGTGAGGTCATCGGGCATAGGATGAGTCACTGCACTAGCGTGGATTTCAGAGGTATGGTGAAATCGTTACTATAAAAGGAGCGAACGCGATGTACTCAGCCCCTTCAGTTCGAGACCAGACTTGCGAGCGGGAGCGCTGCCCAACAGACTACCGACGGAGCCCCGAGTTCCAGATCATCAGTTGCGAGCAAAGGAGCTGCCAGCTTGAGAGAAAGCGGGTCTTGCAGCGGCGAAGTATAGAGATTCCACCATCCCGCAGCACCAGAAGGAGGATTCCGCCACAAAGAGTAACAGATAAGGATCATATTCATATTATCTATTACGGTTAATTATTTTCACTATCGAAATGTATTTATTTTGGGAATATTTGAGTTCGGAATAATTATGTGTAATTAAATATCACGATTGCTTGTGTGATATTGGTTCAAATCGTACAAGAATTCCGTTCCAAACGGGTGTATTTTTATGCAAAGCGAATTTCATACCGTTTATGCTAAAATCTGAATACACGGATTTCTATATGAATTACTTAGTAGCATTATAATAATTACTGTATTGCGTAGGTATTGCGCAATCATTACACTCGGTCTACAACTAACTCTTTATGAATCGAGTACCTCGGTATATTCAGCTTAATAAGTGGCTTCAGAATGACGAGTAAAGGACAGAATGGGGAGATCTAACTAAAGATTGGGGATATCTGGTTTGTGTTAGCCTAGCTGGCTGAGGGGTGGATGATTGCCGGCACTTGGGCGTGGAACCCGCACAAGCCCCTGCAGGGCCCCTTAAAGGCGGGGTCCTCCTTGTTGCTCGGGGTCGTCAATAAACCGACCACCTAACCTCATCTGGCGCAAACTACTTAAACCAACAAAAAGGTTCCCTTTGTCTTTGGAAGGATTTCCATGCTTGAATGCTGTAAAACCTTGATAGAAAACGTTAACTTCTATTTCGTCCTCTGTAAGAAAGACAGGGCCAGAATAAATATAAAAATCATTCACTCATATGGAATAGCTGGGATATTATAAATATGTTACTAACACTCTAACATTTGTCCAAAGTAAATGTTGCAAGATGCAGAATCGTGGGACGCCGCTCTGAAAAGGCATAATGAGATTGCACAATAATTTGTAACATCGCTGACTATGCCCGCAAAGGAGGCTAATGTCGTCATCAATTCGTACCAAAAGAGTACATGATTCTTCAAACACCGGCCTAAAAGAAAGGCGCCTCAAGACAACACACATCATCAGAAACTCGTACCAAAAGAGTACGTACATCTCAATCATAAGCCTAAAAGAGAGGCGTCACAGGATCACATCTCGTAAAGAAGAGATAGAGTCTCGGGATGCAGTAAGTTCCGGAGGAACAAGGGGGGCCGTTTAGTCACTTAGGAAGTCGGCCACCGGGTTTAGGCGGGCGCGGGGCCTCTACCCCTCTCAGCAGAGATGCTGAGGGTTTAAAAAACCAAAATTAGCATTCAAAGAAACTATTATTTCATATAAACTCACGGGCTGTTGTAGAATCCTTTCGAACAAACCATCCCCGAGACCTTATCTACTTATTTATAAAGAAGTTTCGTTTCAAAAATGTCTTATTTCGTAGATAGCAAATATATGTATTATTTTCCCCAGGAATTAATATGAACAGGTTCATACACGTCTAAGACGACACCATTCAAGGTAAGAATATGTTAATATAAAGTGTTTAAAATTATTAGTTTCAGTGTTATTTAATATGTGAATTTCTCCTCTTTATGCCGTTCGATTGATTTTATTGGGTTGTTTCCAAACGGAAATGTTTTATTTCTAATACACGAATTCTTCTGGTGAACGTATTTTATTGTAACATAAATGTATAGATTATTAGGTTCGTTAGATGATTTTATTACGTAATATTATGCAATTGTTTCCACACTGCTCCTATAAAAGAATTTGAAGTTATTACGATACACAACGGGGTCCTTCATCCATTAGACGAATCATGTGCCAATTCAACGACGTATTACGAATAGTATATATTGTATTTATCGAGATTTAGTCGCATTTATTATTTCTAGTGAGGTTTTTAGTATTGGTTCCAGGCGCCATTATGAGGCGGAAATAGTTCATATTCATAGCCCGACTGCAATAGGTATTTTTGTCGCGTAAGAGGTAGCACTTTTAGGAATATAACTGTGTTTTATGTTTCGTCCCTGACGGACAGGATGGTATAGCTGTGGCTATTTAGGTAATATACTTAGTAAATGCAAAGGGAATTAGGTATTATCGATTTCGTCTGCGAACCCAAGATGTTAGAAATATTTTTAGTTAATATTTTTAGTTAATATTGCATTCAAAAGCGAAATTTTCACAGAATAAATGTTTTCAGTTAATAATAGAATTATTTCCAGTTAATAATATATATTTTAGTTCAATGTATAGTTAGCACAGGCAGAGTATTAATGTTGTATAGAATACATTATTGTTAATATTTCATAGAAGAATATAATTTTTCTCACGATCATTATGTAGTTACAACGCAATTTGCAGTCGTTATGCAGAGCGTCGCGCGCTCACATAAGAGAATAATGAAATATTTGATAATCCAATATATTGTATTTTGAACGCGACGGTTTGCTACTTACTAACCTTCATTATTTAGTAGGACCCACATTAGGGTCATCTTACATCGTTAGCCGTGAAAAGAATATGATTTACATTGATTTGCAATGGAATGATTTGTATTATAGATTTGCTTAGCCTTATATATTCAACACACACCCCATGGGATGTCTAACTCTGGTGCCGGACCAGGAGCTATACTAAATTATTCTTAAATGTATCAAGGCCGCGATGCCCTACTATCTATCAGGATCATCATAGTGCTTACCGTGACCAGGAGAACGATTTATATTGAAATACAATAAAATGCTTAATAATATTAATTGAACATCATTTCGACATTAAATACAGTCTGCTCGATTTGATTAGGGCTCACTATCTAGCTGGATCATCACATACTTTTAATAATCTCTCCACAGCTCTTAGGTAGATCAATAAAATCGTTGGAATATTGATGAAACCATAGAGTTGTATTATAATAATAATAAGAGTTTGTATTATAACCTCTTTGGATGTAACTAATACAGTGATAATTCTAAGATATTTGAAGATAACATCATTAGATAAGAAAAAAAAATTACTCTTAAGACTTCATTATTTTAAATGTATAATTATTGTAATACCTATTTCCTAGAATAACATTTTATCATGTTAATTAGTAAATAATTATTCTATTATTATAAAAAATATTATAATATTTTAAACATAATCATGTAAGGTTAAGCTTATCTATAAATATGGACTGGGTCAATCTTTGCTCTTGCAGTTTGCATAGATTACCTATCTTAACTGCACTACACTGCACATTAAGCGTTTGATTAAGCGAACGTGACACTCCGGGCGTGCATTATATTATTTGCATACACACTGTGAAAGACAGATATTAACTTATTGATTAAATTCATCGTTCGAGGGTAACGAACAAATTAGTTGAACATCGTAAAATTCACGGTCGCTCAAAAACGAATCAAAACCGCTTTGTAATGTATGTATTAAAATACCGTTGTCGTATGATGCGAAGTTTTTTTTATGTTTTGTAATCATGGTAGTCATAAGTCGTCTTGCAAAAAAGTAAATTTATTATTTATGTTAGATTACTAAAAAACGAGTGTTCTTATTCCAGTGTTGATAAAATTTGAGCGTTTATGTATATGTATATACAAAGCATTTTGAATAAACTTTATAAAAATAACTAAAAGTTACAACGTTGTTAACTATAATAGTTAAAATTAAAATTGAAACGTTTTCTACGTTTACTGCAACATGTTCTGCAATATACTAAAGCGTAAGACTAGAAGATATTTTATCGACAACATGGGAGACGGTAGAGGAGCGGGGTGGGGGCAGGTGAAAAGTGAAAGTGATTGCTGGGCGGGGTTAATATGGACTATGAAGACTAATAAAATGTTTTATTCAAATATACAATATTTATCTTATACATATATTGATCGGTTACATTTTATTACTTTGAATGAACCAATAGGATATGTAAATCTATATATATGTAATAAAATGTTAAATTTCGATCATTTGTACATTAACTAGTACGTGTATGCACCATATACGATTTAATGTAGGTATACATTACCAAAATTTAAACTTTATTTGTAACATATACAAAATCCATTTTTTTTGATGTTTGAGATCAAAATAAAATAATGTTATTCATTATCAAAAAAAATAAATAATAATATATATCAAAATAAAAAAAAAAAAATTCTATTCATATTTTACTCATAATAATTAATAATATGATATTTATATTAACATAATGAATAAAAAATATTTCAGAGTTATTACATAGGTAGGTATTTATTTACTTAATAGAGAGGCAGATCACATCTCTCATATCATTCACATTCATACTTCGTCTTAAATCTATCATAGATTATTTTGTAAGCTCATAAGAAGCTTGAAAAGAGAAGAGAAAAATGATTGGAAATACAAATATATTATATTAAATAATATTCTTTTACGATAAATTTATTGCGACGTTTCAGTGGCTTGCAATAAAATATTGATCGTTTTTATGACGGATATAAATAAGCAGAAAATTAAATGATTTTTTGTTTATTTACAACATGTAAATATTTGTTTTTATAGGTATACGTTTGTATAACGTATGTGTGGAAGTTATCCGCACAAAACCTGTCACTTCACCGCACAAACTCGCATAGCTTGTGGCATTTAGCGCCTTTTTAATTAACTGTCTCCTGACTCCTGAGAGGCATTGAATCATCATTTTGTCCTGGTTTTACCAGGTGTAACCATCAAAAATACAGTTTTTCACAAGCAACTAATTTCTCGCTAAGATAAGAAGTCATGAGAAACGTATTTTATTTATTTCTTCTTCATCATTACATTCCAAAAGTGTACTTAAAGGCCGAAACTTCTTAAAGCCCTCATGTAAAATTGATTTTTTACAGATGTTTAGTTTAGGTAGGCATGTCGATATATTGGAAAACGGCCTTTCAAGGTTCAATAACCAAAAAGCTTATAGGAAACGATTTGTGAAAAAGGACAAAGCAAGAGAGCTACGCCAGTATGTATGGCGTTCTAGGTATTAAAAAATTGGTTATTCCGTGTCAATTAAAAAAAATGCCAAATGATTTTGTACCAAATGTTTTATATTTGTATCAAATTTAAAGTTTCCTTAATTCGTGTTAATATTTTGAAGAAATTAAATAAATAATTTTAAAAAAAATGTTTTTTCAATCGGTTGAGCAATTTTGTAAGGTTTGAGGGAAATGAAAAAAGTTAATTATTTTCTTTTTAAATGTTATGTTTTTTCTTATCCTAAAAAATATTGTCATAAATTCACAATAAGCAAACGGAAATTTTATCGAAAAAGATCATAATTAATAAAATGTGCACTAAATTTTAACAAAATTGGCTCAAAAGTTTTATAAATATTAGGTCCTTACATATGAAATTGGCGTTTTTCCGTACTGGCAAATTTGATCTCAAATATCTTCTCTTTGGTTAGGAATTCCAAATCCAAATTTATACAGCTATTTACTCATGTATTTGTGTTTTGAAATTTATAATTCATTTGTTTTTTCCTCAATTGTTTTTTTCTTTGCGTCACTCAGTTTACAAAATGAAAAACTTGAAATATCGCGTTATTTACGAGTACGAGTTCCACCGTGGCACCAGTGCCGCAGAAACGGCTCGAAGGATTAATGATGTGTATGGCGACGGTGCCGCAAAAGAAAACACAGTGCGTTTTTGGTTCCAACGTTTTCGTTCTGGAAATTTCGACCTGCAGAACAAGCCCCGTGGACGGCCGGAGACCAAAGTTGATAATGAAGAATTGAAGGCTATTGTGGAAGCGGATCCATCGCAAACCACATCCGAGTTAGCTGCAGGCTGCGGTGTTAGTGATAAAACTGTTTTAATCCACTTGAAGCAAATTGGTAAGGTGAAAAAGCTTGAAAGGTGGGTACCTCACGAATTGAGTGAAGCAAATCAACAAACGCGCGTTGACTGCTGCGTTGCATTACTCAACCGGCACAATAATGAAGGGATTTTAAATCGAAACATTACCTGTGATGAAAAGTGGATCCTGTACGATAATCGGAAGCGCTCATCGCAATGGCTGAACCCTGCCGAACCAGCCAAACCATGCCCCAAGCGAAAATTGACTCCAAAAAAGTTACTTGTGAGCGTTTGGCGGACTAGTGCTGGTGTCGTTCACTACAGTTTTCTTTTTAATCTGGCCAAACGATTACGGCAGATGTCTATTGTCAGCAACTGCAAACCATGATGGAAAAGCTAGCTGCTAAACAACCGAGGCTGGTTAATCGCTATAGGCCACTGCTGCTTCATGATAACGCTAGACCACACACTGCACAATAGACGGCTACCAAATTAGAGGAGCTTCAATTGGAATGTCTAAGACATCCATCGTACTCTCCAACAGATTTCCATTTTTTCGAAATTTGGATAACTTCTTGCAAAGGAAAAAATTCAACTCCGATGGGGCAGTCCAAACCGCCTTCAAAGATTTTATTGATTCCCGTCCGAATGGTTTTTTTAGTAAAGGGATCGATGAACTACTTATGAGATGGCAAAAGTGCATAGATAGCAATGGTACATATTTTGATTAAATAAATATATTATAATAAAAAAAAATCGGCTTTATGTTCCTCCCATACTAAACACCAATTTGATATGTAAGGACCTAATATTTTATCTTTCACTCTTCGAAATTTTTTTAAAAATTCACCAACCACGCAAGATTAAAAATTTACAGCAACATTTAGAATTTTTGAATAAATGATTTCCTACTCAAACTATTTTTAAAACATCGATTTAAATTTTTTATTTTTTAAATGTCAACGTCATTCAACTCGTTAAATGCAAAACTCTGCATTAAAAAATAATGAAATGTAACATTTTGCAGAATATGCATATGCAAAAGTTTCTACTTTTGTATTAGTTAATTCTATTACGTATTTCGTGCCCCTTCTCAGTGTCCCAATTTCCGTTCACTAAAGTGTGCGTAATGGTCCATCAAGTGAGATGGTAATTACTCCCCCAGCATCCGTTAATGGACGAGGTTTCACCTCAACGGTGTAGGACTCTTCAGCCGGTGTGCAGCAGGAATATTACTGATTACCGCTGGCTGCTGGAGCGGGCCTAATGGTACCGAGAGCCATTAATATAATGACAGCAGATGGTGACGCCAATCGATTAAATCTCTTACACATTTTCACTACTGCACCGGTGTTCGAGGTATCTCAAATCTATTGGCAAAAGATGTCCTTCTCAATATTTAATGACTTCTTAATATATTGAAGAAACAACGATAAAAAAATTGCGGACACGCATTAATAAGCTTGTCTCGCATAATAAGTAAATAACATTAATATCGTATTTTAATAAAAAATACAAATACAGTATTTTGACGTTTTTAGTCAAGTAAAAAGGGATAATTCCACCCTGGGAGCCTGAAATTTGGGTAAAAATAGGGTGATTTTTTACAATAAGATGATTTTTTATTGGCAGATATTAAGGTACTAGCTGCAACCCATAAAAAATGACGGAACATTGATTCGCGTTTTTTCTAAGCCCTAGTATATATTTATAGCATATTTTTAGTGCTCCACGGAGAGGCGGCCGTAGCAACATGCGTGAATTGGCCGGTTCGGGTTTGGTCGCCCGGGTTCAAGCCCCATCTCCGGTGGTTTAATTTGTTTTTTTAGCCGTGAATTCGAAAGATATTACGGACGTTATACGAAGTTACGTGTACGGACAAATAACGAAATTATTATGTTTGATACATATACTAAACTATTATTTTTCTGGAAAATTTTTGAAAAAAAAAACAAGATGCCATTCCCTTGGAGCTCTTCCGCCGTGACTGAGATACAACATTCTCTGGTGCAAGTTTGTCCTAGACAAAAAAAATAACGTCATTTAAA
Organism: Agrypnia vestita; assembly: GCA_016648135.1. Lineage (NCBI taxonomy): Eukaryota > Metazoa > Arthropoda > Insecta > Trichoptera > Phryganeidae > Agrypnia > Agrypnia vestita. The sequence goes on from JADDOH010001264.1 coordinate 26,141, forward strand.
TCATTATTTATAAATGAAATGTCGTGTTTATCTCTTGTTTTTAGATTTTTGAATTTTACATTTCATTTTATTTTACTGTCATTTTTATTGCTTCTTGATTTTTAGATTTGATTTGTTTACAATTATTTCATTTTGTTGTAATTTTGTTGCTTCTTGAATTTCAGACATAATTATTTTAATTTGTTGTAGTTTTATTGATTGTTGACTTTCATATTTGATTTGATAACTATTATTTCATTTGATGTAATTTTGTTATACTTTATGTTAAGCAATGTTTTATTTTTCTTTATATATCACTTTATTAATTGTTTTTGATAGAATTATACCTTATCTCCTTTTTTATTATTACCTATCAATCCAAACATGTTTATATATATTGTTTCTTTAATGGTACGTTGTACCGTGTATTAATTAATTAAATAAATAAATAATTAAAAAATATCTATAATATAGCATTAAAAGCCATCGGAATTCACCAGATGGTGGTAATAAAGTTAAAAACAGATTTGCGTTAAATAACTTCACGGTGTGAAAACTTCCATCGCATGATGCGTGCGCATTTCGTTGCGTACTAAAATTTCACACTTAGCGCGTCTAAAGAAATATAACCTCAAATCATAAATTAAGGTGAAATTTTATGATCTGTCCCCGATGCGTCCTCCAATTTTTCGTTTACATAGATAAGATGAAAACCTGAGGAAGCTGGAAGGCCTGGTAGTGACTGGCCAAGATGGCCAGATATGGAGAGGCCGTCTCCAACTCGATGTACTGACCGGATGAACTGAAACGTCACCGGCTATCTGAACGGCTATTCGGCGGATAGCAATAAGGACATCAGAAAACTGCATCCGTCGTTCATGATCCACAGTAAATTAAAAGCTGCATAATTTCGAAGGGAAATCCATGTACTTTAACAATTAAAAATTGTGAGTAATTTTTTCGAGAAGTAGTACTAAAATAATTTATTGTATTTCTTAGCAGAAGTTAAACGCTCGCAATGAAAAATTGTATGCCTGACTCATGGTAGTACAAAATTACAAATCCTTACAAATTTAATTAAGGTTAATAAAAGTGACGTGAATTACAAATAAGTATTTTTCACAAAATAAAATATTAGATTTAATTTTTTTTTTCGTCTACTTCCTCATTTTCCTTCATAAATTCTAGACGTTTTTTTCTAGCTTCCGTTTCAGACTAAGCACACTTTAAAACACAGGAGACAGTTAAAATTTTCCTAGGGAGCGGAAAAAAGTACTGTACTCTTATAAAAACTCAAATCATAATATACCTAACGTTTATAAATAAGTATTTCGCTGTTAACACATACATAATATGTACACCATTTTGCACATTAAGAAATCATATTTTATTGCACGTTGGGACTGAGATAGTGAATAGATTACAGTATTGATTGACAGAAATTGCACACATTATCGAAGGCAATCTATAATCTCAATTTCCATTAAACTTTCTAAGATTTCTCTCCCTAACACGCGTAATACTTGCGGGTACCAACATTGTCCAACGCCAATGGCTCTTGTACCTACTAAATCTAACACCTCAGTTCAAAAGAGTTGCATCAGGTTGTCCTCTGTGTGTCAACTGACTCCGGGGTGATTCTCAGCAGAATGCATAGCTTTCCCACGGCTAGGAGGTATTCGGTGGTCTGAAGGGATAAAAACAGGCAGCCAGTTCCCAGTGAGCCTGTTAAGAGCTGGTAAATATTTGACGGGATCTCTGAAGCTGGTCCATTTGTTAGACTTTTTTATTCTTAGAGGTATGAGGAACGCAATGTTGACGTAATTAACGCTCCGAAATTCAAATTATTTGGTATCTCATATACAGTAGAAATAATGCCTTTTCTGATTGTAATTTTTTATATTTACTGTTTATTATTTGTTCGGGGTAAATTAATAGAACTCCACAATCTCGTAAAGAATGTTCTTAGGTTTTCACGGCCACTCAGAATCTTCTGGTTTTTGTCATCTGGGGTATTATGTCGTATTTTTAACTCTCGCCTGTCGCACTGTCGTACCAAACCGAGATGAGTGGAGGAAGATTATTGAGGAGGCCAAGACCCACCAATGGTTGTAGTGCCAAGAATGATGATGTCGTATTTTTATGACCTTTCTGGCAGACGTTTCAGATCCAATTCATCAGCCCTGTGATGGACACTGCAATGGGATCCGAAACGTTGACCAGAAAGGTCGTAAAAACACGGCATAATATCCCAGAAGACACAAACAAGAAGATCCATAATCACGTGTTTGATTAAAAAAATACATTTTTGTATTCTACTCATTAAATTTATTAGAGACCTGTTTGCCTTCACAGGGAAACGCGCCTCGAGTAAATAAACATATTTCAATTAAAATAAATTACAGAAGTATTACAGAGACGAATCTATTTATTTGAGATACGTATATGGAAGTATTTTTATAGAATGGATGGCCCGGAGCTTACGACTTGTATGAGAAATATTAAATATCCTTGTCTTTGAGTAAGTATACAGCAGTTTCGATTAAAATAGTATGCACTGGCACATATACACTACTGTGAATAAATCTTCGAACAGTCTATTCTATTTTGTATAAATATTGATAAGTAATCAACAAAAAATGGTATTTAAAAAAATAATAATATAGTCATATTTAAGTTTGATATAAATAAATTTATTTATAAGCAGTTGCAAATGTAGTTGCATTAAAAATAAAATTTATGCTTCATATTTAGTGCGCCCCCTCCCCCCCATAGCGCGCATTTTTGTCCATTCTATTAGTTTTTTAATGAATTCTTCGAGCAGTTTCGTCCATTCTATTAGTTTTTTAATGAATTCTTCGAGCAGTTTTGTCCATTCTATTAGTTTTTTAATGAATTCTTCGAGCAGTTTTGTCCATTCTTCTTCATCAAGGACCCTAGCAAGTTTTTTGCTCTAAAATTCACACATCCTGGAAGAATATTTTTCAGTAGAACTCTTCGAGCCGCCGCGCCGATAAGTCACCGAAACGCCGCACCGCCCTAAACTCGTTAAGATTCTGGCCAGATCACAGCTTGACTTCTTTCTTGACTTCAAAGATGAGACCTACAAATACATCTTTAAATTTTTTTACCCCATAAACTATATAACATCACTATTATCCATACCTACATTACTATAACGCCTTTGTAAATATTGTAAGTATCTACTAAACAATTTATGAAAATTATTATGGAAAATTATACATAAAAAAGTTTCGCACAGTGGAATGAATTTATTATATTACCTATTACGTATAATGGCCATTATTATATGACCACCAGCAAGGCTTTGAAAATACATCCCCCTTATCAACCCTTAGAGGCCTGTTCGCGCTTGTCACCCTATTGCATCATCACGCAGTGACCTATTAATTAAAATTTGCTACGAGCTACGAGTAAATAATGAAACACTGAAGGTAATACATAATATCGGTAAACGATAAACTTTATTTTTTATAATTAATAAACTTTCCTATTATGTTGTCATATTAAAATGCATTCCTGCTAGTAATGGTAAATTGCCGTCAGAATGTGTGAAACATCATTTCATTCATTTTAATAATTAATATTAATTAATACTAATTTTCTCCAGTTTTTCGGACAGTAGATTCTTTTTATTATTTATTTAAATTGCTAACTGTTTATACAAGGTGTCTCATAGGTAGTAGCAAAAACTTTACAAATGTATTCCTGCCTCGATAATGAGTCGAGATATTTTATTATGGATATAGTTATAGAGATATTTTTGTTATTTTTTTATTTTTATTTATTTCTTAAGTTAGTTAATATTAAATACTATATATTAACTAGTATTTTACACTTAAAATTCTTCGTAAATACATCTAATTGAATCTATGGTACAATCTATAATATAATGCATCTTAATACATCTTATAATATGATCTAATCTATAGTACAATCTATAGTAAAATCAAAGTATGCACTTTTTTTTTTAAAAACGTTGAACTATCACCACCATCACAATAACTTGCATCGATTATGAAAAATTTATGCGCTTCAATACAACTCAAATAAAATGATAAAAACATTGTAAAAAATGAAAATATTTTTTTTTGCAAGATTATTATCATTTTATTTGAGTTGTATTGAAGCGAATGAATTTTTCATAACCGATATAAGTTACCGTAACGCTAGTTCAACTTTTTGAAAAAATGAATCGGAAATATTGTAAAAAAATCCAAACTTTCATATTGCATATCTCCATAATCATTGAAATAGTCATGCTTGCTTGAACATTTTCGACTCATTATCAAGACAGGAATCTACCTGTTAAATTTTTGCTACTAGCTATGAGACACCCGTTTCATATTTTCATAAAAAAATATTTTTATTAAATTTTAAACTCCAAAATTTTCCATTATAATTGACAACAGTTTTACAATGAGTATAAAAATAATATCTTACTTCTAGTCGCATTTATATAATTGAATGAAGATGGTATTGGGAAGGAGAAAGCTTAGTGGGAGGAGGTGAGTTTAGGAACAATCTTGTTAATCAGTTAATCTGGTAACTGTGTGCTAAACAATACTATGTCAACATCAAGCGTCGCTTCAATACCGCACAGATGTGTATAATGATCTGCAGGTCGCTTGTACTAACTTGCTAAAATTATCGATTTGTTACGTTAACTAAACATAGGTTTAAACTATTTAAAAAAGCTGTTGTATTTTCAATGCGTGTTTCAAGATTCGATTTAAAAATATATATATTACTAGTTGTGCCCGCGGCTTCGCACGCGTAGATTTTTAGATACTTTAATATATATTTTATCAATTTGTGAATTAACCTTAAGATATGGATATAGTCAGTGTATAGCAATATTCAGATCTTAAAATTGTTGTCCCAACACTCGATAGACGAGAATAAAATAAAAATAAACGATACTTCGGTGTTTGCTTATTTCAGTTTCTACTTGGGAGAGTATCAACGATAATTTTTCCATAATTTTACATCAGGACGCTGCGCTGTGAGAGAAGAAATTAATGATTGGATATGAAATAATCTTTTTTCTATGAGTTTTAAATACAGCATCAGTACTTATTTCATGTAATTTTAGTCGAAACATTAAATTGTGAGGTTACGTTTGCGATAGGTATATGAAGCTATGTCAGGCCAGACCGCCTGGATACGAAGGCATTGGAGAAATAAATCCCTTTACTACAGGCATTGCAGACATCGGACACCGCAAATAAAGGTATTTACTTTGAGAGAGATATGTGGAAATATACGAATGTCTTTATTTGAGTACGACGAACATCGAACGCCAACGTATACCTACATCTCGTTTATTTTTATCCTCGTCTATTGAGTATTGAGATAATAATCTTAAGATCCCTATATTGCTATTTCCGGAATATAAGGACAAATAAATACAGCCAAACAAGTCTTTTTTGTCACGTGGCGGGTTCAAAATATTTAGAGAGCTCCGCAAACACGGATTATTTATAAATCTTCCTAGAAGTCGGCTACGTGTTGGAACTTCATAATCTTGGAAACAAGTTTAACCATGGGATTATGGTAATTAACAGAGTGTTTACGGGAGTACATTTGCCGTTTAGGTTAGACAACAGCTGGTCGATAACATCGGGTCCTTCTCGGAACCATTGCTCACGAGTAGTTTCTGTCAGCAAATAAAACGGAGAACATAACCATACTGGATGTCATAATACCTACTGCGCGGTGGCAAATTTAAATAATTTTCCTTTATTCATATACATGTTTTTTTTAATTATAATTATTTATTGACTAGTTTTACATACAGGTAGTGATACCGCAAAACGTTCAAAATAAAGACACCCATTTTCTTACACCTCCGTTAGACTCGGAGACTCGCGTATTATAGAAAAGGAGTATAGGTTTGAATTCGTGATAATAAAAGAGTTAAATAGCGTTTTATATAAATTTGCAGGTATATTTGCTAAAGTATAAAATAATATATGAAAAAAATATATATAAAAAAACACACTTATATTAATTTAAACGTACCTACCTACAAAAAAGTAAAAAATAAATTTTCGAACAAATTTTTTTTGTTTTCCCCGAATAAACTGAGGACGCGATGGTAGGTTTTAATTTTTTTTTTTTCATTTAATATAATTTTATACTTTTTAGCGTACAAAATTACTTCGGTAGGAAACTACCGCCATTCTCTGGTGAGCTCCTTAAATAATTTCCCATATAAAACTTTGATTAATTTATTTAGTAAATCTGATTGAAATTGATTAATGTATTGTCATCGAGAATACTCTGTGTGCAGACTTTCAGCTCGATTGGACATTGAGAAATGGGTGAAATATCGATTGTAAGATTCTGCCCAGACAAACAGGTGAAGCTAATATAAGCGTGATAATAAGCTTTAATCTAAATATTACAAAATATAATTGAATAAACATTGATTCAATACAAGGTAAATATATTTAGTAAGAAAGCTGTGAAAATTTGTTTTCATTAACGATAATATTGGAATGGAAGAGGCAGTTTTAGTGTGAACAAGCGTTCTCAAATATCTCATAATCATTTTTTCTAGTAGATATACATATATGTTTTATAATTTTAATTGTTTTCTGTCTATTATTTTTCTGATTGTTAAAAAATTAAATACATAGATAACTAAAATGATTTTGGATTGTAGTAAATTAAAATTTTCGTATGTTAATAATAATAATAATAATAATAATAATGTACCTACATTAAAAACATTGACAGTTTTTCAATTCGTCTAAAAAATCAATTATACTATAAAAATAAATGTTTTCATTTGAATACTTTGAGGCTCAGGCAATATTAAAATTGTACTTTTACTGAAATATTGCGCCCTTAGCAGCCATCGGCCATCGGCCATTGCGTTTTGCTATATTTTTACATTCGGAAATATTCTGAACATTTTCCATAACTTGGGAGAAATTGTTCCATTCGCATTTTAATAAATTTACATAATTAGATGACAGCTTGAAAAATTCCATCATTGAATCCACTCATGACATCGATAGGCATGAGCAAATAGATACATGTCACCGGATATTGGATGCAGATTTAGTAGGGAGCGTAACGGTATCATCAAAGTAATACGATATATAAAGTATTCGTATTATATTCATACTTTAACTGTTATACTTACCTCTCATTTAAGATAATCATTTTAAAATATTAGTTGGATTAACGCACAACAGACAACTTCTACATCGAGAAAGAAGTCTGCGTGGATGTAAACGGTAGGTGTACCTCTTTCTACTTAAGAAAGACAATCGAACTAGTATGTGTTGGTTGTGCGTACGAGGCACATTGTTTCGTTGTGTTGATATTTAAGGGTATAAATAGTGGTGTTTATATCCGTAAACACCAACACAACGAAAAAATGTGCGTCGTACGTTTGGCTTACACATACTACAGTAGCCGGCAAACATTTTGAAATTCTACGGCGTAGTGGGGGGAAGTTTGCGCATCTACCTTTCCACCAACGAGACCCAAATTTCGTCTTCTGCGCATTCCCCCACTACTCCAAAGAATTTCAAGAAGTTTGCCGGCAACTGTAATTCGATTGTTTTTCTTAAATGGAAAGAGGTCTAAGGTTCAGGACGCGATCAATAATAGCCATATAAATTGACAAGACTACTGAAGATTGGGTAGGTATAATAAATATATTGATGATCTGAAGTAGATGTTATACCCTTGTTGACCCGTTAATAAGGGTTTTTCAACTATGATATTTCACATCTTTCAACTGCCTTTTAAAATTCAATTAATATTTTTCTTATTTATATTGCTCGAGGTGTTCTATCAGATTTTTAACACAATTGATAACTACTTCATTTTTGTTATCTCTTCTAAGTACTCAGGTAGGTACTGGTCACTGCCGACCAGTGAAATCGTTTTATAACTATCATTTGATGATCATCGTGAAAAATCTCTACAACGCAAACACCAAATCAATTGATAATATAGTATAATTTAATTTATAAAATCGAGCATTGTTTTCACAACTTTTGTATTGAAAATATCAACATATTTCAGAAATTATTAATATTTTCGCAAAATCAAAATAAAATTTATTCAAACTTTTCTATCACACTTTTGAACAGACTAAGTAACTAGCCATTACGCCATTTCGCCACAGGGGTAGGCAAAGAGCATAGAATACCTTATTCCTCTATCTTGTCACACCAATTTTTCTTCGGTTACATTCATACATGTCATTCATCATGCATGTTCTACGGTTATTGAGGCTTTTAACAGAGCCATTCTGCAATACTTGTAGTATCTGATCGTGCTAGGTCTTTTGCGAATGCCTTCTATTCCTGTTGCCTTCAACACTCGCCCCATATATTTTCTTAACCATCCTTTCCTAGCTCATACGTTCTAAATGACCAAGCCATCTCAGCGCTCCTTTTTTTACTCTGTCTACCACACTACATCCAGCATTACATTCATTTCTAATTTGTTCATTCCTCATTCTATAAAAAAAAGTTTTTCCGCACAAGCACCCTAGTGACCGAATCTCCACTGCATTCTGTCTACTTTCATTCCCTTTTTGCCAATTCCAGGCTCTTTCTGAGACTTCCATATATATAAGAGTTGGCACTAGATAGAGAATAAAGATGAAAATCATAATATTAAAAGTTTCACATATAATGTGAGTGCATGCATCAAAAAACACTATTTTTTATTATAGAATACAAATATATACATACCTACTTACATATAATGATTAAAATTTCATACTTATATTAATAATTTTGCTTTACGAGTAGGAAGATATGTCAAGCAACCATCCCCAAATAACCAATAATATATCTTGTGGCAAGTTCTTAACAAAAACAATTTGTTAACATAACGGCTCCTAAAGGTCACAATGGATTATCATTTATTATCTGAAAGTACTGCGGAGCTTCCAATTAATAATATTTTGCGGCACTCCAGAGGTAAAGCTTTTTATGTGTAAGCCGATGTGTCAATAATTTTGCAAACTTCGTTGGATCCACAAAGCATATATTCGGTCCTCGTAAGCTTTGCTTTATGCCTTCACAGAAATTAATCTCTACGAGTTAATGAACAATGACAAAAGTTTACAACGTGACAGATGACAGAGGAAAATTACTGTACTATGGAAGTAAAATTTATAATAATGATTATTTAACTACATATAAATAATTTTAATTAAGGCAGGCGTGGAAAAACGATTGTTAGATATGTGTTGCGAATGTAATAAAATTAAATGACATAGTAGTTGGTAATTGTAATAACATTTATTGTTATTTTGGTCATCATACAAGTCGTGATGCAAGTGATCTTCATAACCTCCCGACCTCTACTCCTGACTATTCTCCTTCACCTTTCCCGGCATCATGCAGATCTTAGCACTAACAATGCGCCTGTAACTTTTTCCACTTGGACAGTCCAACGAGTGAAGAATCATTTTCTTCATCTTCGCCCCACGACATGGTCTACCACATCAAGCTTCCCCATCTTCTGGCAAGATGTATAAAAAATTTGAGGATTTGTCTCAGATAAGTGGTTTAAAAACTCGTGATTTGCAATACTTCGACCACATAACGAGACTGAAAAATGCAAGATTTTGCGTCATTGATCTCGTCATTCAATGCGACAATGCAACCAAAAGGAACCAACCAGACAAAGGATATCCTGGATTTCCAAAGTTTGGAAAGTCCATAATCTAAGTATTTCGAGCTGCTGCAAACAAAACAATAATCGCCTTTGTGTTTGATATATGATCACTAAAGAGCATAAAGAAGATCAAAAAATAGACAGAAATAAACCAGAAGTTATATATTGAGGCAGAAGAAAAATGATCAGAATAAATGTAGTAACAAACTATTTCGTTAAGTTTGTACAAAAAGTTTATGAAGAAATAATGAATGATACTAGTCAGATGAAAAAATGAATGAATAACTGACACGAACTAGAAAAGAAGAAGAAACACGTAAGGAGAATAAGAAGGGAAATGAGATATTTGATTCACTGCTTAAAACGTCAGCTGTAAAAAATATCTAATTTTTCATTGATTTTTGCATGGTCAACTCATAAAATGCTAATAGTTATGACGCGGTAATAAAATACTTTTGTACGGGGGTGTTGATATAAGAAGGCTGTGCATGTGAGAAGGCTGTGTACCTGGATAAACATCCGCCTACACGGGAACAGGACCGTCGATACGGTCAGCCCCGAGGTGGTTGTATTATTTATACATGGCAATCTCACGCCATATTATGTCGGGCGCAGTATAAATATGGAGCCTTCGCTCTACGTGTGACGTGACCTGTTATTGGCGGCTTGAAAAATTAGTGAACGAGACTGGGAACCAATACGTGACCTGATATGACTTGACATGATGATATATACCAATCAGGGTTAGTGCCTGCATCATGATAACACCAATCAAATATCCTTATCCATATGCTATGTGCCAGTGTATGATGTTGTAAATTTAATGGAAATAAGGAATTGAAGTGGTTAAGTAACAACTAGTAATCTTTTAAGCGATGTACTTCTGATTTTGATAAAAAGGACTATCATAACATAATATCATAATCATCAGCTAGATGACGGTCTCCAGGTGACGTCTTCAATCGTCTCTCTTCTTAGCGATCTACTGACAGGATTCTCACGATAGTTGCGAATCTTGCATTAGTCTTTTTCGAGGTCTTTTCTCACCTTTTATAAAGAATTGGGAGTACTGAAATTGCCCACGTTTTTCTATTGCTCGAACCAGATGACCAGTCTATTTCCAATTAACTTTCTTCATGTTTATGAAGACAAATAAAACTTATATTTCTTCTTGTAAAGCCGAACATGCACCTTTACCTACATATTATACAAATTTGAGTTGTCATTAGCTCTTCGATTATTTGAAATCGTGAGCTAGTTAGAGACCGTTCAGGATTTTTGTACATATATTAGTAGTTGAAAATCAATACCTACCTCACTCCATGAATTATTTTTTTTAACAATTCATATATCAAAATTAGCTGATCTTAACGATATATGTTGATGTTTAATATGCTGGTTAAGGAATACTTTAAAATATACATTCAAATCTAAAAAAAATGGTTATTGGATATATTTTGATACTCAACGATTCACATATCATATGTGGGGTATAAAAGCAAAAGCAGCAAAATCCAAAAAAAAATTAATGCAGTCATCGAGGATAACTAATTTATATTGTACTGAATTCGAGGTTTCATAGGAAACATAGCTCATAAATTTATAGGAAATATCATTTTGGAAGAGATAGATATGTAATTCTCGATGCTTTTATACCCCAAACATGTGTATCAGTATTGCTAATATGCTTTGGTTATGGACCTTGTGTTTGAGTTTTGTGGGAAAATTGGTTTTAAAAGTTTTGAAAGTTGAGTTATTTCAGTCAACTAATTCACCGTGTAATGATCAAATTTAATGCACTAAAATAAATATTGAATCATTTAAAAATGTTATCCATAAATCTTTTAGGTTTCTATTATATCTTAAATAAAAAAAAAAATTAAAAATATGTGTATGTTTTGGAAATAAATAATGGAAATAATACGTAAAATTTTTCATAATTATAAAATGGATTTCATCAGTTCAAAATAAACTCTGCATTCACATGCTTTTGATTCGTTGGCACTGTTTGCCGTAAAACGCACGTGCAAAACAAGTGTAGGCATACGTTCGAGTAAACCGATCAGAGCCAGAACCGAAAATATTGAACCGGTACTTTTATTAACCTTACCAGATGCGCACCAACAATTGTTGGAAGGGCACTAAAAGCTTTGACCCGAGTATATTAAACTGAATTTAAAAATTTTATATTGATTGAATTAAATAAATTATATTCTTCTTTTTATGGTGCCATCTCGTATCGGAGGTCGGCAATCATTGTGGTGATTACGACATTATTTACTGCCGAGAATATTTAGAGTGACGAATGTTGAAGTCCTCCGGCGTATGGAAAAAGACCGAGAAGTGCTGCGGACTATGAAGACAAGAAAGCTGGAGTATCTCGGAAGTATTATGAGAGGATCAAATTATAGTCTAAGCCAACTCATCATCCAGGGGAAAATAAATGGTAAAGGAATCGTAGCCTAGCGTAGGAAGACGCCGCATCTCATGGCTGCTTTACTCGAGGGATTGGTATAAGCGTAACTCGACTAAGTTGTTCCGTGCAGCGGTAAATAAATAAATTATACAACACGGGTAAAAAAATATATTTTAATATATTAAATAAACATAATACCGAATATATTTTAATATATTAAATATATTTTGATATATAAAAGAAACATAATACCGAAAAGACGGAGCCATAAGCGTCCACTTTAGACGTTTGTCTCTAGATTCATAGATTCCTTGAAATACTTTAAATTTCATACACATAATTTGATCGTACAAATGTAAGTTAAGGGGGACTTTTGGGAAATCGAAGGAAACAATTAAACCCGAAAATTAACCCGTACTAAATAAAACCCGACTAAAAAACATTTTGGCCACATAATGAGACATCCAGAGAAGTACTTAGGTACTAGATCCTTGCATTTCATTAAGTATATAAGGCAAAATTGCAAGCAGAAGAGGTCCTGGAAGACGAAGGTTATCCGGCTAAAAAACTCAAGACAATGGTTCGAAAATCCACAGATCAACTATTTCGGGATGCGGCTAGCAAGATTAAATAACACTCAACGAGATAATCACAATTATGTTTTTTGTTACTTGCATATTGTCAGAGAGAAAATGTTTGACAGAAAACGATTAGGGTAGTATTGTTGTAGAAAAGTAAGTTAATGGACTTTTTTAAAAATTAAAATAGGTACCTATGTTTACCGAAAGTCTTAATAATAATTATCCTCTCTATCTATCTTTGCGGGGAAACGATGTGACGTTTTGTTAATTAGTTAGTATTACTATCAAACTATTTAAAATCTAGGGTGGTTCCTCAATCGGGTGAAAAACATAAACTACGTTTAATTATAATTTTATATTTTATGAGAGTAACGGAATCTCTCATCGGTAAGCGAAATGTTAAACTTTACTTGAACAAATTTTTTACATGGATTAGGTGGAAATACAACTAATGAATTGATTAGGTAACTACTGACAAAATCAGCTGGAGTTAATATGGTTAATATGGTTATGAGTAAAGATGGTTGTAACGGGAATATTGAGAGAAGAGGAGGAAAGGTAGTGAATGTATAAAATTAAAAATAAATAAACTCATATATTTTTTTAGTTTATGTTTTTTACCCAATTTAATGATCGTCATGAATAATATCCACAATTTAAACGCCAAATCCATCAATAATATCTAGGTTTCTCTGAAATCTTCTTCCTAATAATCTTCTGTATAATAGTCAATTAACCCGAAAACACCGCTAACTTTTGTCAAAGCGAAATAATGAATAATTATGGTAATGGTAATGAGGAAGTGAATAAATTTTAGCATTACTCTAAAACGGTAATCTACAAATAACATATTATCTGCGGTAGGTTATATGAATAATAATTGTTTACCTTTATAGGAGGTAGAGATATAAAATGCTTTCATGTAAAATCGCCATATTATGTACTATTACCAAACAACATTTGTAAATTGCTAACATTCTTCGCAAGACTGCATAGACATTGTAAAGTCGACATAACTGGTGTGACCAGCATGCTGCTTTCTCCAAAAAGGTATTATTTTGATTATTAATATTTCCTTATAATGGCAATAAAGTCGACGTGTCTTAGTAAAGTGTTCTAACTACATTTGGTGTATTTTATTAAACGATCTTCATTTACAAATAGTAACAAATTTCAAGGAGCGTCCGCCATTATGGCATTGTATTCCTTCAATTTATGTTAGTGATACCTGGGTGGTGATTTTAATAATTTTTATATGGAAATAGAATAATGTAAATGAATATATGTCTTTATTTAGATAATTAAGTTTGGTAGGCATTTTTCGATAAATTTGTAGAAGTAAAATAATTTAAATTGTTTTATTTTGATATAGAAATGTGTACATTTTTTATTTATTAGATTTTTCTGAAATAATATTGTCAAGGATATAAAAATAAGTTGGTTAGATTCTATTTTAGGACTAAAAGATTGCTGTAATTGCTGTAATTAAAATTAAGTGATTGATAAAAAAATAAGTCGGTTAGATTCTATTGTAGAACTCTCGAGGTGAAATTTTCATAAAAATGGCGCAATATAAATCATTATTGTTATTTATTTGATTAGTTACTCAAAAATCTGGCAATATCGTAGCCATATTTTTTTGAGACAATTGTTGTTTATCTATTATTGGGTAGAATATAAAAATACTTTCTCTCAATAATTTATTGGAGAGAGTTTTATTTTTATCAGTGCCGCTAAGGAATCACGGTATTTCCCTGGACGCCGGGCCGGCAGATTATAGCACAAAGGGCCCGATACGGGGGTGAGGAGCAATAAAACATAGCGGCCTCTCTGCAGCCTCCGCACCGGCCACTCTGGCAGTACTGCGCCGTCAGGCAATACACAGTGAAGCAAGCCTAGAAACCTTTTTTTTTATTTATTTCAAAAAATCATTGTTTACAAATAAAGGTACTTAATACTAATTAAACAATAAAATATAAGATACATTACACTTTTTTTTTTGTTAAATTTGTGGATTATGCCACTCTACTAGGCTACGCCTGTCCCAGAGTGGCGTTATAGAACACAATTATAATATTTTTTTGAATTCGTCAGTAATATTTATTTTCATAAGGTAGTAATTATGTATCTACAAAGTATCAAGTGCAATGTTAGTGAAAGTTGAGTGAGTCATATGTCCAAGTGTAAATATGTGTAGAATAATTGTTTAATGTAAAAAGGGTTAAAGTTTTGTTTAAGATTATTTTTTATTTTCCTTAATTAATTTATTTATTTATATAGGTATATATTTTTATTTGTAGACATTATTATGCAATTACATGCTTATTAGCTTAAAAACATTAGATTTACATTTTTTGCTTTAAAATAAAAAAAAGTACTAAAAAAAATATGTACAGTCAAGACAGCAAGCAAGGCACAACTGACTGACTAGCCAGTTAATTTTTTTAAGTGATCTTTTGGCGCTTTGAGGATAATATTTTTATTATAACGGAAGTTGCGTACGCGTTGTAGCGGGAATGCGTGTGGTGGGAAATAGCGTGTAGCGGGGCATGTAGCGAAAGTACGTAGCGAAAATGTGACACCACGAAATGTACTTGAAATTAGTGTTCCAGTAATATCTAAATAAAATAATTTCGTTCGAATTCAAGGCTAAAAAAACGAAAAGACACGGCTGGAGAAAGGCTCGAACTCCGGTCGCGCGGACAGTAATGCAGCAACTAATCAAGATTGCCACCACCGATTCTTCTTAGTCCGTCAAAAATACACTCACGAAAAATCACGGAACATAATTTATATATTTTTTACTTATATTCATACATAATAAAACGCCTGTCAAACGTCGAACGTAGGAGGCGTAAATTAATCTAAAATATATATAGGTACCATTAATTAAATCCAAAATAACTATGTTTTTGACGAACCGCGCAGAAGCGAAGGTAGCTCTACCGTCTAGTCGCCACGCTGCGGTCCGCGTGTTTGAGGTTCGAGTCACTCTCCAGCCGTGTTTTTTTGTTTATTTTTTTTCGTTTTCTCCAATTTTTTTATTTTTATTTAAAATATAACAGAAACATAAAAGGTTTATGGATAACATTTTTACATGATTCAATATAGGAATATAATAATAATATAATTTAGTTGGCCGAGTTTTAGGATTTTTGTCACATCTGTTTTGAATTTGTCAGTGGTCAGTTGTTTGGTCTGTTGTGGCAGGTCGTTGCATAATTTTAATCCGTTGCAAATTAGTCGGGATTGTCCTGTTTTTGTTTTGGCGTGTTTAGATCATTAAAAAATGTCAGAAATAAAAATATATCTACAATTAATATATACAATTAATAGGTACCCGTTCACGTGATAATGTTGATATTTCCTTCCTCCGTTTCACTCACACTTATGAAGGTATTATGATCACATGATATCGGCTCCATACTTCAGACCATCATCCATATTCGGATAATTCAATATTCACCATGGTTACAGTTAGACGTGGAAGGAATTGAGGCAGCAGCGGTATGAAAAAGAAAGTACTTACGAGAACAACACTTGCATAATATTTTCAATACAGGGTATTCAAAAATTCATGTTTATTGTGTGGCATACAGAATGCAGTTAAAAACGTTCAAATAAATGCTTCAGTATAAACTATTTTCAGGCGCCCTTAAACTAATAATTACCCTTGGTTGACCATCTTTCCTTCAGGACAATATGTAAATTTTCCAATTAGATTGGTGAAATTTCTGAAAATTAACTCCATCCGTTAGTGATTGTGCATCCAACTAGCGATGCTGCGTTAGATGGTTGAGTTAGCTCGAATGGAGGGACCCTCATCGCCGCATCCCCCTGTCTGTCTGTCTGCTTTGTAGTTCTTGACATTGTCGAGGGATGGTAAATTCAGATTTTCCTTCCTACCTGTCTCTGTATAGGGCATACAGTACTGATTGGCAATTAAAACCAATTTAATGGGTGAAACGCCCTTAGCTTATCAAAAAAAAATTACAACCACTCATATTATATTACATATTGCGCATAATATAAGGAAAAATTGGTCTAGAATTCAACCAAGAATTAATTATCTGGTATCAATCAAAACAAAACCAAAGAGACGAAGCTATTTTTTTATGTGGAAAAGTAGGCATGGAAGGTTTTTTGGGTGTTCATAGGACTTACGACCTATTGTACAGCTGGCTTAAGTGATAACTTTACACATTGTGACGTTCACTAATTCCACCCTCGTGGACTACCACAACTATCAAATTTTTGGAAGTTGTATATATGTTTAACTTGCAAAGTTCATTTCGCAAGTGAGTTGTATTTTTACTACTATCACCTGCAGTCGAAAACTTTGTCATTATCATAATCCAATACAAATGTCGCTATTGATACCTAATGAGATATCTATATTTTGATTGGAATTTTAAAAGCATTATTCTTTATATGTACGACATTCTTCCGAATTAATAACATTGCACTAGAATACGCCCGAAAATTATTTAATTTTTTAACTCCCTGTTTAGACCAGTTTTTATTTTATGTTTTCCGTATTTTTAAGTATCTATTTTCCATACCTATTTTCCCACATATAAAATAGCTTCGTCTCTATGAGACATATATGTATATCTTGATTATTTATGATCCATCTGGGGATAGAATCCAGTATTGCGTTTTTGAAAATTTTTAACATATTCAAAATATTCTGGTTAGTTTATATTAAAATCATTGAAGGTGTATTTTGTTTTTGATGTAAGTACTATCAGTACATTTTCTTTAATAATAGGTATGCGTAGGTATTTGAGTAGAAGCGGGCCTCTGTAGAGTGTAAGATCTTCTTATAGTAAAATAAAAAATATAATTTACATAAATTTGTTACAAATTGCGAATAAGAAAACATCAATATTCCAAAAATAATCTCTGGTTTTCATAAAATGTCAAAATCTCGAGGTCAACCTGTTAAAAATGTTATTAAAATTCTGATCAAACTGAGAAGATTAAATATTAATATGTGAATCCCGCAACTAATTTCTGAAATCATAAATATGTTATCTAACATCCAATTACAATTTTGCGAGATGTTACTTTATGATGTTATTAATGATTAATCTCTACATTTGCTTAGTGAATACATGTTATCCAATTAATTCGGTCTTGATTTTGATTAAGTACATTCATAGTTACTTTAACTTAAGATTCAAGCGTAACTTAAAGTAAGCTTTGCTCTCTATTAAACTCTCTATTAATATACAATATATAAAACTGTTTGTCTATCTGTCCGTTAAGAGGACAAACCATATATATTTTATGAACTACACAATACACTAAGCTGGATAAATTAATTATAAATAATGATAAAACCAAAATTAAGAGTGTTGTTAATTGACACATCCATTTCGTGTTCGTTCATAAGAAGAAATATGTTGTAGATCAACAATTATACGAGACACAGTATTACCACAGTATGTTTACTACACTGTGGTATTACCTTGCAAGTGTGGAGTGCCTGGGTTCCAAGGTAAACGCCGTGAATTTTGCGGAAAGAAGGAGCCCTCGGCATAATACCGAATATTGAGAATTTTACGGTATCTAATTTACATTCTAAAGCTACCATTAACTAAGTTATTGATATTCTATCTTGAACTGAGCCTTAACCGTAAAGTATACATCTATATGGTGTTAACATAAGCACTGTCCATTTTTGTTCAAATTTTAAAATACGCGCCACAAATAAAACAAATGGTAAAGGTTATTACTTCATTCGAATTTTTTTTTCTGCTCTACAAGATACTGTGTTTACTTTTATGTTCCATTTTTTATTTGATTTATTTCTATAATATTTAACTCCAGACCAGCAAGTTAGTTCTGTTTTCATTGCACAAGCGTTTAGCTTAGTTTGAGAATAGTAGGAATATTGTTTTTTTTTAAATTTATATACGCTTCAACAGGCCAAGAAGCCCCATTACAGAAGCGAAATAAATCACAAAACACCCAGAACCGAACCCGGAACCCTCGGTGTAAGAAGCCAGTGTCATACCCACTGGGCTATGAGGGCTGCCTTGATGTGACACGTAGGGGGAAGTCCCGTAACAGTCAGGACAGTCGCGCTATCTCGACAAGTCACAGTGCGTTCGATTAAAAAATCGTTTATAGGGGTGTGGGGAACGTAGCGATATAGGGTCACGGGACGTAGCGATATAGGGTCACGGGACGTAGCGATATAGCGTCCGGGAGCCGTCGATTGCTGTTTTTGGCAGGAAAACACTGCGTCACATAAATTATAAATAAGTATTACTTCTATGATTTTGTGTTTAAGTGTTTATGTTTATTGTTAATACAGATAGTGTTCCGTTATAATTCGTAGACTGTGAAAGTTTTAATTAATTTCCAGTCTTAGTATAATAAAGTCTTAGTATAATTTATAAAGGTGTAAAAGGCCAAAGGAAAAAATGGAGATAAAGCTAAGGAAGGAAACCATCATATCAAATATCTAACATAGAAAAAACTTCTTACGTACTGGGCTTAGAGAACCACGACGAAGATTGTATGTAATGTTCCAGTTGCATGTAGAATGAAGATAGAATTGCCCATATATGCAATCGATGCGCGATATTTTAAAACTGTCCGGCGCCTGGGGTTCGAAGTTAAGTCCGTCCAGTACTAGGTGCCAATGACAAAAATTGCATTTTTTCTTACCCAAACTTAATTAAGATTCCTGAATATGTTCTTGCATAAGTTGTATTTTTGTTGATTGATTTTGATTTTATAATTTGTTGACTTAACTAATTGATAAATAAAGATACAATTCTCGAAGTATATACAATACAACTTTTATTTTATTTCCTGAAAACCTTAGGTGTCCGCCACTAAGAAAATTCCCCCTATTGCTTGGTCGCATCTCTATTTTAAAAAAAATATGTGCCTTCAAAATAAAATGTCAAATAGACAAAAGTGAGCACTTTCGACACCTCCTTCTGTTTGAATGACAAATCAATATCAAGTCAATAAATCAACATATTATATATATTTATTAAAAAATTATTATATTGTATTTTTTTATCCTAAAAAGGCGTATATGTTTTCATTTATCATTTATTATCTAAATTAAATTAGTTAACTACACTTAACCACATAAAAAAATGGAAGAAGTAAATTTTATGATTATCCATTATCGCAAATGATATAAATCTTGTCAATTAATCACACGGTGTTTAAATAACCTTTATTTTTGTTCTGGGATTTCCTCAATAAATATGTTCAGCCATTAACATTTAGACAAAGACGTATTTTGAAAACCTGAAAAGGTTCAATAGCCTCTTCTTTTATACAATTCCAATTTGTTTCTCAGACCCGAGTTACTATTTGCGATCGATATACGATTTAAAGTTTAAACTGCGCTATTTGTCCTTGTCGACATATCCGAGTTAAGAGCGGGGAATATTCTTTGTTCTGTTGGCATAGAAGAAAATTGTTCCACGTAATCCAGATGATAGTTATCAAGTGGTAACGGAGGAATAACATCGATTTTACCATGTACTTATAGCAGACAGATATTACCAGCTTCACAAGCAGTCCGGCTTGCGAACGGTACTCGAGTAGCGAGAACTCTACAAAACTTTAAAGACTCGTTAAAGGACTGCACTTTCGCAGCTTTTGTGTGTATGTCCCCGCTACCCAGTGTGCATTGGGAATTGCTTGCGTACATGTTTATGTTCAATTTCGTGCCCCGCTCGAATGCCTTGCATGTGCAACGTAAACTGTTGTAACCATTGGAGTTAAATATATCCAGAGTATTTTTGCCATTCAGTAATGATACGAAAGGATCGGTAAACGTGTACCACAACGGCGTTGAATTGCTTGCGGTGATGTGGAAAATTGTGGTAATACAGGAGATTGCTACATTCGCGCAAATTTTTCGATTAAAACTAGCGAGAATTTGTTACAATTTGATTATTTTATTGTTTTTTATCAAACACTAGATGTAACCCGTCAAAATGACGGAACATTGATTTGCGTCTTTGCTAAGCCGTTGTATATTTTTGGCTGTCTATGGAGAGGCGGCAGTAGCAACGTGCGTTGAGCGGCCATTTAATTTGTTTTTTTAGCCATACGAAATTACGGACGTTACACGAAGTAACGGACGGACAGATAGATAGACAAACCGATGGACAGACAACGAAATTATTATGTTTGTTGAGAGCTGAATAAACATAGCAATATTATTGCATATTCAAGTAACATATCTGTATAATTTTATTCCTCTGTGACTAGGCAGAGTGCGTAAGACTTGGTCCGCCATATAAGTATTCATTTCACATAAATAATTGTAGATACATGTGATACAGAAAAAAAGAATGATATTATATCGATAAAGTGAAAATAAAAAATAAATAATTAGTAATAAATAGTAAAAAAAAGATACGTAGGTACCATAAAAAATTAAACACAGAGATTGTTATGAAATATAAATATATATTATATGAAAAATTCTAAAATAATTATAAAAGTAATTATAAATAATAAAATAAACTAGAAGAATAACAATTATAAAATAAAATAATTTTGCGTACAAAATATAATTATTCCTGTCTACATTGTTAGATATTTGACTATTTTCAGATTTTACAGAGTAGCCAGTATTTAGATTATTAATTTATTAAAGCCTATAATGATAGGTACTTTTCCTCCCGAAACTCAAGAAGTGATAAAATATTTTAATTACTCAACGTGTATGCATTACTAGTTTTGGCTTTGTGAAAATTTAAATAATCAAGCTGCATCAATAATCATATATTTTTTTATTCATTAGTGCGAATGTAGATGAGATGTCGAGTATTTTGCAAGGATAACATTTATGTTCAATCGATCGAAAAAGGCGTGATATTAGGTTAGGTATGTTGGTAAGTATATATTTTCGTGTGGTCTTCAATTATGCTAATTCACGGATTCGATTAATGTGCAACGAGAGAATTATGTAAAGGCTTGGAGCGTTGTAAAAACGTCGAAAAGTGTGAAGTGTGATGTGCGGGGTGTAGCCCGTGACGTGTGACGTGTGAAGGCTTCTCATCAACTCTCCCTCCGTCGGCCGTTTAGTTGTTTACCGAAGCCGCAGCCGCGATGCGGCCAATTTACATAAATTACAGTTTCCCGCGCTCCCCAGGGCGGGAGGTGGGGGCCATTTTGTTTTTATTCCGCCAATTAGGGGAGCCGCAGTGGCGACCAACCGGATATCCAAGTGCTTTACCAATACTTTAGTTTATTTACCAAGAATTCACCGCTGAACCACTGCCACAAGCCATGGTTTTCTCCTTCCAGGGCCCGATTTCCATAAATTGTTCCTGTCCCACTTGGGATAATTTCGTTGTCTGTCCGTCCGCCTGTCTGTCCCCGCAACTTCTTTATAGTATTTTTTTCTTTTTTGGTTTAAATTAAAACAAATTTTCTTTTTTTTATAGCAATTTTTTTCTTCTTTATAATAAATATTTTCTTTGCCTTTTTTACAGTAAAAACTTTTTTCTTAAATAAATACTTATTACTTAGGAACCGACATGTAAAAGTACCGTCATTTTTGACGAGTTACAGCTAGTATTTTCAATAAGAAACGAATGATTTAAATAAAGGAATACTGTTGTGTTTCTCTCGGCGAATAAATGATAGCATCCCTATGAACTTGCGAATCTAATCAGAATTACAACAAATTGATTCTTTGGAATGGTTTGAATGATTATTTGTATCATTTTACTACAACAGGAAATGAGGGCCAATAACTGTAGCGAATCACGTCACAAAAACATGCAAGCTCGAGAAAATATTATAAAATAGATGGTTTGTGATCTCACCGGGAATCGAACCTACAGAATCCCCACTATGAGATCCCAGTATCATGCCCACTGGACTAAGAGGACTACCGAAATAATGTAAACAATGATGTACTACTTGTTTGTATTCGTGTATTCAGTATTTCTGAAAAAAATATTGCAGCAGCAGAGGGCCCAGAATATAAATCTTATTTGATATAAATATAAATAATTAAGAGAATAATTATTTAAATTATGATTAAAAATCGTTTTGACTATCCCTATACATACTTTTTCAAGATATTGATATTCCAATGTCTTGAATCTCTTTACCACATACCGTCTATAAACATTATTTTATCCACAAAATTCATATCCACAAATTCCACAGATTACATTTAAATAGTACTCAAGAAATAAAAATAATATTAACAAAACAAAAGCGGCCCAGTTATTAAATACTATAATAAATTGGATGCTCAAGGCAAGCTAGAACCGTGAATTTAATTTTATGAATTCATACACATAAAAAAATTGAAGTAGGTAATAAGCAAGTAACAATATTAATTTTCTATTATTTGAATCAAAGTAACCTGCAATACTGGCTTGCAATGGCTATAAATAGAGATTAATAATAATTATATGTATGTCCGGTGCAATAATTGAAAATAAAAATTATTTGAGTTGTATTGAAGCAAATGAATTTTCGATAACCGTTTAATGATAATAATTTTCATAATTATTGTAATGGTAGTTCAACTTTTCGCAAAAATTAAGTCAGAAATATTTATAAAAAAATGTCAATTTTGTTGTCAATCAATCAATATCTCCATAACTACTGATATTAGGTCATGGTTTCTTGAATATTTTCGACTCATAATCATGGCAGGAATCCATCTGCAAGTTGAGCGGACACATATAAATATATATATATATATATATATATTGTTATTGTATACAACTTGATTATTTTAAAGCTTATTTAAAACATAATAAATTGAATTCTTTTTTGGGGGGCAATATATTGTTATGATTAATTTGTAATTATCTTGATAAAATAAAATAACTCAATAAAATATCTGAAATCATTCCAAAGAGATTGCAATAAGAATAGAAAAAAGTGGATTATCTTCATTAAAAAACGGTTTTATGGAGTCACAAACTAAATTTGTTAATTCGATCAAATCTATTACGCTGCTATGTTTTTTCAGTCCTCCTATGGTGTTGATAGTTGGACTCTTTACTAAGGTAGTATTAAAGAAGCTAGAATATTCTAAAATGTGAGTCTACAGACCTGTACCAAAAATAAGCATCGCAGAAATAAGAATTAAGAAAAACAATGAAAGGATGATATGATAAGGACACTGACCCACATTGACGTGTCATGGGATACTCTGAAACTTGTTGCATTTCTTGTCATACAAGGAAATGAAGGATGAAGTCCTTACTGTTGGTTAAAAATACTGGTTCAGCCAAACATCTGAATAAGTATATCTTCCAGGCAGCAGTACAAGAAGTTAGTATAGCCAACGCGATCTTGAACAGTCATTAGCGGATAGTTAGTCAATTAGTCGAAGAGGAAGGAGATTCAGAAAAATATTTATGTGGACTACGTGTTAAATAAACACCTTTGATAAATACGTGTAAAATGTGTATAATTCTAGAGGTATTATAATTTTAATTAATGTAACCAAAAATGAATAAAGCCGTTGAAACTAATTAATTATCTAGCGAATTAGAAATCAAGTCTAAAACAGGTAATGAAAAACATACATATAAAGTATGCAATATTAATTAAGTAACTGGTTAATAACACAAGTAGCAAATTTTTTCATGACAAAATTGAATTTCAACGAGATTCTCAAGCAGGATCATTTAAAAATCTTATAAAAACAAATTACATTAAGAATTATAATGCTAAGTATTCATTTGAAAAAAATATGTTAGAATTAATTTTTTACGAATTTTAGAAATAGATAATTTAAATGCACTTAACTTAATTCGAATATTTGTTACCTAACTGCTATTGGACAATCCAGGGGTGCTGTATAGAGGAGGGCTGTGGTACCCAAGCGCAAAAAGGAAGTCTTCTCGTGTTGGCTATAATCACTTTGCTTACTGCGGGCTAAGAAAGGCTCTGCACTAGGCTGGACAAACCAATGACACAAGTCCTTCAAACATGATACTCTCCTTCTTTCAGGGCCGATTGCCGGAAATAATAAAAATAATGTAAGATCCAATACTTCTCTGGAAGTCTCATATCAACAATCTCCACGTAGGTATAATGTCGAATCTGAAAAATGTATTATTCCATTTACTATCTTCAACCATCCAAACATAATAATTTCGTTATCTGTCCGTCCGTAACTTTGCAATGTTATCACGCAAGAACTCTTTTTTTCGCCACGCAATTATTTTCACACCTTTTATTATTTACTGTGGCACCGTCTACTGTAGAAGATAGACGCGATACGTCTATGTGATTTTATTTTATTGATAGAATTCGAGTCAACTTTGTAGAGTTTCACAATGATCTTTGTCAGGGATAATTTGATAAGTAATTAACTTCAACATTTTGATAATTTGATAATAACTTCTTTTTCTCCCAGTGTCATGTCAGGTAGACCTAACGTTTACTATCACTGAGAGTACATCTTTCTATTTCTAGCGGCTTGAAATAGCTCTTTCAACATTTATCCCCTTTACAACTCTACTGACAACTCTTCAATGATCTATATTCCTTTTTTAACTATTTTTGAGTTTATAAAAACTACTCAAGTTTCGTGAGTGTTAGTAACTCGAGTAGTGCTAATTAGCTGAAGTAAAGTGAAAACAGTGTTTGATTTACAAATTAACCTTAAGAATGCCATTAGTATGAGCGTCTCCTTGAGCACGCGTGCCGAATGTTGGGCACCTGGGCCCCAAGCCTTATTGACCCCAGCTCCCCCGAGGCGCCGCGGGCCCAGCGGCCGGCCACATCTCAGGCTACCAAGGAAATCTCAGGTCGGTGTGATCGCACCTGTCCGCTGTACCAAAGGTTGATAAGGGTGAACGTTTCTTCACATTATGCTCGGCTCATTACGGAGTTCAACGCTCATGTGTGGTGCTGACATCTACATACAAAGTGAATACGGTGGTATATCAGATGCGTAATAGAAACGACCTTAAATATTATGTGATTCATGATCGCTAACAACCCTGCCTTAAAATTGTAATTCATACTAATTTAATGACCAATATTTGCCCTAAATATAATTTAAGCAATGAATGTACTTTTACATTTGAATTTGATTATGAGAAAATTAGATTTCTGAATACAATACAAACGACTCTTAAAGATAAAAGCGTATATTTAAATTTCTACTCATACCCCGTGTACCTACTCCCAAATTTGTATGTTTTTTAATTATTAAAAATATTTAATTATATTTAAGTTGTTATCTCTAATTGAGTTTGTAAAAAATATTTTATTTTTTCACTACTAGCTTCGATAAACTCAGAATTTCTCATCGGTAAGTGAAGAGAAAAATTTTTCAGAAATTCTGATTTTCTCGAAGCTAGTAGGGAAAAAATAAAATATTTTTCTAAACTCAAGTAGAGATAAAAACGTATATATAATTAAATATTATTAATAATCTATCATTATGATTCTCTACAATGTACAAATAGTGTACAAACGTCAATTCCATCAATAATATTGTAAATTTATTGTTTACTAGAAGTAAAGCATTCAGCAATAGCCGATTAACAACGCAATTAAACTTTAAAAGGGATATTCCTGCACTATTATAAAGTAAAATGTGACAAATTAACCATTTTTCATTGTAAATCAATAATGAAAAGTCACGCAAAGATGAACGATGCACAAAAATATGACATTTTAACTCATAGGGGTGCAAAAATTTTAACATTCTCTACATTAAACATATGTAGAATTTGCAGTTTCAACATCCATTTCAAATTTTTTGGCGTATAATGTACCTACCTAAATGCATAAATATAACATCAAAACATTCGGGTTGTTTGTTAAACAAAGATGTTTTACGCATCTTAACCTAGAAATGACTGTTGACAAATATTATGTTGCAGTATACTATACTTTGAATTCAAAGTCGATATACTTGCCAGGAAAAAAATTGATTTAAGAAATAAAACATATCGACGTTTTCTTTCATTCAATGTCAACTTTGAACTGACTCGAAAATTAAATAATGTATGTAATATTTCTACACATTAAATTGTATCTGAATTATCCGAATGTATTTTAAAGTAGTTTATACACCTTTTTTCTTTAAAAAAATCTTTTAAAAAAGCTTATTTTTCGAAACTGGCCATGAACGCACTATTCGATGCGTTTTTAAGGCAATCATAATATTGATTGTTTAAGCAAAGTGATAACATTCACATTGTAAAATCTATCAGCGTATACATTATTTATTATTTATATGTAGGTATATTAATTTTTGATGAATTTCACTGACTCATTTATGGTTGTTTGTCGCCAAAATAAATCAAAAATGCCTGTAAACTTTGCTTATTTCAACACAGACATTTTTCGTAAGATGTGCATAGTATAACAGAAATTTACACAGGTTGACCCAAAAGTAGATATATTTTAAATTGACAAATACAATTATAGTATTCCTAGACATATATTATAACAAAATATATATTTTGAATACCCCTGTGGATTAAATGGATAGGCTGACTTGTGTCCATGCCTTTTTGTGATACCTACATATTTCAATGTTACTGAAATTCCATGTTATTAGCAACAGCTTGGAGAAATGTCACCTACAGCTGGCCGCTTCCCGCAACACTAAATTATGTATCGGGGATTTGGAACGGATTTAGATTTTCCAGAAGTTTCAGAGCTGTGTCAGCGCTCGCCCTCGAGACTAATGTATGGACGTTAAATGTGATGTATAAATGATGATAAACGTCCGGTGATTTGCTTGGCTGGCTCGGTAACCCCAAGACGGGACGTGGGAGTCAAGGAAATGTTAAATCGAAAGTGAACTTCTAGCGATGAGCTGTTCGACGCGGTTCAAATGAACATGCGCGATAAAAAATAAAGACGAACACGCCGAGGCTGGAATTAAAAAACAGTTCTGCACTTTACAATCGTCACATTATATTTTTTTAAATATTAAAGTTTACATAATATTTTAGATATATGATACACATTTTTTAATTTTAATGGATTTTTTTTTCGAGTGTGTTATATAACTGTATTTTTTAATAAAATATAACACATACATGCAAAGAAATAAACATATATAGATAAGTAGTAAGAAATATATATAAATATTGTAATATTAACTTAAAATACTTTTCTTTAATAATATTTAAATATAAGTATGTTAAGGCAAACTTGGTGGTTCCCAGGATAAGAACTATATTCGGTCAAAAGAGGCATACTTTTGTTGCATCACCCTGTTGCTCATCTCGGCATAGGTTCATCCCAGTGATATTTTTTTATATTTATTATTATTATCATTAAATTTATACATATTTTCTATGTTATAGATCGTGCCAAGCCTTGTACAGCTTGTGGGCACATTTCTTTTTCATTTTCTTGCATAAGTACATAGCATATTTAGTTATAGGTATAATTTACAAAGGATAAAATATATATATATATATAAGATAATAATATTATATGAACATAACAAAAATTAAAAATAAATTTATTAAACTGAGTGGCTCGTGTATGTATATATTTTCATTAACGATAAATAAATAAATATAAAAATTAAAATAAAATGATTAAAATAGGACATAAATAGCTTCGTTTACTTTTTTATTAATGAGTTGAATGAATTTAAAAAAATAGATAGGTATTATTACCAGCTGCGAAAAATAAATGTCAAGGGAAGGACTATATATGTTTCTAGCATAGTCCATTCGAATATATGAAAGAAACTTATTTAGAACATAGGTATATACAACTTTAGGTTATAAGCCCTAGATCACATTGTCATACACGTTTTCCAAATAAATCTTCGTCTTTGTGACTCTTCTATACTTTATCTTAATAAGTAAAGTTATTTTAAGGTTACACAGCAGCATTAAAAATTCTATAGAAGACGGCAATTTAAATCGAGCCGATTCATCAGCGTTAGACTCGGAAAGCAGAATGTTTTAGTAATGACGGCCGACACTCAGACTAGAGTCGGGTTTCTCTCGGAGGGCGCGTGCGCGCAAGTAGATCTGTGAAGTCGGGCATAAATAACAAGCCAAAAGGTA
Source organism: Agrypnia vestita (assembly GCA_016648135.1). NCBI lineage: Eukaryota > Metazoa > Arthropoda > Insecta > Trichoptera > Phryganeidae > Agrypnia > Agrypnia vestita. The sequence goes on from JADDOH010001264.1 coordinate 54,829, forward strand.
CGCGACAGCGGACATCCGAAAGTTTATAAATAAATCACATGTGAGATTTAATGCTCCTTCGGTGCGTCGCAAGAGCAATGCACCGCCACCGCCGGACGCCGTGCACCGCCACCGCCGCCGCTCGCCGGAGACGGAACTCGCGCAAACTCGTTTCGGCGCGGTAAAAAATGATTTGGATACGTTCGGACGTGTGACCTCACAATATTCGGGAGTAAAATGCATATTTAAATTCGTATTAACATATTGTCAAATGCATACAGCTAGACATTTTTAACCTTTCCCATGCGGTCTTAAAATTGAACGCGCGTTCCGGTGCTGTAGATTTTTTCGATTTAATCCGATAAATATGAGTATTTAATATTATTTATTTATGTTAATCATTAAAATAATGATGGATAATTATATGTAAGTGAATAAATGCATCAGTAATTGAGTAAAAATGAAAAAAAAACATTGGTCATCACGAATGAGTACATAAAGTACTACGCGGCCCCTACTAAAGAGCGAAGATCGACAAGCATACCCACTGAGCACTGCTCTCCGAAAAAGTCCCCCCAACAGTACTTACGCGTATTGACAAATTAGTGTCAGTTTCTTCAAGAAAATATTTTATTTTATTGTGCCCGGAAAATTCTTACATATTGTAATTATTTTATTGAATATATATCTAAAATATGAACTCTGTATTTAATACATTTACAGAGGTATTCACCAGGGACGTGCAGTGAGAACAAGAAGCATAACAAAATATATGCTTAGAAAAAAATCATGCTTCTTGTTCTCACTGCACGCTCCTGGTATTCACATACTTAGAGGCAATATCAACTCAGTTTATAGCATCGGAGAGGAAAGGTTAAAGTCAAATAAAAAATAATAAAAAAAATCTTGGTGGTGAAAAAATATTTTTCTACATCTTCTGTTAAATGAGCTTTTTGGATCCCAGTACCATGTATACGTGTTGAGATTTTTATCAACACCCAAAGATAAACTCAAAAGATCACCGCTTGAGATTAGCAGGACTGACCCATGTACAGGTGTTCGATATGACAGCTAGACGCGCCACTTACATAAAACTATCACTTAGAATCAAAACAAAGATACGCATAGTTTTAAGTAACATTTGTGCTACGATATAGTTTGAAAAGTCAGACAAATAGACGGCATTCAATTACATACAAATATTTTGATTAAACTGCGGCAGGGGAGATATTTTTACATCCATAGATAACAGACAGAAAATCAACAGTCAATAGATAGATTTTTTACGTTCGACGTACAACAAGAATGAATTGAGACGCGTGGGAAGTGGCGGGGCTCAAATCTTTGAGATTTGATTTATGCATGGTAGTCTATAAAACTAGAAAGCTGAGAGTTATCACACAAGGAAAGTCAAACATAAACCCTATCTCAGAGATTGTCACTAAAAAAAGAAAAAAAAGACACAAATCTCATCCGTGAACACGGGCCTTGACTCATGCGAACCGAAGCGGTAGCATAGTTGTGTGAAAGCTGGCTTAAAAATGAACCTAACCTAACCTAACCAAACCTAAGTTTTGTTTTGAGAAAAATAACAAGGTACATATGTAGTGCAATGTGTATGTAGAAGAGCTAAAAATATTTATTATTTCTATTATATATAAATATCGTGACGCTTTATTACAAACGTATATTAATTAAATTTACTTATTAATTCTGATTTCGGTAATAATAATAAAAATTTACTGATTTTTTCTTCAGAAAAATCTTCAATTTCTGAGGATTCTCATTTTTATGATCAAATATGCAGTGCATTTATAGAACACCAGACAGACCATTGCAAAGCGAAATATATGCAATATAATATAATTTTTATAAAAAATATAAATTATATGCAAGATAATATGATTTGTATATCAAAGACGAAATATATGCAAAATAATATAATTTGTATAACAAATAAAAATATAAGAGAACGGTCCTAAACCGCACAACTTGAGGATATATACAAAGGATGTCTCGCAAAAACGTTGGGAAAGTCTTCTTCATTCAATTTTGAATCGAAAATATCACATACACTTTGGGTAAAATGTCAATAGTTAAAATGATGAAATACAACAATTTGTGCATTCCCATTTCCATATTTCTAACTTATCCTTTGTAAAACGTTAGACTATCATGACGTTATAGAATATTAAAAATTTGTTCACATTGATATAAGTCAAATAAAATTGTTAAAACTGTGCAGAAATTGGAACCAGATTTTTTTGCAAGGTTTTATCATTTATGATCTTCATTTTATCTAACTTATACCGAAACAAATGATTTTTTAATATTCTATATAAGTTACTTTCATGTTATTCAAACTTTTTACAGAAAAAAATCAGACATATTGATAGTAAATGCAAACTTTGATGTCGCTACTAGCCACGATACATTCTGTATAACGTATATCAATGAGGAAAAATTTAGCAAAACAAATTTAAAGGCACCCGATATTAATTTTTCACACTTTCCATTATTTTCGTAATGTTATTTATTAAAGGAGAGAGATAATTTATATTAATTATACTTAATCATGCTACATATAAATCAGTGATGTCCCTCTACGTGTTCGTTCCTGTTTGCGCAAACCAGTTTCCAAAATTGGGTGCCTCAAGGCTCTTAAAACAGGATAAACGATATACATACTTAACAATGCATCGAAATCATATTTATTCTCTGTCCCTGGATTCAAGGGACCTATATTTTTAGAGTTATTAAAAAATGAAAAGGGCACAAGTTCTTTTTATAGACTTGTTGATTTAAACCAGCTGGTTATATCAGCACACGTGTGAAAATTTAATAAGCAATAAAAACCAAATTATTGCTTGCGGAAATCGTGAGAAAATAAAACTTTACGATGGGTAATATAAGCTAATTTTCAGAAATGCTATTTGACGTAATTTAAAAGTAATTGGCTCCAAGGTAAGTTCACCAAACGGAATAAAATAATTTTTTAGATTTTCGTAATACTGCACAGCTACAGGTTCATATTTATTAGGCTGTTTAGCGTATAAAAACACCGAGTTGTAAAGCAATTTTATTCGGTTTTGTTATTGACTGTTTGAACTCCAAAACGATGGAAAATGTTTAAAATGCACGCAGCCAAAAACGGGTTTCAAAAAAATTCCAGCGGCGTTTGGTAATAATAAATTTTTGTGCTGCCGGATACCTGTGAAAATTTATTATGATTGTTTTTTGGGTTTTGGTTGGATTTCGCTTGCCATACCTCGAGTTTTGATTTACTTTCTCCTATAATCATTTAAAATTAATTAATAGTAACAGGTTGGATGCACCTGACCTCCTATCGCTTATTACAATCAACGTGCCACAAAGGCATACCCGTTCCCAAAATACTTATTTTTGCAACAAAACGAATACTGCGCACTTCCAACACTGTACGATTAACAGATTACACACACTAGGCAACGATTACGCACACATATCGGATATCTTCAGTGTTACATTAGAGTGCTACCGTTCTCATCTCAAAAAATGCTTCTTAGAGAAATAAGGCAGTCCATTTTAGTTTCTAACTCTGTTGCTACATAATTTCATAAACTGTAATTAATTCACATTTGTTAACTTTTTCATACTATTGAATATATATTACTTCTTCTTAATACTTTTGTTATTGTATATTTACTCTGTAATTATTATTATTTTTTTATCTCTGTTATTTTATGCTTACTTTTACATTATTGTTATTTTATATTAACTCTGTATTTTACATATTTTATCTTTATTATCTTATACTTACTTTTACTTAATCTCTCATTTTATATTATAAGGTAATTAGTACAACATCAAATTACTGTAATAGGTTTTGTAACCGTTGAAATAAATAAATAAATAAATAAAATGTTTTTTTATTTTATTTCAATAAAGCACAGCGATCTTCTAATGATTGGATGATCTCTGTGATTTACCCACTCTTTCCTGTTCCATAAATATATGTCAGTCTTCAAATGAGTATTGTTATTAGCATCACGTCATTCATCGCCATATTTATATTGCGTACATGACCTCGTTGGAGTTCATTTTTTCACTAGGTATGAGGTATGATCATCTACGAGTATAATCATTTTTAGACTCTTATCAGTAGTGATGTGCCGGATATCTGTATCCGGATCCGCGGATATCCGAGGGAGAAGAAAGATCTGTATTCGTATGTGTATCCGTTACTTTTTGGCGGATCTTGAACGGATCTTTTACATTGTTAAATTTCATTACATATATAAAATTTTAAATATATGTGATTAGATTGCAATGAAATACTACTAAATTCCATTTAAATTAATTTTTTTCTTCTTAAAATCACATACTTGGAACATTTATATTGCAAAAATCAAATATTAAAACATTTATTGTAGTTTGTAATTCTAATTAAAATAATTATTCTAATTAAATTAATACAGCGAAGTGTTAACATTAGATAAAAAACAATAAAATTTTCAGAATTTGAAAAAATTATATGCCATAAATAAAATGAAGTAATGGTAAATTGTACTTCAAAAAGAGTAACTTGGCAGCTTTGTCTCCCAAAAGTCTATTACGACGAGGATCATAAACAATTCCCGTTGGACTGAAAAACTGCTCACTTGGCGCGCTTGTTGCGGGTAACATTAAATATGTGAGAGCAATGTGACTCAGGAGGTCCAAATTTCTTACTGTTAATCTGCCAATACTTTAATGGATCTTGAGGTCCGTATTCGTGTCCTTATCCGCGGATATATATTTCTAATAATACTACTTGTAGTTATCAGATACTTAACGTGGTTTTTATCTGAAGGATCTCTGTAAAAGCTAAATTTTGATATTATGTTTTACGACGTCCGTTAATTATATATGTATAGTAAACGTTTTATAACTTTGCACTCCAGCTCAATAAATAAATAAAAAATCTCTCTTCAATAAAAAAAATAAGCGTGCGCTCACCTCAAAAGTAAGTTGCCAGTCATTAACCAACCAAGGCAAGGATAGCTACAAATTCACTGATAAACCATGTGTATTATACTCAATCGTATATATTATTTAACAGTTACATATATTTACATATTTTTCATTACTTAATGTACCCAAACATACATATATTTTTTACATATATTCTTAATTTTGCTATTGCTTTGGTATTTAATAATATCTACTGTTTTTACTGTCCACATTTGATATTTATATCCCCAATTATCGATTAATTGTATAGTTATGTAGTATTTTTTATGTTTTATATCTATATTATTTTTTCTCACTATATTGTCAGCTGCTCATCTCGGCACAGGTTCTTCCTAGTGAGATGAGTGGCTTCCTTTTCCTAAGATGAAGATAAATGAAGTACACAATAGTGTACAGTTTCAATAGTTTCAGTTTCAGTAGTTTTTTGGGTATAATTTGTGTGTGCACGTGAAAAAGTTTCCAAGGGTATGGTAAAGGGCATACCTGGTGAATATTCTCATTACAGACATATCAGGGAGTGTCAGGTTGGATGATGTTGGTGGAAAACATCTCTTAGTCGTGCCATTAACTCGATGTGAACTTTAAGTCTGTCCTGCCTGTGTATAATTTTTAATAATGTTAAAACTATCTATTATTTATAATTTGCCACAGTAAAAAAGCGTTAAAAATATGGTTCTACAAGAGTACTTTAAAATCTCCTGTGACATACTCCGAAACGACGAAACACATGAAAAAATATAAAAAGTGCCGATCTCTTTCAAGAAGCGAATGCTTTGAAAACATTATGAATATTGTAAATTTGGAGCAGTTCATACATTCTACAGGACAAAAATGTATGTTATTATTATAAATACTAGCTGTAACCCATAAAAATGATGGAACATTGGTTCGCGTCTTTGCTAAGCTCTTATATATATTTATAGCATCTCTTTGGCGGTCCACGGAGTGGCGTCGGTAACAACATGATTTGTCGGCCCGGGGTTCAAGTTCCATCTTCGGCCGTTTATTTTTTTAAACATATACATAATAAATTAATAACATTGATTTATTATGTGTAATAATGAAGTTGATATACTTTGCGTTTGCCCAATGCCCAGTCCATTTTACAGTATGGTATAGTTGGCTGGGGTGGGACCTTTAAGTCTAATACACTACCAGTGGAAATAGTTCAGAGAGTAATTATCAAAGTGATTTTGAGGAAACCTTCAATATTCCCAACAAGGAAACTTTACAAAATTTTTAACGTCCTAAATATTAACGAATTTATCAAAAATTTGGGATACTTTAAATTCACAGAATGTACTTAAATAGGGTGAAAGGGAACATATTTAAGATAGGACTGTAAGTTAGATTTTTTGGTTATTCATAATACATTCATTATTGTTTATGGATTTCTTAATTTCGTCAAAATTATTTTATTTTACTTGTTTCTTTCGGACCCCCCACTATATACCCCCATTTGGACACTTGACACCGAGGCATGATTGTTCATAATTTTGTAAAGTTTAATTAGTATTAAGTTTGTCAGGGTGAACGATGTTTCCGATACCGGTTGGTTTTTAACCAAAAATTACGTGGTGATAAACTAAGTAAATTTATTTAATTACATTGTTTTTGTGTTACATTGTATCCTTTTTTACTATTCTCATATAATGCTATGTGATTATGTGATTACATTAACAATATATATGACAATGCCCCCTCCCCTTTAAACACGAGCATTAAATCCTCAATTAAAATTGGGCAAGTGTTTATATTCTCATTCTGTTATTCAAATATATGATATGTAATTAACTCAATTATGTACAATTAAATAAAATAAAAAAGGGATATTCTTGCACCTAATAAAAGAAAAATACATCAATTGAAAATGTATCAGTTTTCACTCTAAAACAAATGAAAAGTCACGCAAAGATGATCTTTTGGCACGTGAAGATGTACAAAAATATAGAATTCTTGACTCGAAAACGGTTTTTTCGAAAGGGTGTCTTGCACTCGGGGTTCGATGTTCGATGAAATTGCCGGTCTTATCATTATAAGACCACAAAAACGTTTTAAAAACCTTTAAATAAACATTGCTAAATATCGCGCAGTAACCATGTAATTCCAATAATATTACTACGCGCAAAACACATTCAGATCTTTTGAAACTGTATCTTTTATTGAAAAATGCAGGCCATTAAAGCGTGCCTCGAATACGAGTGTATGAATTTAACTGTCAAAACTTTGGCGAAAGGAAAAAATAACAGCCGAGAAAACATCTTTAATGGCTCCACGAAATGCGTCGTTATTTCCCTCTCGCGACTCATTACGGCTACCCGCCGCGGCCAGCGTGTAACTGGACTTTATTATTAGTTCACCAAGTTATGCATCCTCAATACGACGTATTTTTGGTATAAGCAGGTACATGTTTGTGAGCATTTCGTTGTCTTCGATAGGGGCAGTAGGCAGTTCAAAGGCAGCGAATTGGAGTGAGACTGCGAATTGTGAATGATTCTGGTATCGTCTTCTTCTTCTTCTTTTTTCTTTTGGTAGATCTTTTGATCTGCGATACAGAAAATTACACCATCTGGGTTGACGAGGTCCAGCTGTCCCTTCATCTTTTAGGTGGTCTTCACAGAGGGAATTTTATTCGCCGCTGTATGCACGAGTCTGTCACTGTTCATTCTGGCTACGTGAACCAAATTCTTGAGACACCGTGGTTTATATTTTTTTATTCTTTCTTGTTGTATTATTCTTAACATGCCTAAGTTTTTCTGCTAATAATTAAGCCTCTTTTTATTTTGTTTAAATTTATATTCTTTCTTGTTATATTATTAACATGCCAAAGTTTACTTTATAACATCTTTATCATTATAATAATATTATATTTATAAATAATATTATATTTAAAAAAATAAATATAATCAAACTTTAATAAAAAATTACAACAAAGTAGAAAATTATTTTTTTAAAAGCCACATTAGGTACTAAGATTACACACTATATGCGTATGCCAATAGAAAAAAAAGCATGGGGCGGGTATTAGCAATTTGTGCCTTCAACATAATAATAATACATAAAAACATAACAAAATATGAATAAGTATAACTGATCGAATAGAAGCTTAACGAGAGAATTTTACGTAATGTGAATGTAGGTACATTTTATTTTATATATTAATTAATAAATTAATAATATATTAATATATACAAGGAAAGTGATCGTCAGGGTTTGAGAAAAAGCGTCCTACGCCTTTGATTTGCAGCATATACCTGACGGAGAGAGTGAGCGTGAGAGCAAGTATCCGGGCTACCGAAATGAGTTTTCTAAGGGGGGTAGCAAGAGCATGATTGATGGACAGAATGAGAAGTGCCGACATAAGGCACAGACTCGGCGCAAAACCCCTACTACCACACATAGAAAAATCACGATTGAGGTGGCTTGGACACGTGCTAAGAATGCCAGAGGAACGGATAACAAGAAGGATTCTCCTGGCAACCCAGGAAGGAAGACGGCCGGTGGGTCGCCCCAGATTAAGCTGGGAAAGGCAACAGAAAAATGTGTATGAAAATAGAATGGGTCTACACTGGTTGACTCGTACATAAGCAATGCAAGACAGGGGAACATGGAAACACCTTGTTGAGTCTTTGGGTCCCCGACCCTATTAGGACAAGGGGATGAAGATGAATGAATAAATGAACGGATATACTGTGATCGCTCTTAGTAAAAATAAAATATTTTCTTCATTTTATTAATTTTTTGTAGAAGCGTATTTTTATATTAATATAAATGTAAATTTAATATAAATGTAATATCAATGTAATTTAATATAAATGTAAGCTTTTAATTTTCGTTACATTCAACGTTGTAATCAATTCAAAAACACGTATGACACGAATGATATTAATCTCTAAACTCAAACGTCACTATTATAGTAATACAAACTAACAGATGTTACCGGCATGTATACATAGAATGTCCAATAGACCAGCCACGTAATGGAGAGATTATATATTCTTATTATTCCTACAAAATTGTGATAAAAAAGAGATGTTTACAAACACACATTTCTCATGAAGATAGAACCCATTACTGTCCAGAGTTCCGACT
>JADDOH010001265.1:0-370685 GCA_016648135.1 Agrypnia vestita
TCCCCGCATTGTCATCTTGACATATACAGCGCATGCGTATTCACTTGTAAACATACCACGTGGTACTGACGCTCCGCGGAATGTTGCAGTGAGTACGCTCGGGTACCGTGCGCATGGCAACGTTGCCACGGCACGTAGAATGCCGCGCTATGTTGTGCGCGAGGTCGCGGAACAGTGCACGACGTTGCAACGTCACGTAGACTCTGTGCCGCGCATGCTGTTGAGGGACAATTTGTCCCCTAGTGAATACATGGCTTAATGCCCTCTGCTGGGCGCCGGATAGCATTTTCACTTTTCGCACAAAAAATATATCAAAAAGATGTAGTCAAAAATGTTTGATTGCTCTGTTTCGAGATAACTCTCAAATTTTACATTTTAGTCGTCCGATGAATTTGATGGCGGTGTTTTCGTATTCTAGAATTACTTACAACTAGGGGTAGGAGGCGAGTGGGCCTGTAGCCCGGGGCGAAGGTGCGTTATTTTTTCTTAAATTATCGAAAACCAGTTACAATTTAGTTAGCGCTCTGTAATATTACGACACTGGTTTACGATTTTTCAGCGGAATACTGGTAACCAAATATGTGCACATTTTTAACTTACGAAACTATTTATAACAAAATTTTTAATGAATCAGGACATAAAAACAATAAATGCACTCACATACTCACGTACTTTAACCGTGTTCTTAATACATATGATCTGTAATATTTTTATGACTATACAAACAGGCATAGTATTGTTCTATATAACTTTACAAATCATTATTTTTGAAGAATTACTGCCCCTGGCGTTAAAACTCCTAGTTCCGCCTCTGATTGTGTGAAGAACATGAAAAAAAATGTATTCTCCGTAATTTTTAGTTGTATTTAATAATAAATATATTAAAATGTTATAAATAATAAAATGAATATAAGTGGGATGTCGTATCTTCATATTTTGTTACAATACTGAATTTTTCAGTTTGGGCTTCTTTATCCAGTTTTAAAATTACTTTGTCCATTTTTTGACACTCAAGTCAATCGCATCACTGAGAAAGTGTTGCAAATCGTGAGCGTACTAACCTGAATGGCGATTTCGATATTCCTTTTATAGAATATGGTACAGATACAGTCGTACCCCAATATATTATGTATATGTATTACACAACAGTAAAGCAAAAAATACGGACTAAAGAAGCTCCCATTTTAGATAAGATTGTATCCTTCATCATAATATAACTATACGGAGTATTATTCCGTGGCTTATAGCATGATCGTGTTCATTATCTGTATATCCGCGCGTTTTATCCTTCGCGATTTTACCACACCAAGTACATCAGGTTTCAACAAAGATCTTTCGACTAACTTGACTGATCACCGACCTTTATATTTTTCGGAGAATTTTCCTCTCAAAATATTCAATTTATTCTAGGCGTTTGCAAGAGTCCACCTCTCACACGCATGAGTAAGAGCAGAGGGTATTATTGTGTAGTAGATTGCAATATTCGATCTGATGGATATGAGTTTCGATTTCATAAATTTCTCAAGGACAAAATGACAGCGATTTCCTCTACGAATCCTGGACTTTCATTTGGCATATCATTGTCTTCAAGATATTTAAAATTATTGACGGTTTATAAATTGTACTTGCCACGTTGTGAACAACAATTCGTAATGCAGGAATATAATGACATATTAAATTAAATCTCTAGGACTATTATAAGCTAATGAATCAAAATGTAAATTGGGTTAGCAATGTATCATACAGGAATATCATATTTTTATTGAATAAATTTATGACACGGCTCGTCTTGAACAAGCTCTAGTGTCTTGAGCAATTATTGCAGATTACACACAGGTGTTACCTTATATAAAATAATGCATATTAAAAAAAGATTTTCGTTCATTTTTATTGGTTGAGATCCTCTGGACATATGCAGGGGGTCCCGGCGACCATCACGGCGCATCGGGCGGCCTCGCCAATGCGCCTCTCTTATACGGCGCGTGTCATCTCTCTTTAATTATCCGAGATATTTTCAATTTTTCTAGTCTATCAAACAAAATAACACATTTCATAATAAACATTTTTGTGAACAAGTATACAGCGTGTCTCATAGCTAGTAGCAAAAATTCGGGGAGTCTTCTTCATTACATTTTAAATATAAAATATTCTTTACGTATTTAACTGTAATTTCGGATATTTTATGCGCACCGTATGTATTACCGAGAAGCGAATCTCGACGTTTCGTTGGATACTTATCCAACGTCGTTGGATAAGTATCCAACGAAAATACATACGGTGCGTATAAAATATCCGAAATTACAGTTAAATATGTCTAACGACCGGAATAACAACCTTAACTCTTTAATATTCTTTACGCTTTGGATAAAATTTTGAGGCAAGCACCATCAGAGTTTGCTTTTTTCTTCAATATTCCTGACCCATCTTCTGTAAAATGTTGAGTATCGGGAAGGTAGTTTATATCGAATATTAAAAATTCATTGCCTTTGATCATTGCTCTTCCGTTTCCCGTACTACCTACAGTATCACAACTTTTATTCTTCGTAAAAAAATTACAAATAAAGTAAAATTAAATAATAAAAGTGACCTAAAGCGCTATTAAACAGAACAGTATTAAAGTAACTTAAGCTCCAAATACTATGCCAGTGAAGTGTACAACTAAAACATCTATTCTTTGAAAAACATTACTGACCTGTCAAAACCAGCTGTGCAGTTTGACACATACCTACTAACAAAGGTAAATTTCAAAAGATTAACCTTACTTAAATTGTAACAGCTAATGAATCCAGAAATGGCTGTCTGCAATCAATGTATGTGCACAGTAACAAATATTAAACAGACAATTCGTTGCAAAAAATGCTCAAGTTATTACCACACAGATTGTATAAATATCTCCAAAGAAAATTTTAAAAAGATGTCGACAAAAAACATAGAATCATGGATTTGCCCGCCTTGCAAAAAAGATAAAAGTGATAGAAAACAATCTGGGGAGCCTCCGATTATCAATCCATCCCCTAAAGCTAATGATACATCACTTATCACCATCGATGCCAACTCATTTGCACTCTACAATAGTAACATAGAGGGGCTGCGAGCCTCCTTAATCGATTATCTAGAGAGTAAACTTTCTGAAAACCACAAGCAATGGAAACAAATTTCAGATCAAAATACCAGCATCCTCCAGGCTATACAATTTGTAAGCAACCAATATGAAGACCTGAAGACAAAAATTACTGTCATCGAGTCTAGATGCAATCAGATAGAAAAAGTTCAACAAAAGCAATCTGAATTAGTTAAAAGAATAGAATACTTGGAAAATAAATTTGACGAACAGGAGTATCAACAATTAGCCACCAACATCGAAATCCGTGGATGCCATGAAACTTCGGCAGAGTCAACCGCTGATCTCACTCACAGTGTCAAAACCATTATCTCAACAATAAACTGGGAAGGTCAGATGAGCGACATTCTCTCCATACAACGGGCGAGGCAGCACTTCTCAAAAAAGACTCCACGCCCAATTATTGTGAAATTTACCAACCGGACCTGTCGAGATACATTCCTCGACAGAGTTAAATCTCACAATAAACAATCGAAAGGTTATGAGCGCTCACTAAACACTTCCATCTTTAAAAATAACCAAGAAATCAAGCCTATTTACATCTCCGAGCACATTACAAAAAAATGCAAATTTTTACTAGCGGAAACAAAGAAGATAGCCATCCAGAAAAATATAAAATTTGTTTGGATTAAGAATGGACGCATATATACAAGAAAAAATGTCGGTGAGCCATTTCTTTGTATCAAATCGGAGACGGACCTGTCAAAATTGTAATGTCAGTTGCCGATTCGCGGTGTATACAAACTTTCTCTTTTCTATGGTCTTTACAAAAGGCGTTAACCATAAACAACTAATGTGCAAAATAAACCATAAATTATTAAAATTTTCTGAATGGGCAAATCATAGACACCTATTCCAATATTTCATAAATATTAAATTTTGTTGTCATATCAAAACAAACCTAAAAACCATACTGAATTACTTTCCTCTGTCGTGTCAAATAACACATAATTACACTGACGCATTTAAAAACATTATATATCAACTGAAAAGATACACACTCGACAATAAGATCATTCTAAGCAATCATAACTCATTCTTAAACTTCTTTTTATTTTTGTTTCCAACACATACTTTTTATAAAATATATACCTACCTTGATAGTAATACCACAATATACCTAGGTAATACAGTTCATAATAAACCATTATCATTTCACTTACATAGCAAAATATTCTTTCAAAAATAAGTTTAAGCAATATCTTAATTCAATTCTACTCCTGTAAAATGAACTTACCCTATATACCCGCATCCTGTAACAATCATGTACATTGCAAATATGTAGGTATTTACTACCAACTCTTAATGAAACCTTTTCACTTTAAAAGCTTACAGATCGGTACCCATGACATCAGAGTGACAAAGATGAATATTAATAATCTCGCGGTAGATATAGAGGCATTCGCTCTTTCGCAAACTATAATAGTCCCCTTACCTGAAACATGCACACAATATGATTCGGATATATTTACCTGTACAGAATGTTGGTGTAACAAAAAAAATCATCCAAATTTACTACAGAAAGATATGGAATGGCTAATATAATTGATCTGGTAAACCAAATAGATTCCTTTGAACCAATTACCACTAAAACTGTGGACCAACCAGAAAACTGTAAACAACATTTTTGTAGAGGCACTAGCACACTTAAGATTCTAAATATGAACATACGAAGCATAAATCATAATTTTGACGAACTTCTTGTACTACTGCATCGTCTAAATATAGACTTTCAAATCATTATTCTTACGGAATGCTGGTTAAAAGATAAAGACACAATACAGACGATACCAGGATACACCGGGCATAAAACCTCCAAACATTATAACCAAAATGACGGTGTTGTAACATACATTAAAGCAAATCTAAATGTCGAAGTAACTGAACCAGATATAAGTGACGCCAATTGTTTAAAAATTAATTTGTGTAATGGTACCTACATATATGGGATTTATCGACCACCGTCCTTCCAAAATGCGTATGAATTCACAAATCTCTTTCTGAAGAGCTACTCACAATGGCCAAAAACCCAACAATGATCATTGCAGGTGACATAAACATTGACATAACTGCAAGTACTCCCACCACAAATGCATCTGAATACCTATCCATGTTAGCTGAACAAGGTTTCGTTCCTGCCATCAGCAACCCAACAAGAGGTAACGCATGTTTAGACCATATTATGGTTAAAAGCAAATTCTTGGTGAAAGGAATTGTATGTGAAACTACTATCACGGATCACTTTCCAGTAATGATTGATATTGGAACACAAAAAATAAATACAAAACCTTATACAAAACCCCGACACAAACTAAATTTTGAAATGCTAAAAAAAGACTTGGAAAAAGAAACTTGGTTACCAGTATACGAGACTAATGATGCTAATACATCATATTCAAAATTCATGTATATTCTACAAAGCCACATTAAAAAAAATCAAGAACATATATCTAATAAATCGAGGAAAAAAATTAAGAAATCTTGGATAACTGAAAGTTTAGTTAACTGCATAAATAAGAGAGATGTGTTACACAAACAGTCTAAACTTAACCCTCTAAATGTCGGCTTACAAAACTTTTACAAAAAGTATAGAAATATTTGTAATAGAGCGGTCAAATCCGCTAAACACTTATATTACAAAAATATTATAAAAGAAAATCAACGTGATGCAAAGAAAACATGGGAAATTATAAGAGAAATGACTTCTACACAAAATACTAGAAGCAATGATATATGTGATATGCTGATTCCAAACAAAAATCAAGCTACTGAGGATAAGGCCATTACTGAAGTGCTAGATAATGTAAACGGGCATTTCGCTTCGCTTGGTAAAAATTTAGCACAAAATATTTTGTCTCGTCTAAAAACTACTGAAGAAAACCTTAAAACAAATTTAAATTCAGCAAATCCATATTCATTTTTCTTTGCTCCAACCTCCAGTCATGAAATTGCTGCAATTATTAGTAACCTAAAGTCTAACAGTGCCCCTGGAAACGATGAGGTAACAGCAAAAGTAGTGAAGTATAATAAAGACCAATTAAGTAAGCCTCTTTGTTATATATTCAATCAAAGTCTCTCAACGGGTATCTTTCCAAATGCACTAAAACTGGCTAGAATCTGTCCAATATTCAAGGGTGGTGATCCCCGTAATCCGAGCCACTATAGACCTATATCGCTCCTAAGTGTTTTTTCTAAAATCTTAGAGAAGATAGTTAAAGTACGTCTTTTAAAATACCTGGATATTCACAAAATAATCTCCAACAATCAATACGGGTTCCAATCAAAACTCTCAACAGAAGATGCAATATGTCAACTAACGGAATTCTTAGTTACACAATTAGATAAAGACAAACGTTGTATTGGTATATTTTTGGACCTAGCCAAAGCTTTCGATACGGTGTCTCATCCACTGCTGCTGCACAAGTTATCAGCTTTGGGAATAAGGGGGACGGCTTTGGCGTGGTTTGAAGATTATCTAAATAACAGGGTTCAGGTGGTTAAATCGGGCGATCACTGCAGCAACCTCCACAAAACATCATACGGAGTACCGCAAGGAAGTGTTTTGGGACCCACGCTCTTCCTCATATATGTCAATGAAATGTGTAACTCCAATTTAGAAAACGGTAAAATAATTTCTTTTGCAGATGACACAGTGCTTCTTTTTCAAGATGATTCCTGGGAAAATGTTTTAAAAAAGGCACAAAGCGGATTGAATCGAATAACAGCATGGCTTGACAAAAATCTGCTAACAGTAAATGCTTCAAAGACAAAATACATGTGCTTCTCCATCAGTAAAAGAACAGTAATAAAACAGCCCAAAAATCTACAGATTCACACATGTCAATCAAAAGATAAACCCTGTGATTGTACTAATCTGCAGACAACGGAAGATATACGATATCTAGGTGTGTACATAGACCAGCATCTAAACTGGAGAAAACATATTTTGAATCTTACAATCCGAATAAGAAAGCTTGTTTATTTTTTCAAAGAAATTAGAGATGTACTCGACGCATCGACAAGAAGAATAGTATACTATGCACTGTGTCACTCACTCATTAATTATGCAACTGTCAGTTGGGGTGGTGCAGCTTGTACTATATTAGATTCACTAAGCAAAGCCCAGAAAATGGTATTGAGAGTTCTTCATAAAAAGCCATTTCGTTTTCCTTCAGAAGAACTTTTCAGAGACTGTCACGTCCTGGACATCAATCAAACATATTTACTCAACACTTTAAAATATTTTTTCCGACATAAACAAGATCACCAACAAATAACTCACTCACATTCAACAAGGGCACAGGTGAACTGCAACTATCTTGTACCAAAATTCAAAAAAACTTTTTCACAAAGATTTCACCTCTTCCAAGCACCAAAAACATTCAATACTCTTAACACTAAACTTAAAACATGTAGCCATAGTCTCGCGTATTTTTCTTCTAAAGTGAAACTCTGGCTGCATGAAAAGGGAAGGAAGCATGCCCAAAACCTATTAAAAGCCATCATATAAACTAAATTTAAAATATACTATTCCTACAAGAACATTTACTGTCACTTACTGTCTTACTGTTACTGTCATCCTTTTAAATACTTTTGTTTTATTTTATTTTATTTTATTAATATCCTATTCAGATCATTTTTTTTCACTTACTGTCTTACTGTTACTGTCATCTTTTTAAATACTTTTAATTGTTTTATTTTATTTTATTTTATTAATATCCTATTCAGATCATTTTTTTCACTTACTGTCTTACTGTTACTGTCATCTTTTTAAATACTTTTAATTGTTTTATTTTATTTTATTTTATTAATATCCTATTCAGATCTTTTTTTTCACTTACTGTCTTACTGTTACTGTCATCTTTTTAAATACTTTTAATTGTTTTATTTTATTTTATTTTATTAATATCCTATTCAGATCATTTTTTTTCCTTTGTCTATAATATAATTAATTAACACCATTATTAAATTGTAAACATTTAATTATTACTATTACTTAATTTTAATTGGCAATAAGATTTATTCACAAATGTTATATAAATAATAAATATTCTTGAACATTATACTACTGGAAGAGCACTGTCTGCTATAATACAGTAAATTACTAGTGTAGCAGGCAGGGCGTCAAATCAATTTAGTGTTTACGTGCTGCCAAGACACTCAACAACAATGAAAAAAGCTTCATTAAATTTTGTAAACACTGTAAACATTTGTAACATTGAACATTGAATAAACATTTGAATTTGAATTTGAATATTACGGTTAATTATTTTTACTATCGGGCTGTATTATTTAGGGAGTAATTGAGATTCGGAGTAGTTGTGTGTATTTGGTGTCGCGATTGCTTGTCTGGACAGGTTCGGACCGTGCGAAAGGTTCTTCCAAGCGGGGTGTTATAGCGCACGAGAGATCGGACGATTTTACTTGGGAATCTAAAATGGTTCAATTTTTCCAATAATTATACTTTGAATTCGGCATATATTGCACAAAATATTGAAATTGGGGAGGCAGATAGGAGATTTATTATTATTCTCTTGGCTCTCGTATGCATTGCTATACATTGATTAATATTGGGATGTATCGTTATTCAATAATTATTTAAACTAAAGGCATACGGGGTCGCGTTTAATATTTATTATTCCGGATTTAAAAGGAGATTTGGAACAGTATGAAAATAAATAAAATTAAGATATTATTAGTTATTTAGAATAGCGTTTTACTTGATAAAATTGCGGAGAATATTTACGGTGTCGAATTTTTAACGTTTGTGCAATATGGTTTGCGCTAAAATTTATTTTGCTTCGAATATAAGAGAGAAATTCTTGTCTCAAAATTATTTACAGGTCGGCCTGGCGTATGAATAAAAATTGTTATACTACCGCCATCTAGCGAACTCAAACATGACTGTAATAATTATTGCTACGCCTTTTTAATATTACATGGTTTCATGTTATAGTGATTGTCAGACGTACGTATTTAGGGGAAGGGTTAGATCAGGGGTAGTTAACCTTCGGTCTTCCGTAGCCGTGATAGTTGTTCATATGGCATTGTTTTTATTCATTCAATATTAGATATTTGAAATGTTTTCTAGAACATTTTTCATTATTGTGGGCAGTTCGCGGTTTGTTCAGGGGTAGTTAACCTTTGGTCTTCCGTAATCGCGTTATTTACTTATATGACAGATTGTTTTGTTTTATTCGTTTAATATAAGTAATATCATATTTTTATGAGTTACCGTAATTATTTATCTATATGATTTTATTATTGAGAGTGATGCAACGAATGCTACTTTCGCGAATGCGAATGTCAGGCCTACTATTCGGTGAATTCGATATATTGCTACGCTTTTTTTAATAATACATGATTGCATTTTATAGTGATTATCAGACGTACGTATTCAGGGGGAAGGGTTTGTTCAGGGGTAGTTAACCTTCGGTCTTCCGTAATCGCGTTATTTACTTGTATGACAGATTGTTTTGTTTTATTCGTTTAATATAAGTAATATCATATTTTTATGAGTTACCGTAATTATTTATCTATATGATTTTATTATTGAGAGTGATGCAACGAATACTACTTTCACGAATACGAATGTCAGGCCGACTATTCGGTGAATACGAATGCGAATATTTCCACCAGGTGGGGGAACTTAAACATACTTGTAAATATAATTACCTTGATGCAACGAATACTACCTTCACGAATACGAATGTCACGCCTACTATTCGGTGAATACGAATGCGAATATTTCCACCGAGGTGGGGGAGGACGCAAGCATACTTGTAATTATATTGTTTATGTCTGCTTGTGATATCACTATACGGCGTAGATGAACTAGTTTGAAGGGGTTTATGTCCTGCATGTGCTCGGCGTAGAGGGAATGGTCTTTTGTTTCTAGGATCCTATACAGGTTTACAGGTGCTGATATTGAAATATATATATACAAGGAAAACACTATTTTGGGAATCACTAACTGGATGACAGATATTGCAGCACACATACACATAAGGAGGACGTTATGTTAAATACATCACTGGAAAGTTGTAATTGGAAAACACAGGCGCCACTAGAGGATATGGACAGTTTGCAGAGAACTTCAACTTCTGTCAGTTAAGGACCTTTTACTATTACTATTCTTTCGCCTTTTTGCATAACCGTGGATGAACTAGATTGAAGGGGTTTATGTTCTGTATGTGCTCGGCGTAGAGGGAATAGTCTTCTTGTTTCTAGGATCTAATACAGTTTTACAGGCGCTGATATTAAAATATATATATACAAGGAAAACACTATTTTGGGAATCATTATCTGGAAGGCAGATATTGTAGTACACACACACACAAGGATGACGTTACTTTAAATACATGACTGGAAAGCTGTTATTGGAAAACACATACAAGGAGAACATCATTTGAAGTCGTTACTAGAGTATATGGACAGTTTGCAGAGAACTTCAACTTCTATCAGCTAAGGACCTTTTACTATTACTATTCTTCTTGTCATCTGTTGAACGTGGTGCTTGTATGCAAAACTTAAACATATTTAAAATTACAAATGAAAAGAATCTTAACATTGTAAGATTTGCTAATGGAAGGAGGGAGGTCGGAATTCATTGACGCTGTGACGATCGATACGTTGTGACACGCCAGGTGGGCGTACCACATGGGCAACTTAACGCATACCATCCTTATAATAGAGAGGCTACGGCTCAAGAATATGCGGTTGTTTCCTATAGCTCGGCGTCGAGAACTCACCCGTAACACGCTGGTGGGAAGCATCTCAGCGATTGATCGTCGCGGGGCTATTGATTTCAAACCTCTATGTTCTGAATGCAGGAGTGACAGCTATTTCTCCATCATGTACATTCTAATTTATACTGTACTAAAATAGTTTCATCACTCATCACCAATCTGATTGTCGTGACTGACAGAATTGATCATGAAAGGAGGGAGATCGGGGTTCTTTCGCATCGTGGCGATCAAAGTGTCGTGACACGCCAGGTGGGCGTACAACATGGGCAGCTTAACGCATACCATCCTTATAATAGAGAGGCTACGGCTCAAGAATATGCGGCTGTTTCCTATAGCTCGGCGTCGAGAACTCACCCGTAACACGCTGGTGGAAAGAACCTCGATGCTTGGTCGTCCTCGGTGTCATCGAATCCAGATCTCTATGGTTATATCTTGAATAGAAGCTGATTGAATAGAAGCTGATCAATTAGACTACACCGTGGGATCATTCACATCAATTATAATTGGCGATGCTAACATGGCTCTGTCTGACAACCCGTCAAAAATTACTTATTTTTATAAATGATTTAAACTAAGTAGTTTTAAAAGTAGTTTTTGACTTCTCCTTGTTTTAAATGCTATTGGTCCATGAATTTATTTTTGGTCTTATGCTGAATTGCTGAAACGTTTGCCGTAAATAAAGTACTAAAAAATTTACTGAAAGTATGCTTTCAGTGCCATTAGGGAAATTTCACATATTACAATGATTACCGATGAAAATATATAAAATACATTCATAAATATTAATTATATTCTGTAAATCAGTATAGATAATGTGGGGTAATGTTTTAATTTGTAATTTTTATTATAAAAATCTCCGACTTTATTAAAACGCGCATGATTGGTAGTGACCACGGATTGTCGTGACGTATTAGCTCGCGCGTTTGGCACAGTGCCTTAGTATTTGTATATCTGGGTACCATACAATTATGACGCACGTACTCGTGCAAGTGAGCTGACGTGTTTGGGTGGGAATTTTAAATGTCGAATTTCAAAATCATTTTTATACTCCTAATATATACTTTTTTTTTCGTAGGCCAATTTTCTAAACCAAAGTAAATATTTAAAAAAAAAGTGAAATTTACATTTTATTAAAATTAATAACAAGTGTAGCTTTAGGGACAGACATGCGACGGTAATTATTAGCGGCATCTTTCAGCATTACTTACAAGTGTAGCGTTAGGGACAGACATATGACGGCAATTATTAAAGGAATAGAAAATATTTAAACACCATTAACAGAAATATTATTTTAAAACTATTGCATCCTTACAGACAGATTTTTTATTACGTACAATAAGTAAAGCATAATTTTTTTATTAAAAATTACAACAACGTAGTGTTTGTAATCGATTCTTATAAATAATATCAGTTTCAGTCCGCTTCTCCGAATCTAAAACTTTTTCCGCTATTAGTAAAAAAACATCCCTTCCCCATCGACCTAACCGCATAAATTGATTAATTTTGTATTTATGTTAATTATTAACTATACTTGACGATGAGAGGAACTGCTCCTCTCAAAACTATAATAGTAATTAATAACTTACATATTTTGTGTGCAGTAATACACGATTAAAATCAAAATTATATATAAATTAAGAATTATTATTTTTTTAGATAATCTTATTCTTCTATATGTACATAATAATGTGTATGAAAAAAATTAACAATTAACATTTTGGTTCGCGAAAGAAATAACCAAAAGAGTAAAAAAAATTGAGATTTTCAGGACAGTTTTTTTGGGAATTTTGTTTGTTTACGAAATATCACTTGAAGCTTTTGTTATTTTTATCTAATTTTTTCACCAATTATTTTATTTTTTACACAAACACGTTGAACCAAGTTGAATAATGTCATTATTTCTTGTCAACTTTTTCAAATTATTAATTATGACTGTCAATTGTCTATTTTCAAAAATTAAAAATAGTCGCATTTTATTTTATTTTCTGACTCATATAATTTTTTCTTGCTAGTTATGTATCTAAAGAACAACTCTGCATTCTTAACTTAAAACTCGATTTAATTGACTAATTCGGTTGTTTCTTTCGCCTACAGATTTTCACGTATATATTTATTATGACTTTAAATGTAAGTAAGTGGATGCGGCAAGTTACCCGTCAGATACTAGTGAGAAGACTCGACCTTGGTTATACGCCCCGTTTTCTATAGCCGGGTCTTCCTCGAAGACTAGTCGAGTGTAACGCAATTATTTCCAAGACGTCAATCATGACACGGATGAATACAACACATTCGTTTTGATGATTGAGTAGGGGGGTTTTTCGACATCAGTCCAAAATGAAATTGACTACTTCATTTTCTCGGAGGGAAATGCAGCAATTTAACATTAAGCTCATACTTCTTTACCTCTTTATGACTTTAGGATAGATGTGACAGATTTTTAAGACAAATTTAACACAGAAATACGACACGACAAATAATGAATGAACAAAATTATGGAGACCGAATAAAAGAATACATAATTTCTAAATTATTTAACCAACTATGTACCGGACAGACTGAAAAATTAAACAAGACAAAACAAAATAGAAAGTATTTCAAAGAAATGTTACAATGAACTGTGAAACACGGAGATAATATTAATAAAATGTATTCTAAAATAGAGCTTTCTCTAAAATTTTATTTAGGTACGTATTATTATTTTTTTAAATAGAGATGCGAACACGGAATACGTGTCACATTAATATTCTTACTATTTTCAGACTAAGCTAAACGCTTGTGCCATGACTAGAATATTTTGAGTTTGTTCAAATCTTTCAGAACACTACTGGATTTCATGTCACATAGACATTATTTGTTAGTAATTCGGATGAATTTCATTACACAGAAAAAGTATATTGCTTTCAAAAATTCCGTAAAATCAATTGTAGATTTTCTCATTTAGTGACACTAACGACATCTGTGGGGATTTAAGAGAATAAAAATGGCTTTGTACAGGCCGCATGGAATAGTAGTTACAATGCATATATGAAGTGTGGCATGTAATTCAAATATATACAACTTCCAAAAATTAGTAGGCATGGTATATTCTATCATGGGTGGAAATGGCGAATGTTACATTGTGTAAAGTGGTTACTTAAGCCAACCATACGATAGGTCATAAGTCCTATGTACACCCAAAAGACTTCTATACCTACTTTAACATAAAAAAATACAGTTTCGTCTCTGTGAGACATCTATAATATACATTAAAATAGGACTAACCTGCTAGACTAGAGTGGGGTTTGAAACCGCGACTTTTGGACCACGAGGCGAGTGTGCTGACCACAAGAACAACAAGCTACTCTTAGCTATTATTGTTCTAATATATATTAATACTATATATATATATATATATATAAGTAGTAGATATATATAATATATCTATACGCAAACTTCATATGTGGGGTACAAAATCAAAGGCAACAATATCCAAAAAAATTTAAAAAATGTTTTGAATGAAGTCACCGTGGATTTCTAATTTAAACGTATTGAATTCTAAGTTTTACATATCTACCGTTTCCGAAATCTTGTTTCCTATAAATTAATAGGCCATGTTTCCTATAAATCTATAGGCCATGTTTCCTATAAAATCTCGATTTCACTACATTTTTAAGAAGTAATCCTCGATGACTGCATTAATTTTTTTTTTGATATTGCTGCCTTTGCTTTTATACCCCCACGTATGCAATTTTTTAAAATGTTTAAAAATCAATTGATAAAAAAAATATATCAACAGTCCCCGTATAAGCTCGGACATCTACCAAAGATGCATTTTTAACTTTTTTTGTAAACTATACATACAAAATACTGTTCTCCGAAAAATAAAGTTAAAAAAAAATATTTGCACTTTTTCGGAAGATTAAAGACGTAAAAAAGGACAAATATGCTAATTTTGTATGTAGGGTTACCCTATACATAAGCTACAGTCCCGAGCAGACCATCAACGCACACATTGTAGAGTCGCACTTCGTCAGCAGATCATCCAGTGACACGAGGACGGCGGGGCCATCGCCCTAGTACCACAATGTCGCAGTCACGCGCCCGGGTAATATCAGCGAGAAGCGGCAGAGGTGACGAATTCTCCAGGCTGGGTCGTACACCCCTCGGACGAGTAGGAATCCTTTGTTCTCGGATGGTATAAAAAGCAGCCCATACCCTTCTTGGGCATGTCAGTCTTTCATAGTCCTCCGGCGGGTGGCCGGAGGCAGTGGCCCTTAGAATATCTATCATTGTCTTTGTAAACATACTCATGTATAATTTGTACTTGTTTTATCGAAATAATATATAATCAAATATTCTATATAAAATATTCTGCGCCTTTGGAGCTTTTCCGTCGCATGACGGTGGTGACCTAAAAGCAACTGCTCCCCAGCACCTCCAAATCACCCAAATGTATGTGTAGCAAATTTCAAACAGGTCTTGTGTAAAATTTATTTTTTGTTGATATCTCAGTTTACAAATAGACCGCATATCATAAATTACTGTTAACATTTCTTTCATATTCTTATTCGTTCAATTTTTTCATTACTTCTCTAAATATTATCTTCCTTTTTTAATTATATTAATGTTATTTTTATTAGTGGGGGGAGTCCCCCCAGTACCGGACACCGGATTTAAAAAATAAAAATAATAATAATAATGTTCTATTTAGACCCTTATTATTTTTATTTAAAAAATCATAATAGACATTCAAATAAATTAACAAAGACAAATATTATATATTTTTAAACATTGGCTAAATTTTTGGTTTCATTGAAATTTGGCACCTAGTACCGGACAAGTATAAATACGAACACTTAAGACCGGACAGTACCGGACACATGAAGGTTTACAAAAATTTAAAGTCACACAATAATTAATAAAATAAACAATATTTAATTCATACAATAAACACCCTGAGACATATAATCATAATAAACATCGAGTAGCTTGTTGGTCTTGTGGTTAGGACACTGGCCTCGTGATCCAAAGGTTGCGGGTTCGAACCTCACTCCAGACTAGCAAGTTAGTCCTATTTTCATAGTACAAGCGTTTAGCTTAGTTTGAAAATAGTAAGAATATTGATGTGACACGTATTCCGTGTTCACATCTCTATTTATTTAAAAAAAAAAAAAAAAAAAAATGAATCAACAAAAGTAGGTAAATATAAATGAAATATTTTTACAACTGAACAGCGGGAAGTAATTTAGTAAGTTTTTAAAAAAAAAAACTTAATATTTCAACATAAAGTTACCAGAATAAACATCAAGATAATAAGTCTCAAGAAAACCTTAAAAATATATACAACGATCACAAATATAAATATTTGAACACTATGGGTTATCCAGTCCGCGTTGTAGATTTGTCTTTTTAAATTTACGATTGCCTTCTTTTTTTTTCGTTTTCTTTCTCTTCTAAACGTTCTTCGTATAGCAAATCAGTCAAAATTTTTTTTTTTTAGCTCTACGTTTTCTTTTTCTCCTTATTCTTCAAGAGAAAATGACAATGAACTTCTCTTATTGTCATATTCTGATTAAACACATTTTCAATTGATTATTTTAAGTTATTTGAGTCCCAGATACCTTTTTTCTTCTTCTCCATTATATTTAAAAGTCTGAAATGATAAATAATAGAATTACAAAATTATATTTATTTATTAATTGAGGAATCTTAAAAGTTTTTTAAACATTATGATTTAAAAGCATAGTGTTCATTTCATAAACCAACTAAGGAGATTTACAGATATTAAGAACAAAGTTAGATAAGATATCGTTAAGTTAATAATTTTAAATTAATTAATGAATAGTGGTAAGCAACAAACAATATTAAGACTAAAAATGGTAAGGGACTGAATGTGAAAAAAATTAAATGAAGAAATGAGTTAATTAATGGGAGAAAAAGAATGAAGAGGTATAGCTAGACCGCATTCAAAAGAATGTGCGCAAAAAGTATGTGTGTTGTTACGATGCAAAAAATGAACACAAAATAATAAAAAATAAAATAAATAAGTTTTTCTAGTAAGTAATCTTTTTTAAACTATTAAATATGTATTTATTTGGAATATCATATTGAGGCTTGTAATACGGGTTTGCCAGGCAAGTTTCCTCCGCTTTCTTCTTAACGGACAAAGCTAGGAAATGATATTTTGATTGTGATCGACCTATAGTAGTCAGGGTAGAGGTGAAGGAAGAGAAGATTAGACATAGTTAGTGATTGAAAGTACACTATTTAGTAAAAATATACTTTCCCGGTACTAGGGATTGAATGGGTCAAAATCAATTTGTCCGGTTCTAGGGATCTATTTTTGTCCGAACTTAGGGGCGTATCATACTGTGGTAAAATTTCGATTACAATAAAGTTTATTAATAAATCCGCTAAAAAAAATTTATTAATTTAAAATCGTACTTACCAGTGATTGAACCAAAAGCACTACTCACAATTTATTCACTCTAGATAAGTGGTTTATGGTGTTGCTAATGTTACTCGATGCAACGGATTCCCGCGCAAAGCCTAAAGCGTCACCTGTAGAACGTATCGGGCGAGACTAACGCCTCCCACGTCGCGGGGGGTTTCTGTCTGTAGAGTTTAACGTCTTCCATACACAATTATTAATTAATAAGAGCGTTATTTCATGTTTCTACGTAATTCGTCCGATACTACCTGCTGTCCGTTGCTAGGGGGATGCCCCACCACTAATACAAATAAAACGAAATGCGCCTAAGGCAATTGAAAAAATTGAGAATAAATAAACAAATATTTAAATTTTCAAAGGAAGCAAATACTTGGTGTAAGGACATTATAATTAAATAAATAATAATAACTTTGTTATACACCACTTATATTTATTAAAAATCCAACCGGGTTTCGCTACTACCGTAGCTTCTTCAGGGATCTTAACTGTCTAAACATACAAAAGTTATGCGCTTATATACTAGTGCGAAAACAAATATTTAAGTTCCATACATGGTTATGCAGTAAATAAACTGTTGAAATGTAAGAGTAATTTTGATCTAGGGAAAGCTATAAGTAAAACAATATATTATACATATGAGGCTACTAGTGGCCGATTAACTTGCTAATTTCAATGATTTCAATACATGAAAATATAATGACAAAAATATTTATTTTATGTACAAAAATATTAAAAGATATATTATGTGTTTTCACAGAGACGAATCAATCTTTTATATGGGTAATTAGTTATGGAAGACTATTTTTTGGGTGTTTATAAGGCTTAAGACCTATCGTATGGCTGGCTTTAGTGATCATTTTACACAATGTAACGTTCATCAATTCCAACCATATTCAATTCTTTATAAGACATATTTAATATATGTTATATATTAATGATGTTCCTCTGAGTATAAAATCCAGTATTGTGTTCTTGAAAATTTGTAACATACTCAAAACATTATAAATATGATAAGCTTTCAAAATGTCATGGAACCGATAAACGCTTGAAATATGCGTAAGCCAAGGACAAATTAATAAGTGGATGAATATTTTTATTCTTTAGTTACTCCTTACAAAAATGCCACAACATACAGAATATAATTATTTCATAATTTGAGCATGTTGCTTTAAAATTTGGAGGGAAATGATAATTATTAATTTAGATAAATTATAGAAGTCTCACAGACACGAAGCTATTTATATGGCAAAATTGTATGGATATGGAAGTCTTTGTGGGGTGGCCCAAGGCTTATTATCTGTATAAATTGGCTTAACTGTTCATTCCACACAATATAACATTCACCAATTCCACCGTAAGAACATCCACACCTTTAGGAAAGAAGTAATTTATAAAAAAATCATCTAATTTTAGTAACTAGTGTTCCCTAACCATAAAAAAGGCCTTATAGTTTGAGTATTCTGGGGTGTCATGAGGTGGGTATTTCTAGAAACAATATCTCAAATCAGAAGTTTCTGAACGGCCGTGAAAACCTAAGAACATTTCTAAAAAGGGTATTCTGCAAAATATATTTCTCCTGATTATCATAAAATGTGTTTAAATTTTAGCTTGTTAGTTTAGTAGTTAAGACACTCGCCTTATGAATCAGCAGTTGGTGGTCTGTACTATATTCCAGACCAGAAAGTTAGTCCTATTTTTATAAAAAATTTTTTAGCTTTTTTTTTTAGCTATATTTTAAAATATTAAGTGAGATTATTGATGCGGTACGTATTCCTTGATCGTATTTCTAACGAAATCGGATATGCTACATATTTATATTTTAATTAGTACTTGATTTTCTTTTCTGTATCAGATAAATGTGCACCGGGAAATGTTTCATCTCAGTCACAGCAGAGAAGATCCACGGGAAGCAAGGTGATGCGGCCATTTTTTTTCATTAATTTCCAATTGAATTAAAATTACATATGTACTTTAATAAAATTCAATGATTTTTTAAATTAATTGCAAAATTCTTGTAAAAAATAGTTAATTTTCTATCTAAATTTCAGGCTTTCGGGGTGGTGTGGCATCTTACATGAGATAGATAGAAAATTAATTAAGGACAAATTATAGAAGTCTCATAGAGACGAAGCTAATTTATATATGAGAAAATTAGATGGAAGTCTCTTATACGATTGCCCAGGGCTTACAACCTGTATGAGCTGGCTTAAATGATAACTCTACACAATGCAACGTTCACAATTCCACCGTTACACATCCACACATTATCAAAATTTGAAAGTTCCATTATTATATGTGTGTGTGTGTGTGTGTTTGAATCAAGAATCAAGAAAAAATCAATATATATATTACTATGGTCTCTGCTAGAGACATCTGTTGATTTTTTTCTCATTAGAACAATTTAGTAGGTATACACGGCTTTTGTAACTAGTAATGATACCTCTATATTTTATTTTTTTAAGTGGAGTTTTTTACCATTATTCCTTTTTAACATATATATGATATGAATTATTAAACGTATCTATTGGAATACGTCTGAAAATCAATATTTTCAATTTTTAACTCCTATCATGTACCATTTTAAGATAAAGTATTATTACGCGAAGATGACGAGAATAATCTGTGTTACTGTCATCAAAAATCAGAATTGTTACCTTTCAGCGTTGAAAGGGATGTAATAAAAATTCTCTGTAATCCGAAAAACATAAGATTTATGGAGGGTGAATATTTCTGATTTGCCCTTAAATATTAATGGCGAGTAGGCGCGTGATTTCTGTTCGACAAACAAAAGCATTTTTATTTGATCACTTCTCTCACCTAGCACATCAATTTCGTATGAAAATTTAATGCTTCTTGTGTTTCTATCGTGAGAAAAGCACTCTAATAATTCATAAATCCACTAGTGCCGATACCACTTACGCACTAACGCACAATACATTGCGAGTAGATAAAAGAAGAAAAAAAAATCGCACATTAAAACATCTAATTTGAGAGCACTCTAAACACTAAGTGAAATATTAAAGTATCAGGTGACAGCTAAAGTATATTAATTAAATTATCAACAAACCATCAAGAAAACTGTCGATATACTTGACGCGAGAATATGAACAAAATTATTTTCATTCTTTATTTCTGACGATCACTACTGTACAGCAGTAAGAAACCAATGTTCATTATTATGAAAATATCTCCCATGCTTAAAAATTTATAAAACGAACATCGTTAAGGATAATTATTAAATTAAACATAGTTAAAACTCTACTTGAGATTGTATGTACCACTCTAGTTCGAGACTATCAGTAACTCTCATTGACGGTGAAGATATAAACTTTATATATTTGGTTAAAAATTTATTTCTTCACTAGTCTATGGGAGTTATTGGTACTCTCGAAAATCAAGCAATGTTAGTGAACTCAAGTACAGTTAAAGGAGTGTTTAATTTACAAATAATCCTTAACAAAGATCATTATGAAACTCTAAAAAGTTGACATTAAAAATAGTTTATATAAATAATAATCTCAAGTTAGTTCATTATTGACATAATCGCATTAATAATTAATAAAATCATCTTAATCATTTTATATCAACTGCTGGATTAAGGCTTAAACTTTTCTACTACAATAAACAATAAAATATATATAAATGCTAACTAAGATTGATTCTTATTGACTGAATCTTAATTTCAGAGCGAGGCCGAGAACTTAAATTGATATAATACGTAGAGAAATGTTTTTGGCAAAATGATAATTTAATGTGCATTTATATTTGATTATGATTTAGTAGATATTAAAAACAGTTTTCTATGTTTTATTTCAATTTAAAGCTCTCCGCATTTAAAAAAACATGCAAGGGTTATTATGATTTTTATTATTTCCAAGGTCCAAGTATGGACCAGGAGGACTTTGTGTTTAGGTTGAAAAGAACTGCTATCTAGGGTAGAAGACTTAAAGCTCATTCTCACGAACAAAGCTAACGGCCATGATCGAGACAGACTCAGAGTGCACATGGTAGTAATATCTTGATATTTATTCATTACGTGTTATTGATTATAGCGTTTTCTTAGTTAAAGATTATTTAGAACTACTTCAAAATATATAAAATTTTTTGTAAATATATATTTTTTTTTGTATATTTCAGTAATAAAGTATTCAATCAATATGTGGGATAAAATGTGTGGTAAAATAAGTGAACTATTATTTAGGACCACAAAAAAAACATTTAAACAATCATTATTTAAATACTAAATTATCAAATGAGAGCCAAATAGTGTTGACTTATCCATATTTGAAGGAAAAAACTAAAAATTAAAAGAGGTGGCCCATATTTAGACCACTTTCTCTACTCTATACTATGTTATATTCCTAATATTGATGATCCTCCTGACGAGTTTGTTTGTGAATAAATTTGGTTGTGCTGTGCAACATAAATGACCTATTAAAAATCAGTAGGTTAGAAAATAAATTAAAAAATGCATAAATTATTGGCGTTCGTGTTAATAACTGTCTATTCAATTTATATTATTAAATCAATTAATTTACTTTCATCTTTGGCTAGTTATATATAGTTAAAGTACAGTATTTGAGTTCACAAATTGGATTTTTATATTTAATATTATTAATTAATTTTGATACTGAGACTCCTCATCAGGTATCACTAGAACAAAAGTATATTTATCTATTTATTTTAAAATAAAACGTATTTGAATTAAATAAAAACCTTAATTGAATCAAATATTAAATACTTCTCAGAGAGAACTATTTTAATGAAACTCAGAAATATTGTCAATATCAAAACCGACATTAAAAACATAAAATTATTTATATACGTATTTTTATTTTCATTTGATAAAACTGCACGAAATTCCTCATGGCGATGAATATAAAGTATTAATGTTAGCCATCAAAATTTTCTAAAGAGCTGTTTCTCTCCATCTTTAGCAATGGGTTCAGTTGGTTCAGTTGGTGCGCATTTTCAGTTGG
The DNA here is from genome assembly GCA_016648135.1 of Agrypnia vestita. NCBI lineage: Eukaryota > Metazoa > Arthropoda > Insecta > Trichoptera > Phryganeidae > Agrypnia > Agrypnia vestita. The sequence continues at coordinate 22,279 of JADDOH010001265.1, forward strand.
TTCGACTAATAAACTTCCCCCGTAGCCTCTGTTCTAATTTACCTTGTTAGATTTCAAGTTCCTGTAAAGTCTGCTGTTGAAAATTAAATAACTTTCAAATAAATTGCAGCAAGAAGTTTGCGTTCTGTGTTCCGACAATTACTTGCCCAGTAGTTTTGCTTTGAAGAAGGCGGTCTTGACAATATCGTTACCAAAACAATAAAATTCTTATACATATATTAGGTCCTTACTTATGAAATTGGCGTTTAGTATGGGAGGAACATAAAGTCGATTTTTTTTTTTATAATATATTTATTTAATCAAAGTATGTACCATTGCTATCTATGCACTTTTGCCATCTCATAAGTAGTTCATCGATCCCTTTACTAAAAAAACCATTCGGACGGGAATCAATAAAATCTTTGAAGGCGGTTTGGACTGCCCCATCGGAGTTGAATTTTTTCCTTTGCAAGAAGTTATCCAAATTTCTAAAAAAATTGTAATCTGTTGGGGCAAGGTCCGGAGAGTACGGTGAATGTCTTAGACATTCCAATTGAAGCTCCTCTAATTTGGTAGCCGTCTGTTGTGCAGTGTGTGGTCTAGCGTTATCATGAAGCAGCAGTGGCCTAGAGCGATTAACCAGCCTCGGTTGTTTAGCAGCTAGCTTTTCCATCATGGTTTGCAGTTGCTGACAAAAGACATATGCCGTAATCGTCTGGCCAGATTTAAGAAAACTGTAGTGAACGACACCAGCACTAATCCACCAAACGCTCACAAGTAACTTTTTTGGAGTAAATTTTCGCTTGGGGCATGGTTTGGCTGGTTCGGCAGGGTTCAGCCATTGCGATGAGCGCTTCCAATTATCGTACAGGATCCACTTTTCATCACAGGTAATGATTCGATTTAAAATCCCTTCATTATTGTGCCGGTTGAGTAATGCAACGCAGCAGTCAACGCGCGTTTGTTGATTTGCTTCACTCAATTCGTGAGGTACCCACCTTTCAAGCTTTTTCACCTTACCAATTTGCTTCAAGTGGATTAAAACAGTTTTATCACTAACACCGCAGCCTGCAGCTAACTTGGATGTGGTTTGCGATGGATCCGCTTCCACAATAGCCTTCAATTCTTCATTATCAACTTTGGTCTCCGGCCGTCCACGGGGCTTGTTCTGCAGGTCGAAATTTCCAGAACGAAAACGTTGGAACAAAAAACGCACTGTGTTTTCTTTTGCGGCACCGTCGCCATACACATCATTAATCCTTCGAGCCGTTTCTGCAGCACTGGTGCCACGGTGGAACTCGTACTCGTAAATAACGCGATATTTCAAGTTTTTCATTTTGTAAACTGAGTGACGCAAAGAAAAAAACAATTGAGGAAAAAACAAATGAATTATAATTTTCAAAACACAAATACATGAGTAAATAGCTGTATAAATTTGGATTTGGAATTCTTAACCAAAGAGAAGATATTTGAGATCAAATTTGCCAGTACGGCAAAACGCCAATTTCATATGTAAGGACCTAATATTAATTAGCCCCTTGTAACTTAATATAGCAAATTATTTTCATAAATAAAAACTTCTATTTAATTTTTTTTGAGATGTCTAAATAATCATAGTTTTATTGAATTTTCAAATCATTTATTAGAAAATGATCATGGTTTAGATAAAAAAATTAAGACTTTCTATTTAACACATAAATAATTTTTGTCTGAAATTGAATAATTTAGAATCATGAAAATTAGTAAAGCATGTAATAGTTAAGCAATATATTATTAATGATCAATTAAATTTAACTACTAGCCCAATTCTAAATTTTTTCCAATAATTATGTGTAACCAAGAACTTCAGCAATAATATTTAAAAATAATTTAGAAAAACAAAAAACAAAAGACATTATTCATTTTGATATTTTGACATATATAAAACACCCTCACGATGGAAAGGTTTTTCCGAAACATGTATGTGTAATTATTCAAATAATATAATTATATACATAAAATAATACAATCAATATTTTAACTTCTATTTCATTTCGAATATCCATTGCAGATATATTTTCAAAAATTTTGAGTAAACCGCTACCTTATCCAGTTTTATTTTCAAACTAGCCGTAAAACCGTGAAAAATCACGGGGATAAATAACGACCCTTGTTTACCTGAGCCACGCGCTGATTGCGTGTCACTCTAATTATATAAAGTTATAATTCCAGCAAATAAATTTAGTGTAAATATGTAATTTAAAAATAACTAGCTGCAACCCGTCAAAAATTAAGGAAATGATTCGCGTTTTTGCTAAGCACTGGTCTATATTTATAGCATATTTTTGGCGCTTCACGGAGAGGCGGCCGTAGCACCATTCGTGAAACGACCGGTTCGGGTTTGGTGGCCCGGGGTTCAACCCCATCTCCGGTCGTATATTTTTTTTTAGCCGTGAATTCTAACGAAATTACGGACATTACTCGTAACGGGACGGACGGACGGACAGAAAACGAAATGATTATGTTTAATAACATTTTTTCCACAGAACATCCCGAAATCCACACAGAGGCATACCTACTTACAAATAGCGAATACTGAAGGGATCGTTGTATATACATAAGTAGAATATTAGAGGCAGTTCCCCTTTGAGGCTAAAGGGGGACTTATTGTCGCGGACCAGATGTAGAGTCCAGTGTTATAGAAGAGATTACCTTGGATTTCATATGATGACAATATTTATGTTGCCTTGGTAACTACTGTGCTTTGTTGACTGTGGTGCTGTGGTTGACACCAACTTCAGTGCTGTGTAATAACACAGCACTGAAGTTGGTGTCAACCATTATTTTTGAGTGGTAGGTACTATTCTACTTTGAATGGGTTTATAATACAATTAACAAAAAAACTAGTTTTCTTATTTCCGAAAGGTTTTTATCATTTTAATTGACTTGCATCGAAGCTAATGAATTTTCAATATTCAAGTGCAGTGATAGTTGAATATTTTACAAACAATTAGTTACAGTAGAAATATTGAAAAAAAACGGCAAACTTTGATGTCGCTCAGTGAATACATTTACACTATTTACATTTCACCCAAAGAATATTTTCTATTCAAAATTGCACCCCAAAGTGTATGTTACTATTTACGAGACACCTTGAATTGTATGTAATTCTTTTTAAAAATAATAAACACCATATATTTACAATGAGTAAGAAAACTCATTGCGGCAAGAACAACATTATACACTACGGTAAAAACTTAAATTACAGGGAACAAGATTTTATAAGAAAGTACAAAAATCGCATACTGCAAAAAAAAATTGTATACAGATACCGATAATGTATAGATATTCTAATTAAAGAAATCATTGTTGGTTTCTGTGGCTATTGAGAAAGTATTATAAGCTTTTGCCATTTTTTTATATGTAGTAACATGTGCTTAACAACTCAATAATTGTTATATTACACAAGAACTGTATTCAAATTAAACAAGATGTAAAATTAATGCTCAATTATCTAAGATATCAGTACCATTCATCAGATCAGGCATTTTCTATCCACTGACTGCTGGGAAAATGCCTCTCCTGGTGTTCGCTATTATACGCTGTTACGTGTTTCTGCAAATGTATAAGTTAAATAAGATAACTAACCTTGCAGACAGACGACCGAGCATATAACAGAATATTATTTTCATATCACTTATAGTGTACACTATAAGTGATATGAAAATAACTATAATAAATTGCATTGACTCATTTGAATTTCTAAATTCCATACACTATTTTGACCGGCAGAGACGTACAAGAGTTCCACGCCTTTTTCACTTAGATTACACATTGGAGAACAAATTAAGACAACTCTATAGTTACCTGCGTTTTAAATATCTAAAACATGCCTTTTTTATTTAAGTTCTGATCAGTTGACCATCTGTTAGGGGTAAAATTGCGAGATGGCATATTTCCTCACGCATATGCGCGCATACATTCACACACATTTACATGCACCCGCCCCACACCAAAATAATTCTAGAATTACTACCTAACCGAGACATATACTTCTTCTTCTTTTTCTTCAGCCGTCATCGTCGGGTCATCACTTTTGATGTTTTCCAAAGCCTTTTTTACTTGCCCGAGGACTCCACTTCAGAACTCTAGGAGTCCATATTGTGGCATCTTGCCTTGCAACGTGTCCTGCCCATTGCAATTTAATTTGGATCCATGATATCCACTACTCTAGTTCTGCGCCTAATTTCATAATTTATTATTCTATCCTTAAGGCATATGCCAACAATACATCTTTCCATGGATCGTTGCGTGCATTTGAAATATATTTACTCCTACGAATTTCTTCCATACGTGTTTCTTGTAATTGGCCAAATGCTTTTTATTGTATCACTAATGTACTTGATAACAATGACTATAAGATAACCTGTGAAGGACAATAAAAATAAAATAATAAATAATTTAGTCAGTCCGGTGGGTGTCAGAGCGGCCTGGTGGCCTCATGGTTCCCTTCGAGTATTTTTACTATATTTAGTCACAATTACTATGAATTAAATAAAGGAATACTTCCAAACATGGGTTAAGTTGCCAGTAAAAATATTCTTAACACACATAAATGATTAACATCTCAGAAATTATTTATTAGTATAACCTTACGATAACCCCGTCAATTGCTGCCATAATATCCTTGATATTAGACACCAGGGTCGTTCCGTGACGACCTCTATATACACAAATACAGTACACATGAATATGGACAAGCACGCTATCCTTAGAGGAAGACAGGTAATAAATATTTCTACTTTCCTGTCCTGTCACGCATCTTACGATACTTTCACTTTCATCCACTTATACACGTTCATAGCATGTTGTCTGACTTTGATCTACATAATATACAGGTTTATTTGGAAAACATAAGTAACCTCGCAAAATTATATTCCTGCTTTAACTACGAGTCGAAAATGATCAAGCAACCAATATCAATAGTTATGGCGGTATGCGACACTGCATTTTTTTTCAATATTTCAGATTTATTTTTTTGTAAAACTTTGGACTACCATTACAATAAGTTATATCGAATATGAAAAATTTACTCCCTTTAATGCAAATCAAATAAAATAATAAAAGCCTTCCAATTCCAACTGGAAAACATTCCAATTGGAACTTCTACAAGGTTTCAATCATTTTATTTAACTTGTATTGAAACAAGTGAATTTTTCGTAACCGATATTATCGAAATGATTGTTCAACGTTTTTAAAAAACAAATCATAAATATTAAATGAAAAATGCAAAACTTATTAATACATACACTTCATAATTATTGATCATGGCTGCTTGAATATTTTCGACTTATCAACATGAGGTTATTAATATTTTCCAAATAAACCTGTTTATGGATCTCTGCATGAGCCCTACTTAATTTAAAATTACAGTAATATTATAAATGTCTATTGCAAATACATTATGGTTATTTAATAATTTAATTTACAAAGAATTCTTTTTACTTAACCAACTGGTTCCAAAAATAATATTGCCCCATTTTTTTGTTGTTCTTTTATTAGTTACCTATCTATACATATATAAACTAAAATAATTGTTGGAAAGATATGGAGAATTATTGGAAATATTTTTAGGACCGTACCTAATATTATTTTTAATATAATGATTACTCTTATTGCTTGATTTATAACGTTTCTAAATCATTCAATTTAAGGCCACCATCATTTGCATGCAAATTTATTCTCAATAAAAGTTCATTAAATATTTTAATACATACCTACATTTAATACAAACAATGATTATGTCGAGTACCCAATTATAATTGAAATTATTTTTAAAGTAGTAATAATTAAAAAAATACTATAATAGACAACAAAATAATGTTGAAAATAATGTCATTCAACAGGTACACACAAAAATATGATTGCTCATATTTTGTAATGTTTAGTTTATCCTGAAGAAGGAACGATGGTTCCAAAATCGGTTGGTATTACCAAAAGTAAAGTGGTTTATTTAAACATTGTGTGTTTTATGTTTCATTTCATTAAAAATGTATCAAAAATTATGAAAAACAATGATTATTTTAACATCTCAAATGCTTGACCCTGAAACATGTTGATAATTTAGCCTTCTTATTATGGTGCCATCTTCTATCGGAGGTCGGTGACTTTTCTGGCAATTGTGACATTATTTACCGCCGCACGGAACAACTGAGTGGAATTACACTTATACCAGTCCCTCACGTTACGCAGCCATGGAATGCGGTGTCTTCCTACGCTTCGTTCACCACTTATTTTCTACTGGAAACTCGAGCTTTTTTATCTTGATAGTCTGCAGAACTTCTCGGTATTTTTCCATACGCCGGAGGACTTAAACATTCGTCACTCTATCCACCTAGGAAACTTTCAATATCCGTCTATAAAACCATCTAAAAAGATTATATACATAGTGTTTTCTTTTTATTAATATAAGATAAAATACAATAATAATAATTTTCATTACTTTGCGAATATGTGCTGCCAGTTGCCAGCTGTAATGCCAGCTTTTGGCTTACTTTGAGAATAGTTAGAATATGGATGCGACACGTATTATGTGTTCGCATATCTATAAATACCACAATATATTTTCCTAATACTACTTTGAAGAAGACTTATTATTACTAAAATCATCATTTTTTTTCAAAATATATTATCTTATTCCAGATTAAGATTTTAGAAAGTTAGGGTAGTTGAATTAAGGGTGCAGTCCACACTTATGTGCCTAAAACAATATGGGTAATCACAATAGGAATGGACGTGTTACTTACCACACGGGCTACAACGAAGGCTTAAATAAACCATCGCAGTCTTATTCAGGTTCCCCGTTAGCGGGAGGAGTTAGGAGACGGAGCCTTAAAGTAAGCAGTCCAAGCGCACCAGATAGTGTTGCGGTTTGAATACGACGTTTGGACTGTTCAGGTTTACGATTTGCCTGCTGACGTGGAACCCGGAATAAAACTGGTCCGGCTCAGCATAAAATTCGTGGCCGCTTATTTTATGAAGTAATTTCTAGCAAATTAATTTGTTTTCTGCAAACTTTCATCTTCAGTAAATTAGTGACATTATTTTACAAACGCTCGCGATAAAACTATAACTAAAACTAAAACTATAACGCTGTGGCCTACAGAAAAAGAAAAAATCCACGAGTATAGTTTTTGCTTCTGTTTTCGAATTTTTGTTTTGATGTTTTTGTTTATTACATTATTTTATGCAAATATAAAATTATGAATATAATTAATAAAAATATACTTCTTTTTCACCACTTATATGTAGAAAATATCAATATATTTCAAGGCCAATAATCTCTTAGTCAGGATTCAATGTATACTAACAAAAAAATCAAAAATCGAAATATGGACAGTAAAAATAAAAAAATATTATGTATGAGAAATGAATATAAAATTATGTACCAACATGAAAATATATTTAAAAGATAACCATTTATAAAAAATACCTAGTTATGTACGCTTTTCAATTAAAGTAAAATGATTTTTGGTGATATTATTAATATAATCAATAAGAATATACTTTTCTTTTCACCAGTTATTTGTTGAAAATACTAATATGTCTCAGGGCCAATAGTCCCTTAATCAGGGTACATCGTAGGTATAGTTTAAATTTAAAATAAAAAATCTAATAAAATCATAACAATCGACATTAATAATACGTTTAAATTATCGAAGAATATTGTGATGTCGTTTCATATACTAGTAACAGGAGTTGTTGAATATGTCGAATTGATTAACGAAGAAAAGAAAGGATCGTTACATAATGTTCATTTTTTTTTATTTGTAAGATCATTTTTCCCCCTCATAAACAAAGAGACAGAACCCTTCTGCAAAATAAACTTCCACTAAAATTTAAACTGACTAGGCTATCTTACAGATAATAAATATTTTATTTGTCTTTTTGATTTTTTTTAGATATCCTCATTTTTACGACGCCCATAAAAGTATACAAAATCGCTTTCAAAGCTTGATTTGCTATTACCTAATTTATCTGGTTAGTGTATCATTTAATATGGCAGTAAATTTCTGGTATTAAATTACTCCGAATTCTGAGAAATACAATCCTGTGTTTAGATGATAAAATTCTCACGAGCATATTAAAAATATTGTATCTTTTTAGAAAATAGAAAAATTTTGCATTATATTCGTAAAATTATAATTGAAAGTATTCTGTGCACGATTTGAGTATGTTTATATATTTACATAATAACAATTGTGATATCATATCAAATCAAATCTTGCATAAAATTATAATTGAAGTTATGCTATGCACGATTCGAGGATGTAAAAGTATATGTACACTAATAATTGCGATAAAAAATCATAAGATGAAAAAGGTGATTACATAAGTGCATACAAGATGACTGCACACTGTTCACAAGACAGTTGCACACTTAGCTTACTGCACGTATAGAAGACATGTATACCTAATGTAATAAAATGAATATATAAATTATAGACAAGGACATTATTTTAATTTTCGTCAATTATTTTCAAATTGTTATTTTTTCTTATCAATACTCGTAATCATTATTTTAATATAAGTCACCACATTGTAGGATGGATTGATTAAATTTATCTTCCAATAGCTTCAATTAATTTAAGACAGGTTACTCTAAGTTAGATTGAGTTCGGTTAGGTTAGGTTAGATTAATATAATGGTTAGGTTAGATTAATATAATTAATATAAATTAATAAGTTTTAGTATTAAACTGGATGTATGCATGCATTTTTTCATGTGTGCATCTGTCTAAGATGCAGTTTTCATGTGTGCAGTTGTCCTAAATACACAAAATACCACACATTATATAAAAGTATATAAAAATTATTTAGACATTTTATTTCTGCAACTTGTTTTCTATCTCGAACGTAAAACGGGGAAAGTTGCATCTCAGTCATGGAGGAGGAGCTCCACAAAAATAGATACGATGGCCATTTTTATACACACCTTTAAAAGCCAATAAATTTTCACTTCAATTAGAGAGACATATAGAAAAATTTGATTCACGAAAAAATATTTGGCTGCTACCGGAATTTGAACCACGAATCTCCTCCTAACCGGAGCAGGCGCATTATCCAATTACGCTTTTGTGAATATATCGACCTTATCTGTAAGCCTCATTTATTAATTGATTAACATATATTTTTTAATGGATTTGATTTTTCTGTATGTCTTTCTAATTGATTAATTCATTTGGTTTTAAATTTCACAGAAATTTGTTCTGAAAAAAATTACAACACAATAAGAATGTATTCTTGAATATAAAATAATCACCTCCTTATTAAAAAAATAACGAAATTTTTACTTAAATTCTACTCTCTTAGTTAAGTGGTGCAATCCTTTACTATACAATGCATATAAATACTCTCAGCATTTAAAAAAATGCATCCTTTAAATCCAGTGGAATTTCAGCGTGCGGGTAGACCTTGTGTATAAATAAATTTAATCTTGCCGTAAAGTTCTGATTAAATTTTCATAAACCAACTTATTTGTACCAATCCGGCCTCTTCATCCACGGAGATGCAACTTTGCTGAAGGAGAATTGAAAACATATTTGTACGTTACTTACAACTATTTATCATTATCAAAAAAATATATGGGAATTATAAGTTTTTCAAATAATCATTTTTCCACACAAACCACTAAAATGTATAGACATGAACCAACGGATATTTCCTGATTCGTGTTGTGGTTCCACGTTTGATACCACTATGCTTGACTTGTTTAAAAAATGACTACGAGCTTGTAAATTTTGAAACAATTATGAAAAGATCAAACTAAATTCTCTTATAATATCTTAGAATTATAATGTGTTAGTAAATAAGTCACTTATTACAAAATGACGTTATTACTTGTTTTTAAAGAAATTTAAAAAAATTAAATAAACAACGTTCATTATAATGAATACGCTTTGTTATCAAAAAATCAATAAAATCAAATTTTTTTGTTCAACAGTCATTTTCTTTTAATTAATTAAATTAATTAGTAGTATAGTGACATTTTTTTGATTATTTTTTTTTCAGCTTCAGCTTTTTCAGATTGCAACTGTCGCTATCATGGGCATATGAGCATTTTAGAACACTTTATTTAATTCTCTCTTTGTACCTCTACGAATCCTAAAATTTTTTTTATAAAATTAAAAAAATTGGAATTTAAATAACAATAATTATACTATAAACACGTACATTTTTAAAACCGTTTTTGTCTTAATGAAAAAAAATCTTATCAATAAATAGATATCGGTGACATCTATATTGATTTATTAGAATGGAAAATTTCAACCACAGATGGCGGTAGTAATATACAACTCACATATGAAACAAGTTATGCAAATTTAACATATTTAACAAGTTCCAAAAATTTGATTGATTTGGCAGTCTATCATGGGTGGAATTGGTGTACGTTATATTGTGTAAAGTGATCACTTAAGCCAGACGAACGATAGGCCTTAAGCAAAAAAAAATTAATATCTACTTTCTTATGTAAAAAACAGCTTCGTCTCTATGAGACATCTATAATATTAGGTCCTTACATATGAACTTGGCGTTTAGTATGGGAGGAACATAAAGCCGATTTTTTTTTATTATAATATATTTATTTAATCAAAGTATGTACCATTGCTATCTATGCACTTTTGCCATCTCATAGGTAGTTCATCGATCCCTTTACTAAAAAAACCATTCGGACGGGAATCAATAAAATCTTTGAAGGCGGTTTGGACTGCCCCATCGGAGTTGAATTTTTTCCTTTGCAAGAAGTTATCCCAATTTCGAAAAAAATGGTAATCTGTTGGGGCAAGGTCCGGAGAGTACGGTGGATGTCTTAGACATTCCAATTGAAGCTCCTCTAATTTGGTAGCCGTCTGTTGTGCAGTGTGTGGTCTAGCGTTATCATGAAGCAGCAGTGGCCTAGAGCGATGAACCAGCCTCGGTTGTTTAGCAGCTAGCTTTTCCATCATGGTTTGCAGTTGCTGATAATAGACATCTGCCGTAATCGTCTGGCCAGATTTAAGAAAGCTGTAGTGAACGACACCAGCACTAGTCCACCAAACGCTCACAAGTAACTTTTTTGGAGTCAATTTTCGCTTGGGGCATGGTTTGGCTGGTTCGGCAGGGTTCAGCCATTGCGATGAGCGCTTCGATTATCGTACAGGATCCACTTTTCATCACAGGTAATGATTCGATTTAAAATCCCTTCATTATTGTGCCGGTTGAGTAATGCAACGCAGCCGTCAACGCGCGTTTGTTGATTTGCTTCACTCAATTCGTGAGGTACCCACCTTTCAAGCTTTTTCACCTTACCAATTTGCTTCAAGTGGATTAAAACAGTTTTATCACTAACACCGCAGCCTGCAGCTAACTCGGATGTGGTTTGCGATGATCCGCTTCCACAATAGCCTTCAATTCTTCATTATCAACTTTGGTCTCCGGCCGTCCACGGGCCTTGTTCTGCAGGTCGAATTTTCCAGAACGAAAACGTTGGAACCAAAAACGCACTGTGTTTTCTTTTGCGGCACCGTCGCCATACACATCATTAATCCTTCGAGCCGTTTCTGCAGCACTGGTGCCACGGTGGAACTCGTACTTGTAAATAATGCGATATTTCAAGTTTTTCATTTTGTAAACTGAGTGACGCAAAGAAAAAAACAATTGAGGAAAAAACAAATGAATTATAATTTTCAAAACACAAATACATGAGTAAATAGCTGTATAAATTTGGATTTGGAATTCCTAACCAAAGAGAAGATATTTGAGATCAAATTTGCCAGTACGGCAAAACGCCAATTTCATATGTAAGGACCTAATATATCTTGATTAATGATGTATTGTGTTCTAGAAAAATTTAAACTACTCCTTTAATCCATTATTTGGAATGTACACGTACGCCGCAGCTGCACCCCTGATTATCTTCGAAATGAATAATTGAACGAATCTGTATCTGAATAAGTCATTAACATTGGAGAGTGGTACAAGTACAGAGTGGTACATTTTATGAATAGAGAGCGTTGCTCGTCTCAAAGTAGACGCTGGATGGCGAGGTGTAATCTCCTTCGGCGCAAACAAGCTCGCACGTGTTGTCACCGTGTACGAGAAATTACCCACGTGTGTATTACACATCCTGCTCGTATTCATACCTGCACGGTACATAATGAATGTCACTAACTTACCCAGAAGGATGCCCTGTAGCAAGTGTTCATGACGTTTATTAATGCACATCAGATACTGGCGGCGCGATACATTATCCATACCGACACGGCGTCCCCGGAGAGCCGGCTACCTCGAGCGCTAATCGCAAAAATGATCAGGAGTCTTGGAACGGTGTATTAATCAAACTTTAAATTAATATCCTTAGTAACATTGGTAAATCGTTGGTCGATTGAGTGAGTAATGAACAAATTAGAAGTGAATGTAATGATGGCTGTAGTGTGGTAGACAGAATAAAGAAAAAAGTGCTGAAATCATGTACAACGTATGAGCGAGGAAATGATGGTTAAGAAAATATCTTCTTCTCTTCTTCTTCATCAGCCTTCGTCTTTCCACTGCTGGATATAGGCATCTTCCTTATTTTTCCATTCTTCCCTGTTGTTGGCTAATTGTAGCCATTTCTTTCCCCCCACAGCGACAATATCATCGGCCCATCTCTTTTGAGGTCTTCCGATGCCTCTTTTATTTTCCCAAGGTCTCCATTTCAGAATTCTGGGAGGCCATCTTGTAGTATTCTGTCTTGCAACGAATCCTGCCCATTGCCATTTTAGCTTCGCTACACGATCCATGATATCCATAACTCTACTTCTGCGCCTAATTTCGTCGTTTCTAATTCTATCTCTTAGCCTTACTCCAAGCATGGATCTCTCCATTAATCGTTGCGTGCATTTGAGCTTTTCTGAACTTTTCTTTGTAAGGGCCATAGTCTCCAATCCATACGTCATCACTGGCAGTATGCATGATTCAAAGGCTTTTCTTTTTAGGCTAATTGGGATCTCTTTGTTCTCGAAGATATGTTTGAGTTTGCCAAAAGCAGCCCAGCTCATTCCGATTCGTCTTGTGAATTCTGCTGTTTGGTTATCTTTGTTCATTTTTATCTTGTGTCCTAGGTATATATATTCATCTACTGTTTCAATATTATTATCATTGATAGTGATGACTTTATTCTCTGGACTCAAAATTTTTGTTTTCTTATATATGTGGCGAGTATTGAAGGCAACAGGAATACAGGGCATCTGCAAAAGAACTGGCATGATCATATACTACACGTATTTGAGCAAGGCCCTGTTAAAAGCCTCAACAACCGTAAGTCTTGCATGAGAACATGTATGAATGTAGCCAAAGTAAAAGTGGTGTGCCAAGATAGAAGATTATGGTATTCTGTCCAATTTGCCGACCCCTGCAGCGAAACGGCGTGATGGTTAGATAGTTAGTTAGTTCGTAACATTTTCGGCTGCACAAAGAACCCATCAAAAATGACGCATTTATTATGTTTGAATTTCAGATACACATTAATTTATTATTAGTTATTCTAAAATGAAATCAAAAAATATTGCAAAATCAATTTAAAATGTAAATAATTCTTTTTTACATTAACATTAAGAAAACACCTTTTTCATCATGAGGGTGACAAAAAAAAGTATTGTTGGACACACAATTATTATTTTTGTCTACAAAATTTAACTTTGGGTGTGCATTCGATGTTTCTTGGTGATGATCGAATATAGTTGAAAGTTTTCCGAAATTTGAGTTATCTCCCTCTGCAATACGTATTTATTAAACATTTATAATAATCCTTGTATTTGACAGAATAAATATTCTCTCATATGTCGTGGCTAGGGAGGAATAAATGAAAACACTGGAAATTACCGATTGATGATTTATTAACTATTCGTTGTAGAGTAGCTTGTTGGTGTAGTGGTCATGATGCTTGCCTAGTGATTTAGTGGTCGATGGTTTGAGCCCCATTCCAGGATACCAGCAAGTTAGTCCTATTTTCATAGCACAAACGTTTAGCTTATTTTGAAAATAGTTAGAATACTGATGTGACACGTATTCCGTGTTCGCATATTTTTATTTTAAAAGAAAATGCACAAGTACAAAATGCAAAAATCACTTAAAGTGAATTAAACTTAATGCTATTTTTTAAATTACACTTTCGCGATATATCACTCGTAAACCAACACATTATTATAACACGTATAAAACATTCACTAGAACTTTCCATCCAATTCTCGTATGTATTAATCGCTCTGGTTTATTTCGTCAATTAAGTACTTTGCTCGATTATTCGCTTTATTTATGGCTTCGATTACTTCACGACTGGCCACACTTGGTCTCGAGTCCGACTTCGCATTGAACGAACCGTCACACACGACAACTGAACGTGTTTGACAATTCGCGGCGTAGTTCCGTATTTACACCTAAATGCTGGTATTTTCGTACTTTCTAGAGAATTCTAGTGTTTAGGAGAAGGTCTTCGTCGCTTCAGGCATTTCTAGATGATTCTAGATGTTTTCCGAAGATTATAGATAATTGTAGACCGTTCTAGATCCTACGTTAGTATTGTTCCAAGTGACATATTACCAGAGGTTCGGACAGTGCCTAAATTATTTTTAGCAACTCCTTACAATAAATACTTTAGTATGATGAAAGATGTAAGAAAATGACATGATGGATGGGGTTATTAAAGTTAATATCTTAGGGATAGGTGAGGTGGTTTATTGTAGTTCTTTATCTATAATATTTTGTTTACTTTCCCATGTCTATCAAATTTTTATCGATTCTAAATTATCTCATCTAATACCAACACCACTTTTAGTCTTAGAAACTATTAGTTGAAAACAATCATATTAAAAAAAAATTTCAAATGGCTACCGATTCTAGAAAATATGTTTTTTTCCAAATCTTAAATGCGACATTGTAGATATTTCATTTCTTAATTATTTTTAAATAGAGACGCGAACACGCAATACTTTTTGCATTAATATTCTAACTATTTTCAAAATAAGCTAAACGCTTGTGCTAGAAAATAATAAACTAACTTGCTGTTGTCCTAGAATGGTCCTCGAACCACCGACCACCGGACCACTGGGCGAGCATCATGACCATTACACCAACTAGCTGCTCATTTAATTCTTCGTTTAGTAAGCACATAATTTTATTTTCCGTCTCGAATAAACGTATACCTGAGAATCTCAATCTTGTAAAAAATCACCCAATTGAAAATCACCCAAAAGAAAAAATTCCAGGGTTTTTTCGCTGAGCCCCTACCTAACGTAGGCCCCAAACGCAGCTTAGTTACGCCACTGACAGAACGTAATTTTCCGACATGTGATTACTGTTGTAAGTAATTGGGCTTAATTATTTATTTAATAAGAACGAGTTACAGCGAATGAAGATTATTATGTTCCCTAACGGAGTTAATATCCCACGGTGGGATGTCAATATTATTTGACGTCATAATTAACAGCTTTTGACGCGTGAATAATTGACGAGACGCCTCTCGATCTTTCCCTCGGGAATCTAAAGGCAACGGCAACTTTGGTACCTCTTGTCAATAACTCACGACACACGACTTCAAATCTTGAAGAGTTGCAATGCTTTCGATTTCATTCCACACTTCAATTAATGAAATACTCTTAGCTCTCAAAATCAAAGTCAAGGTGTGAATGGTTATCGAGCAGACATTAGAAACGAAACGAGAAATTTAAATTAAGTTTTATTTAATACAAAATAAAGTAAACGAAATTAACATACATAAATTAACATACTAATAAAAATATTTTTACGATATATACTGGTCTATAAAAGGAGTTAAAAAAATTAAAACATTAATTTTCAGGCATATTCAAGTGTACATTATAAATAATTCTTAAGTTTATCACATATATATTAAAAAGTTAATTTAAAAAATCAAAAAATCCGACTGCGTAAAAAGTGAACTTCAAATAAAAACTGAAAAGAAAAAAACAAGTCCAGTAGTCTAGAATTGTGTCTATAGTAATATTGAACTACTACACCATTGAAAAAGTTTCATGATGGATACACATATAATACGAATAATCGTTTTTTTGCGGAACACAGCGACTTTAACAGTCGGGACCCATTAAAAATCTAGACCGGCTCAAATTCTCCCAATAATGGGTCCCGACTGTTAAAGTCGCTATGTTCCACATTAGAATTTATTATTTGTTTACTACTTATTCAATATTACTGGACTTGCTTTTTTCTTTTCAGTTTTTATTTAAAGTTCATTTTACCGTTGTATAAAAAAAAATATTTTACATTTTTTAGTTAGGATTATAAGACAGTAATTTTTATTTTTTTATTCCTAATTGGGTTATTTCTCTCTGTATTAAGTAACGGTTATTAAAATTATCTTTTAAAGCAGTAAAATTCTCTGTTTGACATTCGATTTCAAAAATTATGTTGGATTATATTCTGAAAATTATTTTTACGTTAATAAGACTTATTGTGCGATTATATAATAATCGCGCAAATATTGAAAAAGTATTGAAAATTCTAGGGAGAATGGTTGCTCAGCAACTTTAAATCGTTATAGATCCAAAATGGTTATTCAAAATGAAAAATAATAAGAAAAACCTAAAAATGTTTTTTAAATACCTATTCAATGATATCCCACTTAACATAGTTCGTAGTTTTTCTTTTGACGTCTGGTTGTCGCCATTTTGAATTTTGATTACTGTTATATATTTAATGGCACTTGCAAATCGATTGACATAAGAACAATCAAAATCAGCCATCGAGTTTGGTCTCTAGAGCGCCACAAAGGAAAAAAAAACATACTTAAGCTGATAAACAAACACATAACCATCCTTTGCGTCGCGCAGTAGGGTATAAATAATATTGCTTAATACTCCACATTAAAAAAAGAGGTAAATAAAGATGTTTTTACTATGGAATTGGTGAACGTTGCATTGTGTAAAGTGATCATACAAACCAGTTCATACAGGTTGTAAGCCCTGGGCCATCATATAAAAAGACTTCAATACACGTTTCTCGTATAAATAGCTTCGTCTCTGCGAGACTTCTATAATTTATCTTATTAAAAACTGCTCGAACGCCAGTTAGGAGGTACTTTAACTAAACGTCAAATATGATGTCGCCACGCATCTCGTGCGCGCATTTATGCTCTCAATTTTCTAGAAGTTTCTGACATATTCCCCCGTATGCTCTCAATTTTCTAGAAGTTTCTGACATATTCCCCTGTATTAGAGAGCCTACCAGTTATTTCCAATTCCAGGTCATTCTAAACGTCCAGGGTGTTGGGAAATCAATGATTATGTAAAATTCTGTTTCTTTAGTCTCCTGACATTATTTTTTTATATTAAGCAAATAACAACTAACCAACCATCACACTGGTCCCCAGCAGTGGTTGGTGGACAGGATAGAACGCCACATTAATTCAAACACTGTTTTTATGCATTGCAGCCCTACTACTGATCATTCTGTGTACTACACATATAGAAATAATATATAGTAGTGTTGCAACAATATGAAACAGGGGATAAATAATTATGTGATTATAAGTAGTTTTTAGGTTTGTATCAAATTTGCAACAAGATGAAATGAAAAGAAACAGAGACGGCAAGGTTGAGAATGATATTGAAAGGAAAGTGACTGCGGCAAACAAAGTGAATGGTACTCTGAATGCAATTATAGCCAGTAAAAATCTGTCAAAGGATGCAAGACTTACGGTGCGTAACGAAGTTCTGGTGCCAATTTTGATATATGGGAGTGAAGCCTGGATTGGCAAAAAAAAAATGAAAGTAGACTGAATGTGGTAGAAATGCGGTCGCTTAGACGTACATGAGTAGCTTGTTGGTCTTGTGGTTAGGACACTCGCCTCGTGATCCAAAGATCGCGGGTTCGAATCTCAGCCCAGACTAGCAAGTTAGTCCTATTTTCATAGCACAAGCGTTTAGCTTAGTTTAGTAGGCGAGTTTTGAAGGCAGCAGAAACAAAGGGCGTTGGCGGGTGACCTGGCATGACTAGATAAATCAAATATTGGAGGATGGCCCTGTTAGGAGCTTTAACGACCGAAGAGCATGCAAGAGAAGATGTATGAGAATGGACGAAGCAAAAGTGGTGTGCCAGGACAGAAGAGTGTGGCATTCTATCCTCTATGCCTACTCCTTTGGAGAAAGTTCCTTAGTTATTAAGTTAGGTGGAATGGAGAGTTAATTTTTTGTTGGATGTTGACAGTCTGGAGTTTCCATTTATACTTTTGTATAGAATTATTTTAGCGAACATTAATTATTTTTTTGCAGCAGCTCGAAATTATTGAATTATCGACATTCCGAAACATTGTCATCTTTTGTATTTTTTTTCACGTTTTACCTTCAATAATAATACAATAAAATAAATATATTAATTTGTTTGAATATGAACACAGGTGTTCATTTTATTTTTAAAGTTATACTTCTTTTGGTGCATTCAGGGTAATTTTTTTATTGTAACGGAAGTTGCGCACGTAGCACGTAGCGAAAATGCGATACTAGAACTAGCGATGCCATATTGAATTCTTGTCAGCTATCAGATTCTGTTTTCATACGAGTTAACGAATGTTTCGATCGTTTTTGTTTGCCAAAAACTACACTATTAAGCGCTATTTGAAAAATGATTTATTTGAGAAACGACGTTATTGTCAGACATTCGTTTTTAAAACAAAAAAATACAATCATTATTCATTCGACATTCAATGCGGCTGTCGAAGTTGTATAGTTTTGAAACGTTTGAATACGGACCGTTTTAGTCTGAAAATCGATAAAACATGGAAATGAGTAGGTACGTACTTGGACTTTTTTTGAAAAGTTTTTTAAAAAGGAACAACGTCTCAATAACGAAGCCATATTGAATCCTTGTCAGCTGTCATTCTGTTAACATACGAGTTCTCAAATGTTTCGATCGTTTTATAAGAAAGTTTTTGTTTGCAGAAATATGACTTCTACCGCACACACATGATTACACGAACGAATTTTTTTTTTGTTTGGGAGTTAAGATTCCGCTACATTTATTTAATTACGAATGTAAGTCTGGCATCTTTAAAAGTGTACTATTTTATATACTAACTAGCTGTGCCCGCGCGGCTTCACACGCGTAGATTTTCAGTACACTGTTTGGATCGTCATGGAACTTTCGCGAACCTTCTAGAACACGCTCCTTCCAGAACTTTCAAGAAATTTTTTGTATGTACAGGAACCTTTAAGACACACCCACACATTTCGCCACTCAGTTAAGAACTTTATAGAACTTTCGGGAATTTTCTAGAACCTTCTCCTTCCAGAACTTTCTAGAGCAGGTTTTTCCGGAACCTTCTAGACTCACCGATACAGTCGTCGCACCTATTTTGAAACAATCTGAATCATTTGCGGCCTTCCCATAACAAAGCAATGTGCTAGAAATCATATTTTCGTCACCCATTCCCACCTACGCTCAGCCACCCCCACCAAACTCGCACATTTTAAATGGGACACTAAGGGCTATCCGCCACTATAACCACCAGGGGGTGGTAGTATCTGGTTGTGAAGAAAACTTGGCGGATAGGGAAACACGGGTTTCTTTATATATATATATATATATATATATTGATTTTGTAGCTGACGGAATACAAGCTTCGGTCTAGCTCATCACCAACTTGTCACATTATTATAACTTGTAACTCAAATGAAAACAAAATACTTTATGACGTCATATTAGAAATTTCGAGCACCCTTCTCTTTAAGAACTTGAATATTTTAAGCTGGTTTGACAGGTGATTCGTGATAAACCACAAAACTACCCTTAGTAATGGCTTTCCAGAGAGCAGATCTGTCTTATGAAAATGAATATACCTTTTGTTTTTCATAACACAATTTCTCTCTTTTCGTGTTTTTTTCAACATTTTTTATCAAACTTGTTTTTTGAGAGGTAAATTTATAATACTAGGGATTAGCCTTTCCTAGAAGGCTGTGTCTTTTAGAATATTCTTTAGATACTTTCCAAGCATATTTTACAAACCGTTAACAGGAAAATTTAATTTATGGAACAAAAATTTTTGTTCTGAAAACACAACATTATTTTCACATATTCAGCAATGCTAACTAACTAACTAACCATCGCCGTTTTCCCGCAGGGATAGGCAGAGAGGATTGAACGTCACACTCTTCTATCCTAGCATACCACTTTTGCTTCGGCCACATTCATACATCTTCTCATACAAGTTCTACGGTTGTTGAGGCTTTTAACAGGGCCATCCTCAAATACTTATAGTATCTGATCGTGCCAGGTCTTTCGCGGACACCCTCTATTTCTGCTGCCTTCAACACTCACCTCATATGTTTTCTTAACCATCCATCCTTTCCTCGTTCATACGTTCCACATGACCAAACCATCTCAGCACTCCTTTCTTTATTCTATCTACCACACTACAGCCAGCATTGCATTCACTTCTAATTTGTTCAAACCTCACTCTATCGACCAAAGATTTTCTACACAAGCGTCTTTTAAATAAAATACTTCGACCGATAATCTTTTATTTTGAAACACTAACCACAACATCCCGTTCATATATCACATTTCACTGGAATTTTTTCGCCCAAAATTCATCACTTTTAAAATCGCTCGCTGATCGCAGCTTGAACTTGAACTCCACTGACCGCCTGGCATCGTATTACATATAGCTATGCTTTGCCCCACACCCGAGCGCTATCGCCCGCTCCCGAGAATTTCATAATGTTTGATAGATAGAAACTTTCCATCGTACACTATTTAAGATTACAAACATAAAGAAAATTTATTTGAGAAAAAACGCTTAAACAAACAACATTGAAAATAATATGCTTATTATTACTATAAATCTAAAGGTCATATATCAATTTAATTAGTATCTATATATATCCTTGGTTGAGAAACAAAAATCACATATTTTCTTACTGTCGTAGGAGTCTAAAACAATGGTAACTACACATTATCGAAGTCTCTCATAATTTCTACATGAATCTAGAAAAAACTAAATTATTTTCAAAGAAACCATAATCACTAGAAACATGGAGAAATCGGTAGAACATTTTCGATGAATCGCAAAACATTTTTTTATGAAAACGGTGACGGGCACACGCGGGGCCAGAGTTATTTTGACAAATGAGAAGTGAACGGCGCGACACACAACCAAGGAAAGGCGTTTTACCAGAGACAAGCGGTAGAGTACTTGCGTGCGGAGTTTTCTAGAGCGAAGCGACTTGGCGATTGACAAGTGCAGCGAATATTCTAGAGATAATTAGTGCGAATTACGATATTGGTATAAATTTAAGAAAGATGCTTCGATTATATTTGAGTCCAGTAGTTTAATTTAATTTATAAAATTTTAATTATTTTCCAGTGTTTTATTTGCCTCCCACAGACATTACCTTATTTTATGAAAATAACGTATTTTATTAAAATACGTTATTTTCAACTTTATTAACTTAAACGCCAACGTATTACCAATTATTCGCCGGATCTTGCATAAAGTTTTGCGTTCGTAACGTTTTATTAATTCTGGAATCACTAACCACCACTTTTGGCAGCAAACCAAAAGGACCCGCCGCAGGATCTAGCAATACTTGATGGCCGAAACAATACTTAATTAACACCTTTTCTTTTTCTTCTTCTTCAGCCTTTTTCTCTGCACTGCTGGATATAGGCCTCTTCCAATTTCTTTTCATTTTGGAAGTTTTTTCTTTGGCATATTGGATACCACTATTAATTGACCTCTATTTATCATTTATTAAGTTTCTATTTATTATTACAATTTGATTGACTTGACACCGTAAAATTCGCCATTTTTTGGATAGTTGAACGAAAAATTCGACTTATTTATATATAAATAAAGATATTTTTTTGACCGAAAAATATAACAATTTTGTTTTTTACAAATTTTTAGAAGCTAACCTTTGCTTTTGTAATAAATGAAAATAAAAAAAAATATTGAATAGAAATTTCTTTCAATTCGTTTTATTATTATCTTTATATAAAATGTATGTATGTAGATTAGATAGACTCGTAAAATAAAATTTTATTTAACGTCTTACGTACCAATAGTCTTTCTTTTCAGTTCCCCTCTCTGTTCAATCCAAATCCAATCCTAATTTTTCTCATTTCATTCAAGGATCCTGAGAAAAATTAAGCCACCCTTCTCCTTGGATATCTTTCTATAGTTACGCTTGAGTACATGCGAAAATCATAGGCTCTCCCCCACTCCAAATAAAGTTGTCTGCCACAATAAAATCATCATCATCATCTCGTACTCTCTCCTGTAAATTTTCCTGTGTATTATATTGTATTTTTAGCTCCTCCCATCCTGCAACCCCTATTTTTAATTATATCTGGATCCCTTGAAAGTGCACGATAGTGCATATTTACCTCCATCAGGCTTTGCTCTGAAAAACTATTACCACGACAAAAGAGGTATCATTCCACCGCGGTAATCATGCTTCACGCGCGAATCCTGTTTGTGTCGGTCAAACAAATAAACTGTTTGTCCGACGGGATAATGAAAAGGCGTATGGGGTGTGAATCGCCCCTATCGGCAAAGGGTCGCGCAGGCCGCGTAGCCGACCCGGGGGAAGGGTTGTGTAGTGAGGACTGCCGGAGGATTCGGGGCGGGCGGGATCCCGCGGGGAAATGCCGCGTATTTGCACAACGTACTGAGCATAATTTCACAACGGGGTGAATATGGGAAGCGCGGACAAATAACGTTCGCGAACTTCCTGCTTTCGCCTTAGTTTATGATCAAAATGCAGGAACTTGTATGGCAGCTGTTGCTAATATCGTAGTACGTAATTTACGGATAAGTATTTTAAAAGTTAGTCGATGCGTATCACACGAGTAACGGTGTATGTAGGTACTTGGGATGTTCCGAATAATACAAAATCTGTATTTTAAAAATATTTATTGAATTTAATTAAAAATCTTTATTATAATTTCTCCAAAATTGAAAAAAAAAAAAACAACAAAATAACGAAGTCATACGAAGTAGCACGATGTAGATTGTTTTAAAACATATGTAGATAATTTAAAATGTTTCTTTTTGTTTATTGTGCGTTGATTTTTCGAGTCACATGTAAATGCATGTATATAATATGCCTAAACGTGAATTAATCTAAATGTGGATTTTAAAATAATGTAACTATTGTATTTCACCACTTCACTATTTTGTTATATTGGTCATTGCCAGCTATCATTGCGTACCACAGCGGTCAATTTATATATTTATATTTTTAAGACAAACTTACATATTAGGTAACAATAAATGAAAAAATGAAAAATATTTTTCGTTATTCATCCGAACCATAACATCTTCAAATATTGAGAATGCGTAACATCTGCCCATTCGCATTCGTAATGGAAGATAGAGATTATGACTGCAGATCATCTTATATACAGATAAAGGTTGCACATCTTTGAGAGATTTTAATAAAGATATTGATACTAAATAAACTCTTGAAACACTCAAAAAAAATTATTATGTATGTATTTTATGCACTTTAAACATACAAAAACACCATTTGAATAAAACACCTCCATTATTAGGTGGGTGTACGGTGGTGTTGAATTTTCAAAAAAGGACCATTTAAAACAATTTTTTTTAATTTTACGTCCAATATATAGCGCTAGATATATGAAGCTAGAAAGAATGGTGAGCCATCCAGTATCATTATATAACCAACTTCACAGTACCTCTATCACTATGACGTATAGTATTATTTGTATCAGCAAATCATGTTATTTTTCACTCAACTCATTTTAAAAATAATTTACATAAAAATATGTACAACAATATAAAAATTATACTTCAAATAGACTTTAGTCCTAAGTAAATATATTTATTTGAAAAAAGAAAGGTTAAAAATACAAATATAAACAAAATATTATGGTAAGGTAAATGTTGGTAAGTCATAAATAAATATCTATTTAAGGATTTTTTACGATGATACACATTTTTTGTCAGTATCAAAACATGTCAAATTAAAAAGAGGCTTTTTCTTAAATAGTTGAATCTGTTTTTCCAAGAGCGACATGCCAGAAATAATAGTAGACATAGAAATCTGAGCTATGGAGATTCTGACGTTATAATGACAGCCTTATATGATAAGTGGTATCAAAGGTCAGTAAGGGATGGGTCGCGTCCCCTTGACTGTTCAATATATTCCTGAAACAATTGAAATTCACGAGCAGAGGGATGAAAGTTTGTGTGCTTAACGTACATATATTAGTTAATAAATTTATATTATGCTGATAATGAACGATGATAAAGGTGATTTTTAGCACACATAACTTCAACTTCGAATGTCACTTCAAGTACAGATGATGTATTTTATTACGGTTATGTTTACAATTGTAAACAACTGCGACTAACATAATGTCTCAACTTTTTTGGTGCTTCTGGTGAATGATAGATAATGATACCTCAAAGAGACTAGTATTTTGAATATCGAATGACAGATAATGATACCTCAAAGATAACTAATATTTTGAATATTAGATGACAGATATCCCATATCCAGCCTGCTATACGCTGTTCACCATATCCTGCCTAATGTACGCAGACGACGCAGTATTAGTGACCAACAGTGAACCTGATTTTCAGTGCCTGGTGTCCAGGATATCCGATATATGCATGCGCAGTGAACTTATGATGAATGTCATTAATTCGAAAGTGATGGTGTTTGAAAGAGAATAAGGAATGTGAAAGTGTGATGTTATTTTAAACAACAAAATGCTTAGAATGAGTTTGTGTACTTGGGAAGTACGTTTAGTAGAGACGGCAAAGCTGAGAACAATATCGGAAGGAGATTGACTGCGGGTAACAAAGTAAATGGTACTCTGAATGCCATTATGGCCAATAAAAACCTGTCAAAAGAAGCAAGACTAGCGGCACATAATGGCATTCAAGTGCCAACTCTGATGTATGGAAGTGAATTCTAGAACTGGAAAAAAAGGAATAAAAATATAAAACTAAGAAATGCGGGCACTAAGGCGCTTGTGTGGAAAATCTTTGGTCGATAGAGTGAGGAATGAACAAATTAAAAGTGAACGTGATGCTGGCTCTAGTGCGTTAGACAGAATAAATAATATTGGAGGATGACCCTGTTAAAAGCCTTAAGAATCGTAGAGCTTGCATGAGAAGA
Organism: Agrypnia vestita; assembly: GCA_016648135.1. Taxonomy (NCBI): domain Eukaryota; kingdom Metazoa; phylum Arthropoda; class Insecta; order Trichoptera; family Phryganeidae; genus Agrypnia; species Agrypnia vestita. The sequence goes on from JADDOH010001265.1 coordinate 47,441, forward strand.
TGTATGAATGTAGCCGAAGCAAAAGTGGTGTGCCAAGATAGAAGAAAATGGCGTTCTATTCTCTCTGCCTACCTCTGCGGAGAAACGGCGTGATGGTTAGTTGGTTAGTTAGTTAGAATGACAGATGATGATATCTCAAAGATAAGTAGTATTTTGAACATTGAATGAAAAACTAGCATTGTAGGATGTCAGACACAGGAGAATATTTGAAGAGATATTTTTTTTAAATGCATATTAGGTATGTGTGTATATTTTTTTCTAAATTACACTGTCAATCTTCTCTACTTATTATTATATTATATTTACACTGTCAATCTTGCTTATTATTATATTATACACATATTTTAAATAGGAATATCTTGTTATTAATATTTAAAGCATTAACATTGTGGTTAGATATTATAACAGAGTGTTAGTTAACTAGTAGAAACCACTACCAGATTTAAGGTCTACCAGTTTCGAGACGTACCTGTCTCTTCCTCAGGACCAAAACTACACTAGTAGTGTAGTGTAGCGAAACTCGAAACCGGTAGCCCTTAAATCTAGTAGTGGTTTTTACTAAGTTAACTAACACTCTATTAGGAATATCTTATTTAAATGACACTAACAAAATTATTTGAATAAATTATGAATAAATTATCAAACGTACGATGTTTTAAAAATGAAGAAAATAAAGTTATAACCAAATATATGTGTAGACATAATTGTATAAATTTTATGATAATAATACAGTATCATGTGAATAAAATGCTTAGTTAAAAATCGAGTTACATATAATAATTATAAAGACTGTAATTGACTGAGAATATAAAAAAATGTGTATTACTCGTAGCTATCGTCACAGTAATTTTCTTTCTAGATGACGTCACAAATTGTTGAGGTTCGCCTTGGTGTGTAATCAAATTGGCACGCAATGCTTTTCAATAATGAGGGTATCATTTTCATATTGTTTTGAATGACACAGCAAATTTATAATTCACCATCCATTATCAAAGACCTTCATCAACTACACTTAGGTACTATTGTGATGCATCAGGGAGGAAAAATAATCATTTTTAATATTTTGTGTATCTTCGTGTAGTAGGTGTACTTTGTATACTATGATACTTGAATATCAATTATATCTTATTTTAACTTCAGGTAGCGCACTAATCACAGAAATTTCTAAATTTTTGTCAAAAAATTGTAAATTTTGACATTTTTCGGCAAAAGGTGGGATGATCGAAACTTTACTTTTACTTTTTTCTGAACCCTTTGAAATTTATGCTATATTTATAGACTAAATTCAGACCGAAACCGTCTGACGACTCTGGTCGTAAATCATAACATCGCTAGGGATGTGCGCATCCCGATCCTTCTACACAATGAAACGTTCACCAATTCCGTTTTAAGAACATCCACACAATATGAAATTTTATTTATATTACAAATTGAAACCTTCCATATATTTGAAATAGTGTATATAGATTTCGCAGCTGATAATGATACCTACCTATATTTTTTCTCTTTACCAGCCGCAAAATCTATGTACACTAACTATTTAACTAGAAAGACTACATATGTCTCTAGCATAGTCCAAATATATCTAAATATATGGAAGGTTTCAATTTGGAACATATACACAACTTTCAAAAATTTGATAATGTGTGATGTTTTTAGAATGGAATAGGTGAACGTTGATGTGTGTAATGTGATCACCTAAGGTTGTAGGTCCACGTTTACACATTTCTTATATAAATAGTTTTGGTCTCTGTGAGACTTTATCTCGATACTTATTTTCCCTTTAAATCACTGAAAGCATTTTTGAGTAATACAGAATGGACAAGATAAAAAATGACACTAGTTAGACGTAGTTTGAGGGTTGGATGCAGAGAGCATTCAACCCTCAAAATGCCAAAATTGTAAGCTCTAAGTGTTATAGTTTTTTTTTGTAAATGAAATATTTTTTCTACTCACGTCACGGTCATCACCGTTTAATTAACTCTTAAACTTAAAAAAAGTACCTTGACTGTTTTTGCGGCTTCAAATTTACAAATCCTTGGCAAACAACAATATTGGTTAAAACATCCATGTGGTATAGACGCATTATGCAACTTTTAAATTCTGCTGTTACTACGCGATAATAATTTAGGGGTTGAACGTTATTTACGCCTCAGACATTACTTTTTACTTCCTGTTTTATAAAATTCTTTTTTCTTTTACTAAACAAGATACGTTTTAATTCATGGTTTATATTTTTTTTTACTTTTACTAAAGAAAATACGTTTTACTTCATGCTTTATAAAATTCATATAACACAAAACCCACAAAGAAAAAATAACTACCGCTTGTCGTACATTTAGACATTTTGTAGAAAGAATCCAATCTGTAAAATGCGTCATATCTTCCTAAATAAAAGTTTTTTCTTGTAATTACATTAAAAAAGATAAAGAACATCTCTACTATGAGCTCTGTGCCAAAAAAAAATCAATAATTAATAAAATGTTGACGTATTTGGTTTTTTGTAGGTTCAAATTTTTAAAACGCCATTTTCTCAGTTCCATGTTCTTGGGATTGGATGCTTTCTGCATAACTATATCCAGTTCACCCCATTCCGCGACATGAAGAAGGGCGAGGAGTAAGTTATACCTGCTCTCCCGAGTAGGCATGTTAATAACGTCTTTTATAAAACAGTCAAATGTTAACCGAGAATTAATATTTCATTTCACATAGTTACAAATTTTTTGTACATTTGCCACATTGTAATACGGCACGAATTAAAATTTTTGTATTACAAAATTCTAGCTTTGCGACTGGTAGCCGAGAAAGGTTCCATGAATAACGTAATCTGCGATTCTGTCTAAATATTATATGATATTTTCGGGTAGTTTTACGTGGAAGATTTAAGCCAACGATAAATAAATCTTCGTGTTTGCTTAGGGTTAGGCAAATTCTTGAGAAGCGTTTAGAAGAGAGATTCTACGTAAATTGAGAGAACTTAACGACTTCATATATAATTTATACATACTTTCATATGTCGGCTGTTAGTTTAAAGAACATGGGTTTGAATTCTCAAGAAGAACTGTCATTTAATTGTTTTTTTTAAAAACAGCTGATTTCGGTTATCTCATTTTCAATTGGCTATTTATTATTATCGGTCCAAAAAGCTAAGCCCGTAAATTATTTAAAGATAATCCCTCCATTATAATCAAAATTCGACTATTTTTATGAATTCTAATAATTTATAAAAAATTAACCTTTTCTTCGAAACGTATTTGAAATCGAATCGTGTATCTTTTATATTTGTGTACATACATTACGCAATATCAATAGATCAATTGGTTGAATTATTGTTGCTTGACTTATCAATGATTAGAATGTGGTCAGTGTATAACTTATTCCGACAGTCAAATTTGCGTGATTTTTTCAAATAAATAATTATTTGTTCATTTTAATGTTCTTTAAAATAAATGCAGCATAACAAATATCTTAGATTGTATTAAAAGTACAGTTTTGGATAAATATAAATTATATAACTGTTATTAGTAGTAGTAGTAGTAATAAATTGTGTTCAATGGAAACAACTTATTTTGGATCCAATACTTTGAGTCTCGATTAAGTAACTAAAACAGAAATTTTTAATGATATTTGATTTTTTTTAATATTCGGTTGAAAATAATATGATAATTCATTGATGTTTAAAAGTTGTTCACTATTAAAATTGGTAAATAATCACGCAGAAAAATGAATTATCTTTTATGTCTCTTATAAAACATAATTTGTAAGGAAGCTACGTAATCGATTTAAAAATATTTTTTATTAAATTAATATAATCATGTATTTTGTAATATTGTTGAAAAAAATCATGTCACATCACAGTTACACAAATTACACAAAATGGTGGATTTTTTTTTCAGTTACAAAACATCGCTGGGAAGGCAATTTATTAACTGATTAAATCATTTATATTGTGTTTTTTTTTTAAATACATACCTTTATATATATAAGATATATGGAACCTTAAAAATAAATTTCAATTTGATGCATTTCTAACAAATATGATACAAAATGAAAGAGAAGCTATGAGAAAATTTTGCTTCTATTATCAAACAATCGCCATAATAATTTAACTTTAGAAGGTGTAGAGAATATTAATTTATATTGATTAAAATATTTTATTCAAAACGCTGGCGCCGTCCTAGTTTTTTCGTACACAAGAGTTGTCTGCATTCTTTCATGTAAATATTGTTTTAATATTTATTAATTTAAAAGTTATAATGAACTTGCAGACAGGCATCTAATATGCCGCTTTGTGGGTCTAGATTTTTTCTAGAATTATACAAATACAGCTTTGAATTGCTAAAAAACATTTAAATGTAGACAGTAGCACCCCTCTACTACGTCGGGTTATGAACCGGATAAACGCCGCAAAGCAAAAAACCTTCGTAAAGCGAAACAAGATTTTCAGATATTTTTTTTATGAATCATCGTAAAGCAAAACAAGAATTTCTGATACGCTTTTTTTTGAAATTGCTTTATTTCATGAATTTAGGAAATAACTATTTTTACTTATAACGTGTAGTATTTAATATTATTTTATATATAATACAAATACGAGTATAATACGAGCCCCTACATGTTGCATTGGGGTCCAATGCTCTTTTTACGTTTCCCATTAGGGCCCAATTTTAGTTACGTTACTGATCACAATGTTCCCATTTTAACCCTCACATTCTTAATCCACAAGCCCCCTCACGATCTCTTCCCCGACCACTGGATTTCGTTTAATTTAAATTCAAATAATCAGTACCTTGGACCTCAATAGAAATTCCCTTTACACCGGTGAGTGGTATCGGTACTTTACATTTAAAGTCAAAGGTTTCAACAACCTTTCAATAATTTATAATGTATATATAGTATATTACATTTACATTAAATTATTTTTATAAAAGCAAGTTCAGCACAGTGAGGAAAATAATTCCCCAGTATATCCTCATAACTCTCCCAGTATTTTCCGTGTTTTAGATACATTTTTTATTGCATTTTTATATATTACTAGCTGTACCCGGCTACGCGTTGCTGTGGCTCAGCAGAGTGCGTTGAAATCCTCGATTACGAGTAAATATTTCCGTTTTTACAGTCTAGTGACAATATTATAGATAGGTTAACAAATTAATTTTATAAATGGCTATCTCTAAAACCTGTTTCCATTATAATCCATTTTTAACTCCTTAATTTTTTTCACTCCCTCCCACTCTAACTTGTCTATCTATACTATATATAAAATTATTTTTTCTGCATTTTTTTCCCGATGATCGCTTCCGAAAAATGTTAATTTTTTAACAATCAAAATTAATCGCGGTTAAATCAAAGTGTTAATAATTTTATTCACACTCAATCAACTTGAAAGTCGTGATATTAAATTAGATAATTTGGACGAAAACAAGGGCACAAAAGAAAATTTCATATTTAATTAGGATTAATGTTGAATTAGAAATTGGATGACCATGAAATTTTGAAGTAACAGTGAAGATGTTTCGGCCTCCCTTGAGCCAGCAGTGTCAATCACGGCTTCATAAAATATTCAATATTACGGGGGTCAGATGCCGCACAGTGAGGCAAAATATACTCAAAATCGTACAACTGGGGCTGGTCCTAATTTGATTGGTTGGTATAGGTAAATAATAAATATTGTACAGTAATAACACTCTTTAGATTTTGTATATTCAGTATTTTATCAATATTTAAAAAATTAATTGTGCATGTACGCGCATTTAATTATGTAATGGTACATATATAAAAATATGCTTATAACATTGCTTATACAAACTATGAAAAACAGTTCATATTGTCGCGAAACATGGGTGTGTGATGTGGGAGGCAAATTTAAACACGAAAACAACTTAAAGTTTAATTTATTACCGAAGAAAGTCACTGAACAGGATTCAAATTGAAGTACCTACAGTTCTTAAATTTATAGTCACTAAATGTCTCCAGAATATTTCACACACGGAGAAAAACTTCTTCCTTCCTTTATATTAGTGATGGGTCCGCTCTGTACTACAATGTAGTACTACATTATACTGAAGTATACACTTCACACGTTTGTAAGTGAACTGCACACTACAAACTACATATACTACAAACTACACACATTACAGACTATGCATACCTCAAATTTCAAACTACATACTTCAAACAGCACACTTTAAAGTGCACACTACAAATTAATAACGCACCTCAAATTTTATATTAAATTCTGACTTTTTTAATGTGTGAAATTTTTAACCGATATTTTTGTGAAGTTGATAGATAAAGATAAAAAGAATTAATTGACGGAGGTTTTGATTTGGATAAAATGGTCGAAATATTTGTGGTGGTTGAAAGAAATGAAATATTTGGAAACCGAAACAATCCCCCCCTCATGGAATAGAAAATTTTAGGGACCAAATGATGAAATCTCTGAAAACTGAAACAATCACCGCCCCCGTCGATTTAAAAATTCTGTAGTAGTACACTTTTCAGGTAGAACTTTTTGTAGTTCATTGTAGTAGATACAATTTTGTAGTACCTACTGACGCCCTTCGTTTAATAGATACACCACTTTTCTCGATCCTCTTGTGGAACTTTCCAGATATTATTACGAGAGACTTGTCGACAATTCCAGAATGGTGTGCGTGCGTGCATAATGTTTTAGAATCTTCTAGAGAATTCGGTCGTATGTTCACCATCTCGTTTCAATATTTTGAACTTTTACAGTTAGCAGAATTAAAATTTTAATTCAACTGCTCCAAGGATCAGGATAATAATCCACATTTAAAAAAATGTTTTTTTTTACTTTTCGGTATTCCCTCATTCGGTATGACCTAATAAAAATTAGAAGTGATTTATTTATTGTAACATATTTTTTGATTCAAATGGCACATTTTTTGAACAATTTTACTCGATTAGTGCACGTATTATATATACTATTTTTAATGTAAAAGTTTGTTTTAATGGTAACATTTTATATATAAACAATGTTTGCCGATGAACTTAAAATCTGATGTTTTCTTGTTTAAATTCATATTTAATATACCTACTAATAAGTAAATATCATTTTTAATATCATAAAACATTTTTAATATCATAAAGTATTTTGATTAATGTTTACAACCTAAATTAATCAATATTCGCTTGCAAATATAATCAATTATGTGGTAAAATATTTTACTGTTTGAATAATTATATATTATCCATACACATAATTTTTATTTAATACACATATGACGACAGTATCATGACATTTATGACATTATCATGACATGACCTGGGAAGACATCTATGCTAAATGTAGAGCTGGACTTAAAAAGGTAGCTTGATAATAATGTATTTATAGTAAACTCAAGAAACATAATTTATTATAGTCAGCATTTCATGGAGAAATCAATATTCGTTAAATGGTAGATATATGATTACCTTGTATTGTATACAGGAACGCAAGTATCAATCTTTGAAAAGAGTAAATTATATCGAGCATTCTTCGCATAGGCATAGAAAAACTTGTAGAACGTTGGGTAAAAGATAACAAAATTGTTCTTATATTTTTATTTCTTTGGTGTCCGCATATTTCTTCATTCGGAATAAACGGACACAACTTATACTTGTGATGATCCAATAGATAGAGGGGTCTTCCTAACGTATTAACGATGAATTTTGTATTAATAATTTATTTAAAAGGCCGTTGCTTAATCGCCGCGAGTTGATATTTAATTTTAGCTATTATATTCAATTAATTTGCCAACTCCTGGCCGCGGCTAACAATGTGATGAATCCTATGGGGTGACCCGTCAAAATACGTCGTGGAAAATAATATTAAATAATATAAATTTCATTGCAATGAATAAAGTCATTTGCCGTATGATGTTAGCGAAAATAGTTGTATGGCGCGGGTGGCAACGGCTGAGGTCGACAGATACGCTGTAACTATAAAAGGATCGCGGAATAAAATATTATACCTTCTTGAAATATTATAAATAATGTATTCTATACAATATTAATACTCTGCCTGTGCTAACTATACATTTAACTAAAATATATATTATTAACTGGAAATAATTATTCTGTGAAAATTGCGCTTTTGAATGCAATATTAACTAAAAATATTAACTAAAAATATTTCTAATTTGCTGTTGAATATTACCTATAAAGATATTGACTAAAACTTTTGCTTTGAATGGAATATTAACTACTTCTCTCATCAAATATTATTCTGCAGCAAATATTCAATGAAATTATAGGAACTAAAATATTTCTAACATCTTGGGTTCGCAGACGAAATCGATAATACCTAATGCCCTTTGCATTTACTAAGTATATTACCTAAATAGCCACAGCTATACCATCCTGTCCGTCAGGGACGAAACATAAAACACAGTTATATTCCTAAAAGTGCTACCTCTTACGCGACAAAAATACCTATTGCAGTCGGGCTATGAATATGAACTATTTCCGCCTCATAATGGCGCCTGGAACCAATACTAAAAACCTCACTAGAAATAATAAATGCGACTAAATCTCGATAAATACAATATATACTATTCGTAATACGTCGTTGAATTGGCACATGATTCGTCTAATGGATGAAGGACCCCGTTGTGTATCGTAATAACTTCAAATTCTTTTATAGGAGCAGTGTGGAAACAATTGCATAATATTACGTAATAAAAACATCTAACGAACCTAATAATCTATACATTTATGTTACAATAAAATACGTTCACCAGAAGAATTCGTGTATTAGAAATAAAACATTTCCGTTTGGGGACAAACCAGTAGAATTGTTCGAACGGTGCAAAGGGAAAAATTCACACATATTAAATAACACTGAAATTAATAATTATAAACACTTTGTATTAGCAAATTCTTACCTTGAATGGTTTCGTCCTAGACGTGCATGAACCTGTTCATATTAATTCGTGAGAAAATAATACATATATTTGCTATTTACGAAATACGACATTTTTGAAGCGAAACTTCTTTATAAATAAGTAGATAAGGTCTCGGGGATGGTTTGTTCGAAAGGATTCTACAACAGCCCGTGAGTTTATATGAAATAATAGTTTCTTTGAATGCTAAATTTTGGTTTTTTAAACCCTCAGCATCTCTGCCGAGGGGGGTTTAGGCCCCGCGCCCGCCTAGACCCGGTGGCCGACTTCCTAAGTGACTAAACGACCCCCCTTGTTCCTCCGGAACTTACTGCATCCCGAGACTCTATCTCTTCTTTACGAGATGTGATCCCGTGACGCCCTTCTTTTAGGCTTATAATTGAGAAGGCCGTACTCTTTTGGTACGAGTTTCTGATGATGTGTGTTGTCTTGAGGCGCCTTTCTTTTAGGCCGGTGTTTGAAGAATCATGTACTCTTTTGGTACGAATTGATGACGACATTAGCCTCCTTTGCGGGCATAGTCAGCGATGTTACAAATTATTGTGCAATCTAATTATGCCTTTTCAGAATGGCGTCCCACGATTCTGCATCTTGCAACATTTACTTTGGACAAATGTTAGAGTGTTAGTAACATATTTATAATATCCCAGCTATTCCATATGAGTGAATGATTTTTATATTTATTCTGGCCCTGTCTTTCTTATAGAGGACGAAATAGAAGTTAACGTGCAGTGACTCATCCTATGCGCGATGACCTCACCGCCGGCGCTCGCCATTGGCCGGATTCAGTCATCGGGACGGTCGCCTCCGGCTCAACCCGTCGAAGGCAAAGCGCGCCTGTGATTGGTCCGTTTCGTTAAAATAACAGTAAAGCACCCGCTACACGCGAGACTTGCTGTTCCGATTCATAAATAATAAAGGCTCGTTCGCACCTACTCACAAGGTCGAGTCTATTAGGATTGGCAAACGATATTAATTTAACACAGAATTATATCTATGGTATAATAAAGATCTAAGAAATATTACTTGTATAGCTGAATATTCAATATTTTGTTAGCCTCTTGTAATACATAGAATCTTAAGAAGAAATATATCAGGCTTTTACTTTTAAACGATTCCAAACAGAAGAAATATATTTTTGATGTCCATACTTTACTTTTTTGAATATTATTATTTTAAGATTTTCTAAATTTATTAAATCTATCTCTATGTCGATCATCACATACTAACGCCCAATTCTTAAGTTCACAATTAATAAGTATAGAAACACAAACTGTAATTTCAATTACAATCTTATGCAACCAAAAAAAAACAATTTTATTAAAAATTACGAAAGCAAGTTAAGAAAATATTAAAAAAAGATTGAAACGGGTCATATTTTTGATTTATTAATTAGTGATTAATTATTAATTAAATGGACAAAGTCAATAATTAATCTTAATGCTATTCTTTAAATTACACCATTTCACAATATATCATCCGAATCATCATCATCATCATCACTCTTTGCTCTACACCCCCTGGTAGGTCTTGGCCTCCTCAAGAGTTTTTCTCTCTGAGGCTTGTCTTGAGGTATCGTTTCATTTTGTTTTTTTATGGGGTAGAGTTGTTAGCCCTGCGCCCAACTGCCAACCTGGAGGACCAGGGTTTTCTGTCGAGGTTTTCCTTCCCTTAGCTGGCGGGTTCCCGTTTTAAGGGGCCGGTGTTTCGCCATTCACGCCTCTCTATCTGCTGTAACGTTATAATGGTGGTCATTGGTTACATTGCCTGGGGTGTGCGGGATTATCACTCGTATGTGAACACTTTATTATCACTGGTAACACTTTATTAATTAAAAGTCGCATTTATTTATTTCGCCACTTCGATATCTGTCGCTTCGCGATTTCACGATATGTCAAAACGCACGCACTGAACGATATGTCAAAACAAACTCCCGCGCCGCGGCACACTCTCGGTATTTATACCTAAATGCTGTTTTATTCGAACTCTCGAGAAGATTTTTTTCCTTTCTATTGTTTAAGAGAAGGTTTTCGCCGCTTCTAGGCTGTAGATAATTATAGACTGTTCTAGAGATAGTGTGCAATTCCTTAAGTTTGCTATTCCGGGACAATATTACGAAAAATGAGCAATAATATAATTTAAATAGCTATGTGATAAGATTATGTTTTGAATTTGTAGTCTGTAGTCGATGGACGGTTCAATGCCTATGTATTTTCCACTATTCGCAAAGCCAATTGAACATTACTCAAGATATTGCTTCTGTACCAAAATACGTTCTATCACATTTCAACAGCTTCGGATGACTATAGTTAATGGACGTTGTAAAGTGGTCTGATACGAGGAATGCACTAAAGCTACAATAACATGTTCGACGTGCTTGCTTGTCGTAATGATAAGTAACTCACCTATTGATCAAGTCTTGCCCCAGGAGAATAACATGTTAGTCCTATTTCGATTTCACAAGCAATTAGCTTAGTTTTAATATAGTTGAAATATTAATGTGACAAGCAATCCATGTAGGGGAACAGTGGGAACGCTTTTTGAAAAAAGTATATTTAAAAAAAATTAGGGTATTTACAATTTTTAGTAGATACTACAATTATTTAATATTCAGATATCTGAGTTAGAAAATAGGGCGAATATTGAAGTAATGTGCATTCTCTGCACATATCACCAAATATTTGTACAAAATTACACAATCTAATATATTCCTAATAAGTTTAGCAACAAGGATATATAGTATTTTTTTAATAAACTTTTTAATATTATTGGTTTTGCGAACATGAAATAAGTGTCAAATCAATTTCCTACGGTGGGAAAGAAAATGAAACACTTTCAATAAATTGGCGGCCCTCGTAGGGCATGATACCGGCTTCTCACACCGAGGGTTCTGAGTTTGATTCTTGGTGAGGTCACAATTAACCTGGGTGTTTTTGTGATGTGTTTTGCTTCATTAATTGGGCCTCTTGACCTATTGAAGCGTAAAAAAATTATTTACTGCTCAGTCCCTGGACACAAACTTGATTGTAATCGCTTCTATGAAATTACTAATTGTCACTGTCAAGAGACTTCCACTTGTCTGTAGAAAACTTTATTTAGTTTTACAGAATATTCACACGTCTGTGATCACACTTACTCACTCTCTTAATTATTTAGCTAGTTTATAAAACCACGCTGGATCGCTGTTTTACTTCTAAGGTATTTCTTCACTGTCAGATAACTGTGTATTCAGCGCAATTTTCGTCGCCTATTTAAAAAGATCTTATATTCTTTAAATTTTCTGCGTAGTTTAGTTATTGTGATATTCTGTGTTTAGTTATTGTTCAGTAGTTATTGTGAGACTTCGATTATGTATAGTTCTTTTTGTTTACGGCTCTCGTGACACAATTTTGCTAAATATAATGTAAGCTTTAGCTTACGTTACATTTAGCAAAATTTTTGCAACTAACTTGGACATGTGTTATCATTGTGACCTTGGAACAGCGAGGTATCATTTGTGGGGTACAAAAGCAAAGGCAATAATATCCAAAAAATTATAAAAATATTGTGAATGCAGTCATTGAGGATTTTTTTTAAATTAACTCATTCTAGATATTATGTATATATCTCTTCCGAAATCATGTTTCCTATAAATTTATAGGTTATGGTATCCTATAAAATCTCGAATTCAGTACATTATAAATTAGTAATCCTCAACCGACTGTATTAAATTTTTTTTTGATATTGCTGCTTTTGCTTTTATACCCTACATTTAGAATTTTTTGGATCAAAATTTTGAGAGTTATTTTCTTTTTGATAAGTACTATTTTACATATTAACATGTCAAATTTTTCAGTTTTTAAAGGGATAGCTAGAAAGCAAAGTAATATTTTAATACCACTTGTTATAGCGCTGTGCTTCTTGGAAATACAACTTTTATTTAAATACAAATAAAATGTATTATTTTCACTATTTTACATCATAGTGGCTAACATCAGAAATTGTATATTTCATCATTTTCAATATTGAACTTCATTTTAGCATTAAAATTTAGTAGTAAAAACTTTACCTCATGGGCGATAAACCAAACTCGCGCCAAATAAATATAAAAATTTGTGGTTCGGTACGTCGGTTTGATTTGTACGTCAGATGATGCACCAAGGGTTCGATATGATAGGATATTTACTCAAAAATAACATTCGTACCACTCCTACTAACCAAACTGAAAAATTTTATATTACAGAAGAAGCCTTTTTACTTTTTGACCTAAGTCTTTTTTGTTTTTGTTTCACCAAATTAATGTTATCTTTTTGCTCTTAGATAAAAACCATCCGCCTACTGTCAAACGGAATCTACAAACGGAGGTTTGATTCTGATAACACAGGCCTCTGCGGGACTCTATTATTCGGGAGCGGCCAGATAGCCTGTGACGTCAGCGCCCGATTATCCGTACTCGCTCGCGCGCGGACAATGGAGGTTGCGGAGTTCGGCGGGGCATTGTTTGTGACCGCGCCGTCGGATGCGGCCCATTGAACCGTCTGCCGCGCTTCCGTAGCACTCCGATCGACTGCAAAATGAGATGCGACTCTACTATTATGTGTGTACTACTATTTAAAATTGTTAAAAAAAAATCCAAATTAATAGGTGCAGAACAGGTAAGACAGAGAAAAGACGGCGACAGTTGGAGAAATCTTCATCCAGCAGAGTGTAAAAAACGGTTGGTTATGATGATGATGATGAATAAAGATATGCAATGTATTTTATAAAAATGAACTGTGTTTTCACCACTTATATATTGAAAATATGAAAATGTTTCAGGGCCAATATTCCCTTCGTCAGTATACAATGCACACTAACAAACTGAAAACTATTGAACAAAAAAAAAATTAAAAAAAAAAAAATGGGAAATGAATCATAATTATGTACTAACATAAGAAGTTATAATTATTCAAAATTTTCTAATCATCTTTTGGTTATACATCATTCATTTGATATTAATAAAGATGTCCAAATTCTACATACAAATTATACTGAATTACAATTAGATATATTGGAAAATTAGAAAATGTGTTAATCATAAATTAAATATAGGTCCTTTTTACAAATACTTATCTTTTAAATTTGTTTTTATGTTAGTACTTACATTGAAATGTAACAGATATATCGTAATCGCAAAGAATTATACATAGTCAATGATTATTTAGCACTCTTATATCACGCCTTTTACACTAAAATCAGAATATACTAGAAGGTTCTAGAATGAACCACACGAATCTTGTAACGACTAGGCAGTTATTGTGAATGAAAAATGAATGATCGAAAAGATTATTTATTTATAAAAGCAAGGGACGTCGCATTACGGATCAGTCGTCGACATTAAACTACCACAATATTCGCAAAGGAGCGAACAGTGCGACCAGAGCGTATCTTCCAGCAATAGTAATGCTGCCGGCGAGCGATAAATTTTTCTACGTGCGAAATCTTCTAGAAAGTGATCGAAGCAATAAAAACAGAACCAATTAGTGTGAATTTAGATACAGTGTAGTAATTAGTGTGTGGGATATTCTATAAAAAAATAAGAACAGTGTTCGATTTAATTCGTGGCCAGTGACTTTTTGCATAATAAATAAAAGTTCAAAATGTTTTAGATTTTTTTTCCCATAGCCACGTCTTGTGACAATAGGAGGCAAATAAAAACTTTGTAATTATTAATGTAATATCGACAATAAATGATTGATTATACTTTTTTTTATTTATTAGAGACACTAACAGGATAGTAGGCACTTGATACTCTAATAATAAAACATTGTAAATGAAGACTATGCCCATTATCCCAATTACAAGTGTCTTCGGCACGCTCTAGTAACATGTATTTTTGAATTTAAATACATTTTACATGTACATTTATGTGTATTGTATATTAAGTGTTTGAATGTAGTGCGATTAGTATTTAATTAATAATTGATTTAATGAAATAGAGTGAGTTTTTTACCAATAATTGAGCGATTAAATAAATACGACTTCTAATGATGAATTAGATGGAATGTTCCAGCGAGTTTTATTTCTTTATTTTTTCCCAGCAATAATAGTGTTAATACATGGGTGATAAATTGCAAAATAGTGTGATTTCAAGAATATTGTATTAATTTATTTCGGATTAAGTGACTTTGTCCATTTAATAATTAATTAATCATTAATTAATAAATAGTTATACAGAATCACAATTTGATAAATTAGAAATTTTGTAAATAAGAAAGCGTAAATAGTAAATTGAATATTACAAATAATCAGGTCCTTTTTGCAAATAGTTATCTTTTAAATTTATTTTCATGTTAATAAGGTACTTTATATTATCATTTTCCATATATAACTTTTTAATATTTTGATCTATACTCGATTTTTAAATATTATTTTTGTTTTCCTGATGAAGAAGCCATTGGCTTCGAAACATGTTCATTTTTTTTCAATAAATAAGTGGTTTAAACAAAGTTGGTTTAATTTATATTAATTATTAAATAGTTACTTATTCTTCAGTGTTTTCATTTGTTACCCGCAGCCACGACCCGTGACAATATGATAACTTACTACTGCTCACCTGTGTGCTTACTTTATTGCCATTACTTACATACATCGCGGCATTTCACCGAACACGGAAGAAGCCATACGGTAAAGGCGGACATACCCAAAAAAACCCTCCAAATTGGTGACGACACACCACAAATCCCTCTTAAAACAATATTTTGATTCCGTAATGTCAAGTCACAAATTATCATAAAAGAAAATCTGTATCTCGTGTGTATCTGACTGTTGTTCCTTTTATTTTATTTTTTATCCCCAGCACGGCTGTATTGTATATGGAACACCGTCCGGGGGGTAGCGTCTTCCATTTAAAGTAAAGAAAGCGACCCAAATTACCGGTCCGTATTTCCTCCTTAGCTGTTCTTTAGCTAACCGGACTACAAAGCAAACTCCAGAAACGTACGAAGTAAGAAAAATAGACAAAAATTGATAGATGGTGCTCGTGAAGAGCTATCATGCTATTTATCATTTGAGAAAACGATTTCTCATTGCTCCAGTGTTTCAGAATTAGTGTCATTTTATCCCGCTGAAATTAATGAAAATGTATCATTCTATGGCTCGATAAATATATTATTTCTGCCGTCTACTTAGGATAACCATCGGAACGTCGTGAAAAGGTAAGAATGATTTTTAAGAATATTTATTTATAAATTAGGTTAAATTGAAAGATTTATAAATTAATCCTTATCTGTCAGTTTGTATTACAGAGTTATAAATATGATTTATAGATGTCTCATAGAGACAAAGCTATTTTTATAAAAGAAAGTGGATATGAAGTGTTTTTGGGTGAAAATAGGGCTTAAAACCTAGCGTACGATTGGCTTAAGTGATCATTTTACACAACGTAACGTTCACCAATTCCATCCATGATAGACTACCTCATCTATTAAATTTCTGAAAATTATCTTTGTGCGTGGGGCGTACTTAAATCATACTGATCTATCATGGTACCTTAAATTTTGAGATTTGAAAGCAATCTCATTATTATTATTCTTTAATTTTAAACAAGAATAGAACGCCAATGTTTTGGATTTCATTGACTTACGCATAAACTGTGATCGTTGTACTGTGGTTCTTAATACTACTGTGTTTTACACATTTTTTTATAAAAACCGGTTTTTATTTATTTTTAATATAATATTATTTAAATAATTATCAAATTTATAATGCAATTAATTTCGAAAACTCTTAAAGGGCGGACTGGCAATTTGAAGAAAAAGAAGAAGAATCTCGAAAACCTTCGAGTAATTTTCATTACTTTTTTTATTAATTTACCTTTGTTATAAATCTAAAACATCTTTGTAAACATCATAGAAGCGTGTCCCACGATTGCATCTTCACAATAAAATGTATTTTCTTAAAAAATGAAAACAATAAAAATATATAACGTTTAAATAATTAACAATGTACATATTAATTACTCTGACAGTGAATAATATATAATTATTCCCTGTCAGAGTAATTAAAGGCGACCAACAGAGGTCCTTCTCATTGCAGTCACGGTGTGCATAAATGCACGCCGGCCAACATGACCAGCCGAATAGCGCGGCCACATGGGACATTGCGTTTGCACCCACTGTCCGACAAGCTCGCACTTCTGTAGTCAGTGCAGAGCGTCCAGTTCATGGCGTAATCTTATAATATGACTAAAGTAATCTGTAATAAATCATTATCCTTTTACAGTTATAAGACTGTTATAACTAATACGATTTGAAGAAAAGTGTAATGCACCAAGAATTCTCTTTAATTCTTGTGCTATACTAAACTCTCCTTAACCAACCACCTTGAACTTGCGTTGAACATATAAGAAATAATTGCGAATTTTTTTTCTCTCTCTTCCTCTCTGGTATCGTAATATTTACACAACATTTCCAATAAAGCCATGTATTCACTAGGGGACAAATTTTCCCTCAACAGCACGCGAGGCATAGAGTGTAAGTGACGTTGCAACGTCGCGCACTGTTCCGCGATGTCGCGCACAACATAGCGCGGCATTTCTACAAGCCGCGGCAACGTTACCATGCGCACGGTTCCCGAGCGAGCTCACCGCGACATCGCGTCGCGCGTTAGTACCACGTGATATGTTTACAAGTGAATGCGCATGCGCTGTAACTGTATACCACTCAATTTGACATTAGTGTGGGGAAACAAGATTTTTATCTAACTGATCGAACTCTAATTGAACTGTCATCGCAAGTCTGATGTGAGGGCCAACAGCGTTCCGTAATATTGTGTCTCGCTTGGCTATGGAAGGTCCGATTATTTGTAATAAATTTTCAAAATCAGTTGTTGTCATTCGAGTTAAATTGACAAAAGATCCGTCAGACATTCGAATATCGCATAGAATATCCATCCTTCTTTCTCTTTGCAGGGAATAATTTCGCACCCACCACCTTTTTCTCCCTTTACGTTTCGATAAACTCGTTAGAATAAATAGATGCGAAGTACTAATCATCGTAACCTCATCGGGCGACATTTCCCCTAGTGAATACATGGCTTTAAATTATCAGGTCTACTTACTCTTAACAGGCAGCGACTATTTTCAGCTCGTAACATTATTTTCGTAGCGAGATACAGAACGTTTAAATATCAAAAAATTAGAAAATTGGTTTCAAATAAAGGTGTTTATAAAAAACAGATCGATAAAAATTATTTGGATGTATTGAGACATATAATTTGCAATATTTAGTTTTTTTTTCTTCTTGTAAGGATATTTTTTTCAGTTTACTGAGTGAAATGTGACGCCCGAGATACTCGTCAGTGTCCGGTTAAAGCTAATTATATACCTATATTATATATATATATATATATATATATATACAATAAAATAATACCTATAAAGACTTACTTCATAATATATTACCACAAATGCATGAAAATGATCACGCCTTAAAATATTTTATACATCCACCTCAAAAATGCAAACAATAGGTTAATTTTTAATTCTTTCCGACAGTTTAAAAACTAAGACTACCGAGTGAATCAAAGGAATTCAAATATTTTTATATCTTCTCTTCTCGTATCTTGCCATTAATGGAACTATGCGAAAAAGCAATCTACATCTATTATGTAATGCATAGCATAGCCGCCATGTTTTCGGTATTAAAAAATTACATACAATAAGGTGGATTTTGCCTGCTGGCATGGAACAAGTTTATTTTAAGATATGAGCTTTAATATCACTGAAAAATTTAAGGCAGCACTTGAAAAATGTTGTTGAGTATTTTTTATAAAACGATGTTTTAATTTTATCCTTTCAATATCAACGTATTATTTTATTTATACAAAAATCATATCTAAAAAGGTTGATGAATACAATATAATGTAGGTAGAATAGTTATATTGGTTATTTTCACTGTTTCAATAGACGATACATACGTTTGTGATTTTAAAATTAAAAAATATTTAATTTTAATATTAATTAAATAACTTTGTATAGACCATTTAAATTATGGCTCTACGTCTACCGGTTACGATACCACCGTATCTTCATCAGGACTGACGTTATCTCGAAAGATTATCTCTCTTTTAGAAACAGGCCACACCTTTAAAAAGGAAAACGACATCGAAATTATACATATACTAGATACTAGATACTAGAATAGAAACAGATACTAGAAATAGAAAAGAGACTCAATACTAAAGCCAACATTATTAATAATCAGATAAATTTCATGAATAGCCTAGATATATTTCCTATAAAGCTACTAGATATATTTACCATTTTGGCGTCCACCCCTCAATAATCCCCACCATAGCTGTAGCCACGCCCCCATTCAGGATTGATTTGTTTAGTAGGATAGGTAATGGATAGTCAGTTGTACGTCAGTCCTGATGAAGATACGGTGGTATCGAAACCGGTAGACGTGTAGTCATTATTTAAGTGGTTTATTCAAAGTATACAAAGTTATTTAATTAAAATTTATAATTATGTCCAACTACAAAGTTGACATTGTAAACATCAAAAATATTTTATTTAATTGAGATTGCACGTAGTACCGCATGCAAGTTCAGTTTGAGAGCGAAACTCGACAAGGGCGTGCAAACATCACCTTGAACCTCAGATAAGAACATCTATGTATTGTGAAAAGTTAGACAAACAAAAGGCATTTTTATTCCTTTAAAACTGCTGCAAGGGGACATTCAAATTTGCCCAACGGACGAACGATCAATAGACTGACATTTGACATTCGACACAAAATCGGCGAAAAGAAAGATGAACAAAGCCAAGATTCTTTCTAAAGAATCTAGTGAGAGTGTAATACCTGTCTCTGAGATTATCTTGACATAAATTTTAAATACGAATTATTCATCATGGTCGACAGAATAAATGTAGTTTTTTTAACAACACATGGCCAATTCGCTTGAATACATAAAAAATATCAATGAATTAATTACAGAAAATAGTCAGTTATATTTAATTATAAGCAGTCCCAGTAAAAATTATTAATATAAACATTATTATATTTGAATAAAGGTAATTTTGTATTAAAAAAAACAGTTGAATAAAATAAACAAAACGACTCAAAGTTATTTAGGGAAACCAATTATTTTTTATGAGAC
Organism: Agrypnia vestita; assembly: GCA_016648135.1. Classification (NCBI taxonomy): domain Eukaryota; kingdom Metazoa; phylum Arthropoda; class Insecta; order Trichoptera; family Phryganeidae; genus Agrypnia; species Agrypnia vestita. Next base: position 67,468 of record JADDOH010001265.1, read on the forward strand.
ATTCCACAAACATATGAATAATGCGAAATTGCTTACGATAACATAAACCTTGTAATTGAAAGCCACTTTATACCGAAAGCGGCGAAAGCTTCTTACATCAGCAGGAAAAAACGCATAACTTATCGTTAATATACGGCGGGTATTTTACTTTAAAAGTTAAACCCGGCTCTGGAGCGCCCGGCTACGGGTAGACCCGGTAATAGCGGGGGTGTTGGTCCGGGAATGCGAGGTACGCGTGTAGAAGATACATTTTAATATCCCGCGGATGATTCATGTCCCATGATTCCGCTAATGCTGTGTCCCATTCCGCGGAACAAGGCCAGTTTACTCAGGAGCCGCAGCCAGCGGAGAAAATGGCTTAGAATAATCTAGCCGCGCTGCGCAAAATTAACCGGGGGATGTCTGGGCGCTCGCAGGCTCCAGACTCGGGGCACGAGCGGATACCTTCACATTTTAGGGGCTGAAATTGAATAGAAGACTCGACAAGGCGTCTTGTTTGTTTATCGTTTTAATAAAAGTCAACCGGTTGTTGTGTGTATTGTAATTGTATTTATGTATTTTTACATGCTTTTAGTTTTAACTCTGTTGTTTGCTGTAATTGTTTCTTCACCAACTTCCCGACTAGCTAGAGCTCTTAAACTTTCAACATTGACCTAACGTGGGTGACTATACATCATTCAATAATGTATAGTAAATTTTTGATACGATTTGATCATTATTTCGACTAAAATTAATAATCACAAGCAAGAGTCGCAAAAACTTCATCGAAAAAACAGAAAATACTTCCCAATTCTCTTAACCTTACTCCGCACAGCTTTTTTATTTAAATAGTAAAAGTATTTTCATAAACCACGAAGTTTTATATTGATAAAATTAATGATCATTATTTTTTATTAATTAATTACCACCTCCAATGACAGTTTGGTGTGAAATCAATGTAGTTACAAAAGAACATCGGTTATATGATTTTATTTTTTTATAAATATATGTGCTAGTGTGATTAATTAATTAAATAATCAATTCTTTTGTAATAACAGGTAAGCTTTTGATACAATTTTGATACAATAATAAGGACAATGCACACTTTTCTAGGTGTCCATGAAGTTTTATTTATGTTATGTGATCTAATTAAAAGTGTTAAGTCGCACGGATCTATCATGCCCATCTTTAAATATATTTAATATCTTTTGATTATTTGCGTATCATTATTATTTTATTTTTTACCACCCTGCATACGAATTCAGTGAAAGTACAAGGAAACAAGTCGTGTATTTTTTTGTATGAATTGGGTCAAATAAAATGCGAGGTGTAAAAATTTAAAGACTGTTCAGGTGCCGGTAGTAAATACACACCTCACATACGAAACAAGCTGTGTAAGTTAAACATGTGCACAACTTCCAAAAATATGATAGATATGATAGTCAATCATGAGTGGAAATGCTGAATGTTACATTGTATAGTGATCATTTAAGCCAGCCGTACGATAGGTCGTAAGCCCTACGATCGCACAAAAAGATTTCCATACTTACTTTCCAATATAAAAATATAACTACGTCTCTATGAGACATTTATAATATATCTTGAACACCTTATCACTAAAAACTGACATTTTCAAATATTTAGCTCGTTTGAGGGCCAAAAGTGTACTGAACTTACATTTTTTTTGCATTTCCATGTAGCAATAAACGCAGTGCAACTTTTGATAACTATTACGTTCAAAAATAAAATACTTTTTTTGTCATTGTAGTGGCATACCCTAATATCCGTGTCTATACACATATACCTATGCAATTAATACCTGGTGAGGTGAAAGTAAAGGGATTACTAGAAATATCTTTTCACGGCGGATAATGCAGGCATATCTGGTGGCACAGGCGAGTGCGGGGTGTGAGTGGGGGTTCATTTTTTATGTTCTGAAGGGTTCTAGAAGTTTATATTTTCTGCTCATTTTTAGTCTTAGTTAGTTAGTTAGTTAGTTAGTTAGATTAGTCTTGTTAATCTAGTGGTGTGAGTACTCCTTTAATGAACTAGTTGTCGGGGAGTCCATCCAGGAAAGTTAGTCTTATTTTGAAAACCACAAGCGTTTAAATTTGTTTGAAAATAGTGTTTTAATATAGTAGTCCTATTTTCATAGCACAAGCGTTTAGCTTAGTTTGAAAATAGTAAGAATATTGATGTGACATGTATTCCGTTTACATCTCTATTTTTTTTTAAATAAAAAAATAAAAATAATAAATTAAAAAAATATTTAAAAAATAGCGTCACGTGATTCTAAATCATGAAGAACCATATATAATATAATCCATTAATTGCACGATTGCACTTATGTATGAAATATTCTGAGAACAAATGAATTAATCAACTAGAAAGACATACAGAAAAATTTAATCCACGAAAAAATATTTGGCTACTACCGGGTTTCGAACCACGGATCTCCTCCTTTCAGGTTGATATATTCACGGAAATATACAAGGCTTCTATATCGTAATTAGATAACGCGCCGGCCCCGGATAGGAGGAGATCCGTGGTTCGAATCCCGGTAGTAGCCAAATATTTTTTCGTGGATTACATTTTTCTGTATGTCTTTCTAATTGATTAATTAATTTGGTTTTAAATTTCACAGAACGTTGTTCTGAAAAAAATGCAACTTCACGATAAGAATGTGTTCTTGAGTATTCTGAAAACAATTCGAAAGAACTCGAAGACAGTTGAAGGCACGGGAAAACGAATGAAGATTCTAGAAAACATTACGTACAAATATGCGGCGCAGTTTGCGCGATAAACAGCATTTGTTTTGACAAAAAATTAGCGCGCGATTAGGGGGAATTATTATCATTCATTGATTAAGTACCAGAGTACCTACAGATTCTATGTGATAAGAAACGGCGTAAAAAAAATTCCACGGACGGGCGAGTATTCTATAAGACGAATATAAAATGTTTCGCATACAAGTGGAAGATTTTTGAATGACTAATGCAAAATTCGTGTGAAATACGGAACAGTGCTCCAATTATGTATGCAACCAGTAGCTTTGTGGATAATAAAAGTTTTATTTATTTTCAGTATTTCATATATTTTTGATATTTACAGCGCTAACTTTGTGGTTGTACATAATTATTAATTAATTAAAAAACTTTTTATTGATCACTTGGAGTAACTCTACATCAACCGGTCCCGATACCACTGTATCTTCGTCAGAACGGACGCATACTAACTATCTATTACTTATTATAGTAAAAATTGGTTTGTTTGCTAGAATAATTAATGGATAGTTAGTATGCGTCCGTCCTGGTGAAGATAAAGTGGTATCGAAACCGGTAGATGTAGAGTTACTTCAAGTGATCAATTCAAAGTTTTTAAATCAATTAATAATTTGGTGTTTCATTTCGTTTCTCACTGCTGCGAACCCGTGACAATAAATTCATTATTTCATTTATTATATTAAAGACAATTAAAATGCTTATCTTTACACATCAAATTCATACATTACGATATAGGTTTATAAATATAATTTTCATTCCAATGAATCAACAATTAAAATACCATAATGCAGTATGTCGACATATCATGGCCTTATGAACGCACTCAATAATCGGGAACAAAATCTTCGAAATTCCCCCACTTTGACATTCTCTCCTCAACCACGGCAAATAAATAAATAAAACAATTATGGAAGTACAAGAACAGGTACTATGGTAAATATAAACTAATTTTATTTATATTTAAGAACACATTCATATTTGTGAAGTTGTAATTTTTCAGAACAAAGTTCTGTGAAATTTTTAAAATCAATTTAATTAATCAACATAGAAAGACATACAGAAAATTTTATTTTAAGTTTTTTAAATCCGAGATAAAGCATTATATCCTATGTCATCCATAGAAAACTTAATTCAGTTTATTATACAGCTCATAAAAAAAATTAACTTGAATGGGTTGCATATTAAATATTTTATTTCAGTTTTGCGCTTAGAAAATTATCAAATTATGTACATAATGAAATACATTTAACACGTATTTTTTAATCAGTCAATCCAAAGTAAAAGATTTGGTCGCGTTCAAAAAGCGTTGTAGGGGTTTTATCAAGCTTTAGCAAATGTTTGTACGGTACCTAAACTACTTTGGCAAATTGCCTATATTATGGACCAGTGATAGCGAGCATAGGAACACGCGTTCCAATGATGGCAGGTACAACGATTTCGCTGGCACGTAAACGATTTAGATTTTAGAAATTCTAATAGACAATTAATGGATATCCAGAATATTCATTGCAATTATTAACATTTGTTATAATTGTGGGTTATAATTGTTTTTACTATTAGCTGAAGTTGATGAGATCGTGCATGTCTAACGTCTTGGCATAGCACTTTGACCATTATACGTATATAATTATGTACATGTAGGATGATTAAAGCTTTGATTTAATTTTTCTCGAGCTTTTGCATTATTTGTGAGTAGTGAAAGTTTTCATTAACTTCTCGAAAAAGAGCAAAATAACTTTATTATGACATTATTAATTAAATTAATAAAAATATACTTCGTTTTCATCACTTATATATTGAAAATAAAAACATATTACAGGTCTCTTCGTCAGGATACAATGTATACTAGCGAATTGAAAATCAAAAATGGAAATACAAACAAAAAAATATATAAAAAATAATATATAGGAAATGAAAAATAGTTCTTAATTATGTTTTTTTAACGATAGAGATACACAATTTTTTACATAAAATTTCGATATAATAATTATGACGCAAAGTCATTTGTTATTTTGCTGAGTTTTAGTTTTTTTGTCGCTTCAATTTTGAAAATTTTAGTAGTCGATTATTTGGTCTGTTGTGGTAGGTCGTTGTATAATTTTAATCCATTACAAATTAATTGTGATTGTAATGTTTTTGTTGTGGCTTAAGTTGTTTGGTAGTTCTGAGCCGTTCTAGTGTAATGTTGATGATTTTCGTGTATTTTGTGTAATTTAAATGTCTTCGTCATGTATTTCGCCATTTGCTAACTTGTGAATGAGTTTTAGGTTTCGATTTTTGTAGTGTTATCAAAGTTTAATTTTTACCATTTCAGTTGATGTCAGGTATTTCAAATTAGAGACCATTTTCAGTATTTTATTTTGTTTTCGTTGGAGTTTGTTTAGGTTCGTTATGTTTCCGGTTTCCCAGAAGGGTTTCCCATGTATTATTTTTTATATTTTTATTGTCTATAATTTTTGTTCTTAATTTATTAGTATACATTGCATCCTAACGAAGGGACAATTGGCCTTCAAACCTATTGATATTTTCAATATCTAAGTGGTGAAAACAAGGTATATATTTATGAATTATTTTTTTTAAATTAAGAATATAATTTTTTTTATTAACTTGAAATTTTTTTTATAAAATCATTCAGTTTAATATATAAATTATTTGATGAATTCTATTTTACAAGGCTTTTAAAAGTAAATAAAACTGCACAGCACGTCAGTCGTCGATAAATAATATTTGGCAATTTAACGTAAAATGGTTTGCCTCCGCTGTTATAGACGATACAGGCGTGCTTACATAGTAAACAAAGTAATGGTAATGGCGGTTGATACTTCTCTAGTGGATCCTCTCGATGAGCTAAGCTTTTAATTGAACAGCAGAAAATAAACAAGGAGAGAGAATTTTTATTTTTGTATTTATTTTAGTCATTATGTACATTATGTACAAGTACTTACGTACACGCGTTAGAAGTTATAATTCTTTGAAGCACATGAAAAAACACGTATTTAAACAACTATACACATGTAAAAATATACGTTACGACGACAATATTGAATTTCTCTTAGGTTTCACAATTTACTTCATCATCTCTAAAAAGCTGACGCTAAGAATCGCAATATAATTATAAGATTTTAGTATTGGACATTTCCAAATTGACTATATTCTTTTAAACGCAATTGAACGCGATCAAACATCGACAATAACATGAAATACAGAATTTGTACAAGAAATTCATTTTTGCCATTTTGATTTCACAGCTAAAATCATAATTCAATAAACACTTCTAAATAATTCAATAAACACGCGATCAAACATCGACAATAACATGAAATACAGAATTTGTACAAGAAATCCATTTTTGCCATTTTGATTCCACAGCTAAAATCGTAATTCAATAAACACTTCTAATTTTCATTCATTCGTCAGCTTTTGAATTAAACATCTTTATAATTGGTTCTCAATATAAAATGGTCGACAATACATTATTTAGATTACTGGAACACTAATTTAGAGTAGCTTGTCGGTGTAGTGGTCATGATGCTCGCCTAGTGATCTGGTGGTCGGTGGTTTGAGTCCCATTCCAGGACACCAGCAACACAAGGACACCTACACCAGGACACAAGCACCTATTTTCATAGCAGAGGCTTTTCGCTTAGTTTAAGAATAGTAAGAATATTGATGAGACATATATCGTGTACACATCTCTAGTAAAAAAAAGGGAATAAATGTTTGAATGGTTGCGCAACAGCCCTTAAGTATATATTATATACATTTTATATATAAGTATATATTTTACTCTCTTTGAAGGCTAACTTTTGGTACGCATGGATGCGCGCGCATTTCGTTGCATACTAAAATTTCACTTCACAATAACTAACTTCATGGTCTCGCATTTTTGCTACATGCTACATGCGCAGCTTCCGTCACAATACATCACAATATAGACAAAATACAGATATTTTGTGTCTGTACTAATGATCTAGCAGACAGCACACTGTTGCTTCACTAAGGTACAAATGCCGAGGCCTATCGTCTTACATTACATTCGATTCTGGGCTTTCTACAAGATACTATTATTCCCTAGGTAAATTACCACTGTTTTAGTTTTTCGACGTTGATCTTCGATATTTTTTTCACTATTCTGCCGGCTGTAAGCTCTCACAAACTCGCAATTCAAATAAATGTAATCCGATAAAATGTTCTTGTCTGCCGTAAAGTCTTGTAAACTCAACAGTCCGTTCAGGGGTGATTATAGAATCTGTAGCTTGCGGCAACATTAAAATACACAGAGAACCGCGTGTCCGTAGACATCTAGATAACCCAAAAATTAGAGGCTACCAAGGATAATTGTTCAAACAATCAGATAAATAAGGATTATACGTCCAGACTCGATACCTGCCACAGCAATATCATAATACTTCCTCAATTTCTCGATTAGGTACATTGTATACTGGTAATATCTCGGTAAATCATATGGACATATTCACCAATTCATTACTTAGCTTAGGTAAACTTCTACAGGACATTTTTTCATGAAACTAAGTTTGTACATTGGATCCATTTGATCCATAAGGATGATTGATGCGTATGAATCCAAAGGATACATTGGATACATATGCAGCATTTGAGAAAAGGATCTTCAGAACAGTGTACGATCCTATTAGAGATCATAATGGTCGATACTACTGAGAGCTGTATGACATGTATGGAGAACCCGATGTGATCAGTTCCATCAAGGTGGGGCGCTTGAGATGGGCTGGTCACGTAATCAGAAAGGACGACGACAACCCTGTAAAACGCTACACATCTCCACACCACAAGGACTAAAAAGACCTTTTTCATACTGCGATAGATATACTCTGTCAGCGCTGATGCATCAATATTACGAATAACAAATTGAAAGACAAAAGCAACAGTCAGACAAGAATGGAAGAGACTTCTGGATTCAGCATAGGCCCACCCATACCTGTAAGGCTTATGACGACGATGATGTTTATATATATTGGTGATATATATTTGTAATAATTATTGGCATGTTCCTATAAACTTCTTTGTTCATATTTATACCCTTCTTATAATGCCGTCCTATTTCTACACACAATATTAATGCGAATTATAATTACTATGTTGAATGCCAATCTTTACAAATGTAATTAATTTATGTGACTAAAACAACTGCCCCTTAATTTTCTCCCCTGAAAAACCCACATATATTATTTTATCTGAATCTCGACAATTTTACCTGAATCTCATCAAACGATTGGCATATATTCCTCGCCTATAAAAAAAAAAATTGAGATACATGCCGACATGGAATGCATATTAAATTCTTACGACATATTTTCAAATTAAGCTAAGCGCTTATGTTATGAAAACAGTACTAACTGGCTGGTCTCCCGGGACGAGACTCAAACCCCCGATCACTTACTTAATCACTGTGCGAGTGTTGCATCACTAAATCGACAAGCACGTCAAGTTTGCCTCTCATTCTGGGGAGAATGGTACAGCATAATATTAAATGAATTATGAAAAATTGTATGAATTTTTACAACATTTACCAAATAATTAACATCGGTAAACAATTTATATCTTCACTAATCGACAATTCAATAATAATAAAAAAATACTAAAATTCAAAACAAATAATTAGCATCGGTAAACAATTTATATCTTCACTAATCGACAATTCAATAATAATAAAAAATATTAAGATATGGTCAGCAACTCAGATGTGCTCTAGAGAGCCAGAACTGAGAGAGAGAGAGTTGTTGACAAATATCAATGTCCTAAATGTGTCATACTTGGATGTGTGCTTAGAAGGGAAAAGTATGATATATTTGATACATATATATACTGATATATTTGATACTGTTACATTTGATAATTAAGGGCGAGATCGAGGAAAATCGAAGTGTCGGCAGGAAGCAAATCTCACGTTTCCGTAATATATGAGATTATAAATTACATGCGTAAATTACTTTTCCTGTTAAAGATAATATACTACACAGTCATTTGACCGTCAGAAAATATGTAATATTGTACTTACGACACTATAATGTCGAAGTAGTGAATAAAAATTTTTTTTTTAATTTTTAAATTTTACCCTTCAACAGACCAAGAGATTACAATTTCAATTAGAGAAGCAAAACACATCACGAAACACCAGGGCTCGAGTAAATCACACAGATTAATTGGGACCTCGCTGGGAATCGAACCCGGAACCCTCGATATGAGAGCCAGTGTCATGCCCACTGGTCTACGAGGGTCACCAATTGATTTACATGTCAAAAATTACGCGCACCGCCTTAAACGTGGTTTTCAACTAAGCGAACTATAATCCAAGTTGATGCATTAAAATGCAACCCTGGTGCGAGCGTTATGAAGCGTACTTCCACACAGCCCAGTTGAATCCTCACCTGAAATGTAGTCTGCGCGAGCGGTGCGGTCACGACTCGCGCCCTCCGGAGAGGACGGGCGGAGGAGGCCGGCCCGCGCGCACCTCGCTCGTGATATATGAATCAATTTGCGTGATGACACGCTTTTAACGTCGCCTTTACGATTCTCTCGCACCGAGCAGGCTTTAATGTCTGTCGTTCATCATAAAAAATGGAGATCGTTAATTTTTTACGATCTCCCGCTTATAAGCAGTAAAATACATTGTCCAAACGGTTTACTTATTTACGCAAAAATCGGGTTTGCGGTGGGGTGACGTCACAGTGCCGCACGCCGCGGCTTCATTACCCAAATGAGAAAGTCGTCCATCTAGACACGTGTCCATGAATGAGATTTTTGTCTCGACACAATCTCTAACAGGAATTATGGTTCCATGAGATTTTTGTAGGTAAATTTCAGCTTGTTCGAACTCCATCGTCACATGATAAATTTACACAAGGAAGAAGACGTTTGTTGTTTCGTAGGTAAGTTTATAGAACTTCATAATCACACATATGAAACTAAAAATACACTTGAACAATAAATTGTAAGGTCAGGTATTTCAGCTCATTTAGTCAGTACCTAGCCAATTAATTGTTTGTATTTGAACCTAATCTATGTAAAAATTCTATGATTAAAAGTATATTACTTCACCTACCGACGAGAGATTCTATAACTCTCTTAACTTGAATAGTAAAATATTAAACTTTATTAAAACTTATTATTAAACTCACGTAGAGGTAACAAAGTTAATATTTTTTCACATAATTTTCTGATCATCATGAATAATCTTAAGAGTATTAACACCAAATCCATCAATAATATAAAAATACACTTTTTTTAGTTCTACTCAAAAACAAAAAATAAATATATGGTAGTTGAATAATTATTGCCCCCGAAACATGTTAATAATTAAATAAATAAAAGGTTTTTTTAATAAAATAATTAGATTGATAATTCGCTCTGAATCAAAACGCGTTTTATAATAATTCAAGTCGAACTGCAAAAAACGAAACCAAATTAATTAATCAAGTAGAAAGACATACAGAAAAATAAAATCCACGAAAAAATATTTGGCCGCTACCGGAATTCGAACCACGGATCTTCTGCTAAACGTTCCGTTTCTTGTCTTTCTAATTGATTAATTATTTTGGATTTAAATTTCACAGAACTTTGTTCTGAACAATTGCAACTTCACAATAAGAATGTGTTCTTGAATATAATAAAAAAAACAAGTTTATTTTTTTTCATAAGTGTGCTTTGCCTGCCCTTCTCGGAACTACACTTCCTTTCAGAGTGAGCTGGTCAAGGCTATTTTCCAACTCCCAGCAGACATATTATGCCATCTTCATTCTAATAACTCGGCTCATTTGATATTGTGGTGATCGTTAGCTACCGTTGACAACGCGCCCGCGCTACTCTCCGTTCGCCATTGCGTTAATGGAGTTACTGCAAATAAGAAAATGATCGCTAACTTTCGATAACCGAAGAAGCATTAGAAAAAAAAAAATAAACGCAGCCACTAGGAGCCACGAAAAATATGAAACAATAATAGTATCCCGAGTCGTGGGTATGGGAGGCAAAGGAAAAGATTGAGTCCTTTAATTACTATGCAAATAATCACTGGACACGAATCAAATCGGAACACTGTTCTTAAATTTATAGTTACTAAATGTTTATAGATTATTCCACACACCTATTATTATACTGCTTCTTAATTTGCTCTATTTTTGTTGTTTCGATCACTTTCCATAAAACTCCGTTCAATAATTGCACGTAGAAAAACATTCTCACCCGCCGGCGGGTACTTCCTTTATTTACTTGAATATAAGCGCTGATCACACTGCATTCTAACTCCGTCGCTAACGTAGCTCCGGCTAATCGCCACGAATGACTGACACCTCGTCGCCTGACGTCATTGTATTTATAGGTAAATAAATGTCTTCCTCGATCTTTCGATACTTAACGATATCTGCCTAGTAGTCTCGAGAGACTTGTGGAGCACTCCAGATATTCTAGCGTGTTATTTACCAATACGTCCGTTTCATTTACATGCATTGTTTAAACTTTTAAAAACTTTTTTTCTTTACATTGTAAAATTGACATGTATTGCGTACTCTTCTTCTCGTACGTCTCTTAAAACCCTTAGGGGCGTTTATAAATAAATAAATAAATAAAATGTAAAATATATACATCAAAATATAGCTCGGCATTCAGCAAGTCTATCATTTCTACCAAAGTAAAAACGAATAAACAGTAAGACGTGTAAATCTTTTCCGAGTCTTTAACGGAAAAGGGAAGTCTTGTATCGGCAAAAACATGTTGTGGAAGTATTTCTCCCCCACTCCGTGGGACATTAAGGTAATGGCCAGTCGGGTGGGGGCGGACCGGCAACAAAGAGTATCGAGCCAATTTATATAAACGATCCTATTAGCATTATGTCCACTTCTCTGGGATACTCCCTTCCACCTTGGCGACTCCCTTAAAGAAACGCTTAACATTTTGGTGCGGACAAACAAAACACAAATATATATACGAGTGTGTAGAAAAATGCACATATTTTATATATTTATTTTATTTTTTTCTTTTATCATATTTTGAGATTAAAATAGTTTATGGGATGGCAATAAAACAAGATAATTGAAAAAAAGAAGATTAAAGCAATTACCTGAAACCATTACCAGAACGGTAATTATTAGACACTAGCCGTATAACCATGAAAAATCACGGAATATGTGTCTTTGCTAAACCCTTGTTTATGTGTACATATAAATAGTACATTTTTGACGGGTCGCGGATGTGCGGTTGTGGCAACATTGATAGCGTTCCGCGCTGTTGCGCGGCCGAGGTTCACACCCTACTTCCAGGCGTGTAATTTCATTTTTTTAGCCGTGAATTCCAATGAAATTACGGATGTTATAGAAAGTTATGGAGAGACAGAGGCAGACAACAAAATTATAATGTTTGATGAGGGTCATAATAGCAAAGACAGCAATCTCCCACTGAAGTGTTTGAAACCTACTCGAGGAAGTTTCTCTGGAATCTATTGGAAATAGGAGTAACTTACAACTTTTTTGTAGTTGCCACCTTTTTTGTTTTTGTTTTCCTTGTACATACGTGCATAAATAAATATTTAACTTTCAATTATGGATATTGCTTTTCCTGTATATACCTACATAATACGTACGGCGGCCCTCGTGGCCCAGTGGCTATGACACTGGCTTCTCACACCGAGGGTTCCGAGTTCGATTTCCGGTGAGTTCACAATTAATCTATGTGATTTACTCAAGCCTGGTTATTTTTGGATGTGTTTCGCTTCTGTAATTGGGCCTTTAAAAAATAAAAACATTTTATATTTGCATATTTCAGTCCAAAATCGACATCAACTCTCACTAGTACGAAGTGGCCATTTTGTCATGTGACGCATCCTTGTGGGTTGATTCGATGAAGTGGATATTGCAACCTTTACTTTTAAAAGTGATTTGAAAACATTTTTTTGGAGGAGACAGAGCTATATTACCTATACATTCTCCAATTCGATGAATTTTTTTTATTCACTTATTAAATTTGATTAATTTGTTTAACTTAATTCACATACCTTGTTACTCATATTGTTTGATTCTATGGACCACTATTTTTTTTATATTCAATTATTAACGATGTTTTAATACTTTAATTGAAAAAAAATATATAGTATTGTATTAACGTTTTTCACTCACCCTTATTATAAAAAAATTGTATAATATGTAAGAAAGATAGATAAATATGATTTTTCGGAGAAATTATTAAAAAAAGTTTGTAAACGCACCTTTTCCACTAATGATAATTACAAACTTGCAAAATATTTTTTAATTTTAAATTTCTGTATAAGGCCAAATAGTTTATGCATCAACCGCTTTTGGGGGGAAATTTACAAATTATAATTAAAAAGTAGGTAGGTATATTTAAAAAAATCGAATAATATATATATTTTGCATTACAGATCGCTCCATTGTATGTATAATATGTAAGAGTATGCATCCGTTTATGTCAGTTGTCAATAAAAGACTAAAAGCTACAATATCTTAATTAATTGTAATTAATTTAGAAATTTGAAACTGAATATGTTGGAGGCAGAGAAATAACTTATGTCAGCAATAACTTAGCTTTAGTGAACGCTAAAATTGCCTAAACATGTCAAAAAAAGTAAGCTATATACGTACATTTAAGATAGTATTTTTTATTTTAGTTGAGTTCCCATATTTAATCGGTAACAAATTGTTGCGGTCAATGGCTAAAAGATTTGAACGGAAAAAAGAAAAGAAAGAAATTGAAAACAGAAAAGGCCGCGCGCCTGGATAATCTAGTTTTGATTGTCACGTTTTTGAAAATGTCCTACATACTTTTTTTGAATTTTCAAAATATTATTCGTCTGTTGCAAGATATTTAAGATGCATTCAATGTGGGTTCAAAATAAGTTAAAGAATCATGAAGCTCGACTCTGACCCCCACCCTTTTAACAGGCCACGTACTTTATTCATACTTTATTCTCTTTATGTAGTAAAAAAAATTATTTTTTACAGTTTAATAAAGTATATCAAATTGAATAAAGTATTTTCAATTTGAAAAATTGACGTATTCTCTCTCTCTCCTCTCCAAAATATCGTGCAAATAGAGTTACATATTCAAAAAAACTAACCCATAAAAACAAAGTTTTTATTATACTCTCTTTCTCATTTACTAGTGGAAACAGGTTTGGCGCTTAACCTACCTTGGTTCAGCAGAACTCGAATCGGGCGACGCTACGAAAGCGAGTAATAAAAAATTTCGAAAAATCCAAAATTATACTATAATTATTAATTTTTTTAATGAAAATTTTTAGATCATTTTTATCGTCGCCACGAGTCTGTCTGAAAATTTTCAGCTCGATTGGATCTCGGAATAAGGATATTAAAAATCGATACAAATTTTTTCGTCAGACAAGCGAGCAAGCAAGCAGAAGCTACGAGTTAAAAGAAAGGGAGTAAAAAACTAACCTATAAAAACCAAGTTTTTATTATACTCCCTTTCTTATTTAATCAGTTTTTGTGTCTACAGCACGCGTCGGATTCATTTCTCAGTTGTATGAAAAAACCATAAAAAATTTGAAAAATCCAAAATTATACTATAACTTAAATTTTTTTTCACTAAAATTTGTTGGATCATTTTTATCGTCGCCACAAGTCTGTCTGCAAAGTTTCAACTCATCTGGATCACGGGAAAAGGGTTAAAAATCGATCCAAAGTTTTTGCGTCAAACAACAGACGCTACGAGTTAAAAGAAAGGAAGTAAAAATAGAGTTGCATGTACACTGTGAACTATCAAAACCAAAATTCTCCGAAGCGTCTCATGGATGCATAATCCCTATTTCAGTGAATATATCGAGATGAAAATATCATCAATATTTGATCTGTGGACGCGGGTCATAAGAATTTTTTTTTTTTTTTATATATGAACCTTAATGCGACATGTTTCAAGGTTCCCATCGCATTTTTACCTAATAGTATTCAAAATGTAAAGATGTTCTAGGACGCTTTTAAGCGCCTTTGCATGCTTAATATCCTTTGTACTTATAAAGCCTTACAGCGAAATCAGGAGTGCACCGGAGATCCCATTTTAATTTTTGAGGTTACTGCTTTTGGTGAAATTTTTATTGTACCGGAAGCTGCGCATGCTCAGCGTACGGAGTATGTAGCGGAAATGAGAGACTACGAAATGCGCGCGCATCCATTAAACAGTCAGAAATATATTCACTCGAAATTAGTGTTCCAGGAACATAAATAATGTATTGTCGACCATCTTGAATCGAGTAACAACCATAAAAATGCTCAATTCAAAAGCTGACTGGTGATTGAAATGAAAATTAGAACTGTTTATTGAAGAACGATTTTAGGTGTGCATTCGAAATGCCAAAAAGAAGCTTCTCGTTTAGATTTCTATATTTTATGTTACTGCCAATATTTTTAAAGAAAGTTTTTGTTTGTCACCATGCCAAAAACACTTAAAAGTGATATTTGAGAAATTATTTTTTGCAAAAACGACTGTCAGATATTCGTTTTCAAAACAAAAAACACATTCATTCATTCGTCATTCAATGCGGCTGTCAAAATTGTGTCGTTTCGATACTTTTGAATAAGAATTTTTTTAGGCCGAATATCGATATAACATGAAAGTGGGTAGATACTTGGATTTATTTTAAATGCTTTTTTAATTTAATTAGAGTTGGAGTAGTATTATCTTACACATGACATACATAATTCATACACATAATACGTACACATAAAATAAAAAATAATAAACAAATTAATTTAAAAAACCATAATAATTCAATAGAAGCATTACCTATTCAAATCATAGAAATTATCAGTTGACTTAATTATACTCAGAACTAAGTATATTTTACGTCTAAATATTTCTTCCATTCAGGTATGCTCCTAAATATAAAATATAAACGAAATTCGAAAACCTGTTATCAAGTCGATGCATCAGAGTTAAAGACAAATTTACGTGATAAATTTTCCTACGATTACATATAAAAACACTTGTTGAAGTATTTATAGTAGTATTTTATATGAAACTAGCATTTAATATCAATATGTATTTTACAAAATACATATTTTTTACGATTTATTTTGAAGAAATAAGAATTTTTTACAGCTTATTTCAGAGTTCTGGCTCCACGCTGCTATTTAACTGATCTGAAGTTATAATGATCAATCTATGTCTGCACTTACAGAGCTAATAACACATCGACCATCGCGCATGTGCTTGTGGCCCTCCGGGCTCCAGTGGCCTGGGGCTAGCATCAAAGCGTCACACATCAGGGCCAAACAATGCGAGCCCTCCCGTCTCATCGTTGGCCTTTGTGGGCCTCGAAAGCGGTCCATTGTATCTGGAAAATTAAATACCACAACCAAAATTGAAAGAACCTTCGTAGACACGACCGGAGGAGACAGGTGGAAAGACACCTTTGAGAGATCATGACGTGAAGGATAGAATGGCAAAACGATGCTCAAAACGCTATTTTACTTTGTAACATTTTACTATGTCACTTTTTCGTATGTGTTATTTTATTTGATTTTATTTATTTATTAAATTTTTGTATACATCTATACCTATTAAACTCAATATCTGTCTGTCTGTTCTCTATACAATGTTTGTCCAATTCGATCAAAATTTTGCAAATTTATGCTTTAGGACCCGGAGGGTAACATAGGCGACATTTCTCCTCTATTATTTTACCCCTTCCTCTCCCTTTGGTATATTCTCGATGAATATCTGTACCGCTTGACCAATCGAACTCAAAATTTGGAAACTTATTTTTTAGGACTCGGCAGGCAACGTAGACGATATTTTCCCCCTATTCTCATACCACTTCCGCTCCCCCTGACATATATTCGATGCAAATCTGTACCGTTTGATCGATCGGACTCAAAATTTGGAAACTTAATCTTTAGAATTAGGCGGGTAACAAAGGCAACATTTTCTCCCTCCCCTTTTACCCTTTCCTTTCCCCCTGATACATTTTCGATGGAAATCTGTACAATTCGAATCGAACATTTGTTTCCCCCCACAAATTTATTTTCAATTTTATCCGTAACCCGTTCAACGCCGGGCACGAACTTAATAGTATAATTTATAACTAAGGATTGTTAGGATTTTTTCCGCGTACTGCCAGTGTTTTTGGAAATACCTGCGTACAGAGAACTCTTTACAACTCCTTAGTGCGAAGTAAACTCGGAGAGTGACTCGCTGATTTATAAGTCAGCGTACATTCTCTCTTACAGTGGAGAAAAAAAAAGAAGTTTCTATGATTCAAGTCAAGAATTACTTATTACTTTTCTAAATAAAGTTTATATGCGTGTATTTTTACATATTTATAATGCACTTTTGAAGATAAAATTATTGATGAAATGTCAATTTTAGGCAAAACTTCAAATAAAACATTAGAGAGTACGGACATTTATACTTATCCTTGGCAATACTCAACCAAGATTTTCCAGGGTGTGCTTGGCCAGAATAGGTTAGAGACTGGAAGAAATGTGTTTTCCATTACGCATTCGATCGATTGTTGTGCAGTAGAATAGATAATCCAGATTTTTTTTAAATAGAAATGCGAACACGGAATACGTGTCGCATCAATATTCTTACTACTATCAAACTGAGCCAAAAGCCTGTGCTATGAAAATATGACAAACTTGCTGATGTCGTGGAATGGAGCTCAAACCATCGACCAACATCACTAAGGCGAGCGTCATGACCACTACACCAATTAGCTACTCTTATTATGCGGAGCATTGGTTTGTATGTTCCTGATAATTATCTAAGACAACCTCAACATACCTTTTTTTTTCACAATTCAATTTACTGAATTAACCTGCCGATAGTTATGGTGTTGAAAGAGCTACCTCTTTGGAGAGCAAAATCATTTTGAATTGCTGATCTATTCCATGTGTTCGAATGGGGTTTTCCGAGGGAGGATTCTCGTAAAATGTTGACAAGTGTCATATATGTATATTTTGAATTCATATATATGCTCTCTTTGCACATTTAGAATTAAATATGCAGTAAGAAAGAAAGCATAATATATACGAGAATTAATTAAATATAATTAATTAATGTATGCATTCAATTTAAGTAAGTTAAGTAGGTATGATAAATATTGTTTATTGAATAAATTCAACTTTTCACTCAATGTTAAATAAATAAATTAATATTCCATTATCTGTTGATAATTTTAATATTGAATTAAAAATTATTAAACAGATCGCGTTTAATAATGGTTATGATAAAAAATTAATTGATGTTATGTTAAATAAAAAGTACAAGAAATTTTTTTTTAAATCTTTTGTTTACCCTTCAATTTTTGATTCTGATAAACATTGGAGGAAAATTATATTTATAAATAATGAAATTTCTAATTCAATAGTTTAAAATATTTAAAATGTTAAATGTTAAAAAAAAAAAAAATTAAAAAATACATATTAAATAATAAAGATAAAGATTTTTTTTTTTAAATCGGGTGTTTATAAATTAATTTGTAATGATTGTGATTATTTTTATATAGGAAAAACGTGTAAAAATTTTGAAATTAGAGTTAAGGAACACTTAAGGTGTTTAAATAGTAATAATTATTCCGAATTTTCTAACCATCTTTTGGCTATGGATCATTCTTTTGATATTAATAAGGGTTTACAAATTTTACATACAAATTTTACTGAATTACAATTTGATAAATTAGAAATTTTGGAAATAAGAAAGAGTGTAAATAGTAAATTGAATGTTATAAATAATCAGGTCCATTTTGCAAATAGTTATCTTTTAGATTTATTTTTATGTTAAGTAGGTACCTTATATTATCATTTTCCATATATAACTTTTTAATATTTTGATCTATACTTCGATTTTTAAATATTATTTTTGTTATCCTGACAAAGAAGCCATTGGCTTCGAAACATGTTGATTTTTTTCAATAAATAAGTGGTTTTAAAAAAGTTAATTTATATCGATTGAATCAATTAAAATTGAAAAAAATTTGAAATTGATGAAAAAAAAATTTTTTTGGGTCACAATCCTAGGATTTATCTGTACCAAGTACTCGATCTCTCTACTCCTCTCTCATTTGTCACCTGCCAGCCTGTTCATTTCTTGGTAGGTGTTACAGCGCGTATTTCCGATAACCTGGTCTATGTAGCTTGATCTCGGGCGGCCTCAATGATTATTGCCTTCAATATTTCCTTCGACGATGGTAAAAAACAAGCCTGGGTACCTTATGTTATGGCCTATCCAATTCGTTCATCGTTAGGCGATTCTGTTCAGGAGCCGCCTCTTCTCGCCCACCCTGCTCAACACCTCATCGTTTTGGATGTGTTCTGACGAATAGATCCTCGCCATGCGACTGTAGCACCACATCTTGAAGGCCGCTAGCCTCCTGTACATGCACTGGCCGGTGGTCCATGTTGAACTGCCATGCAACATCTCACTCCACAGACAAAATTTTTAACCAAACTCTTCCTAGCCTTTATATCAATGTTATGAGATTCAAAGATCTTGGATTTTTTGTTGCAGGCGACTCTTGCTTGTTGGATTCTGCTTATAATGTCTGCCTTTGAGCGGCCATTTTGAGAAATCCTATTACCTAAATATGTGGATTCTTTACGCTATTGGCAATCATTTGAGAATGGAATAATCAAACTGCCTGATGCTGAGAAAATCGCCAGAAACAATTGGCGGGCCATTGCCTAGAAATCACAATCCGTAATAAAGATACCAACAGTAGAGGGAGATCAGTTTTATCGCATATAGGTATGTAGCAAGACTATGAATGATCTTGAAGATAAACTTTATAAAGTAAATCACTAAGATAAATTTATGGTGATCCCGTCAATCGATGTAGAATGGCACCATGAACGGAGCGTTAAGGCGGGCACAAGTACTGGACGCCCACATTCTATCGCCATTCTCTCCTCGACCGCGATATCAGCGACAGCGCGCTTACTTAAATAATCCCTTAACCTTTAATCTCATTCAATAATCTCAGTGGATAAACCACGTGAGTATTTAAATGCTAATTGCATTTACATACATCACGATATTTCATAAAACACGTAGAATGCCGGTGGCAGAGTCGGACTAATTCATTATCCTCTGCAAATTTATAGCCACACATCCAATTACTTTTCAAAAGCTTTCAGTATCTTTACAAATAAACTTTTTAACAGATGATGGATCTGGCAGTGGAATGAATGATCAACAAGAGTATAATCAGAATGGTGTATAAGGCAACCCTGAATGGTGCAAAAAGTCGACATAGATGTAAGTACACAAGTCTGACATGATTAAATGGAATAAATGTTTTGAAGAAAGATGAATAAGTAATATCAACCGTCTAGTCCAGTGGTTCCCAACCTGTGGCACGCGTACCACCGGTGGTACGCGAGTGGATAGTCGGTGGTACGCGAAAAATAATCAGTAATGGCGGACACAAAAAGTAAAAAAAAGTCATAAAAATATCATTAAAACTAGTATATTTTTCGTAAAATTCATAATTTTAATCAATAATATGCAGCACAGCTGTTAATATGTATATTATATTTAAAAAAAAAATTTCACCTGCGGCGCTGCTGTAAATTTGTAAAAATGAAAGTGTTAATTGTCTAGTTTTCATCAGAAGAATTTTTACATTAACCGTGTTTAATTAATTTTACATACATATATAAAATTTAGAACATAAGTAGCCTGTGGTGCATTTAATTTTTTTATACAAATAATTTAATTTATTTCTATGTAATTTTTTTAATAAAAATTTGTTAAAAAATACTTCTTTAAATGTACTGGTTTTCAATTGCGACAAGATATGAGCGTCGGCACCTTTTATTTAAAAAAAACATTGTTGTATGTAAAGTTCAAATGTCTTACTTTTATCAGCAAAAATAAAACCTTTAGTATTTTTTTTTTAAACTTAAATAAATTGAGTTCCGGGAAATAAAGTCACCCTATAAAATTTATAATGGAAATAGAATAACAAATTTCTCGAAATACTATCATTTTTACGAAGTGGTACCTATAATTAAGCGGATTGTACTACCAAGTGGTACGCGAGCCAAAAAAGGTTGGGAAACGCTGGTCTTGTCTAGTCTTCTTTGAAACAAACTATCTTTAATTAGAATTTCTGCGAAATAAAATAATTATCTCGTATTATTCCTAGCACAATTATTGTCGGATTTCAATGCGATATAATATTCTGTAATATAAGCATTCTGTTTGGCGTTTTAAAAATAAGTATTTACATATTATACAGAGTATCTCATAGCTAGTAGCAAAAACTTTTGGGCAGTCTTCCCTATTCAATTTTGAATGGAAAATATTCTTTACACTTTTGGCGAAATATCGACAGTTACGAAGATAAATGACATCAAAGTTTGGATTTTTTCAATATTTCCGGCTAATCTTCCATAAAATTACTAACTATCTCTGCAGTGACTTCAATGGAGTGTTAAAAATTATTTTTTTTAAATTTATCTTTTAATCATTTTATTTGTCTTTTATCAAAGCGAATGTATTTTAAATATTCAATATAATTTAGGTACTTTATTAATAGTCTAAAATTGTACAGAAAATAACTCAGAATTTTGAAATAAAATGCAAATTTTCATATCTCTTTATCCATAAATATTGACATTTCATCTAAAGTGTGAAGAGTATATTCTATTCAAAATTGAATGAAAAAAACTTCCCCGAAGTTTTTGCTACTTGTTACACCACTAGAGACATCGTGCATACAGCTTATTTCAATCTAGCAACTGCGCACGCCTACCAGAGTACTTAAGAAACAAGAAGAATGAATGTGAATAATGAGAGGAATATGTGTCACTCTGTACTCATTGCTACCCTTGTAAGAAAGCAGTGTGATAGTGTGTATATGTAACTGAGTGAAAAAAAATGTAAAGAAAATGTTTCAACTTCCGCAATGGCGACAAACATTCGGACGAAAACCCACTTGGGAGATTTCTTGAACCTTTTTCATCCTTGCACGTAATTTAACCCACTCGGGACTCCCCTAGACAAATTGTGTTTCATCGGCTTCGGTAGTTCTGTAACGTTTAGTAGTCGGTCGTTAGAACAGCTTCATTGCATGTTTTTTAAGCAGTGTTTTTGTAGTTTTTTTGAAATCTTTTATACCGCAAACAATTCAGAATAGCCTAAACATATTTAAAAATAAACATAATATTTATGAAAACACATCACTTTAATGCAACGCCTGGATATTCACTGCAAATGCATGCTTCGGCGTTTTTTTTTGCGAAAATGTGGGTTTTTATTATTCATTTATATCAGAATGTATATTCTGGACTGCAATTTTTTTAGAGCTATTACTTAGAAGGAACCCTTTTTCTTATATAAAAGTAATAAACTGAACATTATTTATAATAATTAAGAAAATATAAGCATTAATTGACAGGACGCGGCCAAAAAAATCGTTTTTAGTATCCTAGGCGGTGCGAAGTTTTAATGAATATTTATATGTATGCACAATATGTTTTTTTATACGCCTAAATTATACTTTATTATCTGGAATTAGTACTGAGGAAATTAAGAAATATTCAATATTAATTAAGTTAAAATGTTTTAAATTTGCATGAAAATTTTACGTTTTATGTTGATTTTTAAACGCTTTTTATTTTTATAAAGAGATGATTTTTAACACTATATTCTATATATTCTCGTATTTTGAGGCTTTATTCACTTAATAAAAACACCTTAATTATTATTTAAAAATTAAAATTCCACAATATGAAATGACGTAATTATAAAACAGAATGCCCGTTGGCAGCGGTACATTCTGATATAAATGAATAATAAAAACCCACATTTTGTAAAAAAAAAACAAAATATGCATTTGCAGTGAATGTGCCGCCTTAATGATCCTAAGAGGCATGTTAAAATAGGTACTATATAAAAATAATACACAAAGAGCCAGCGACCGCCAGATCACGTAATAGTATCAAACCTGAAATATTTTCTGCAGGTGTACACTATTATGACATTCAAGTGCGGGAGACTTTGGCAGATAACAGGTAATACGAGTACAAAAAAATGTATAAATAAAATTAATGTAAAAGTAACAAACCTAATATCTTAATATGTTTACCGGTACAGTTCTATACACTCATTAATTTACGATTGTCAGAAGTTTTTCGTGGGTTATTTCTTCCGCCAGACGCTGTGAACCTCTATAAATAATCATGTTACCCAAGTTATAGTAAATAATTTGAATATATTTTATATATTTTATTCGAGCCACAATTTAACAATATTAGCGTCTTTTTCCTTGCACTGTCCCAACTTATTGCCTAGGTAGACTGTTGGGGTCGGCTCTTCTCGTTCTCAAGCTGTATCCTCTTCGGTTCTGGGTATCGCTTTCATCCAGGCAGTTCCTCTGTAGTATTGGAGCATTGGGTCATCCAGGAGATCTTTGGTCTTCCTCTGGATGACTGTCAATGAAGCTATATTTCAACGTTTTACTTACACATTTTTTTGTACCTGTATTGAAATCAAATGTTATAATATCCAAACCTTCTTACCTACTATAGTGTACATCTACAGAAAATATTTTAGGTTTGATTCTATAGCCTAAGTCTGTCGTTGCTGACTCCTTTTTAGGTTTTAATTTATTTATTTGACTTGTTTTGAAGCAAGTCAACTTTTCATATTCAATATAAGTTTAATTAATAAAAATCCAACATTTTACAGAAAATAAGTCAGAAATATTGAAAAAAAAGCATACTTAGAAGTCTCTCAACTCCATATTGAGACATTGTTGCTTGAACATTTTCGACTCATAATTTACGCGGAAATATACCTGTAAAGTATTGAGGACTAGCTCTTTTACGCCACGTATTATTTTTATATTAAATCATTAAGTACTTCTAATGATAAGTGGGACTACTCCTCTGAAAACTATAGTAGATTCAAAATAACTTAAGGACAATGCTTTATTTATTGAGATTTTTATTTTTTTATTTTTCAATTAAAATCCTGCCTGCGCTTCAAATGAAATGGGACCCACAAAAGGCTCCGGACCATTCTATGAGCAAAAGCTCCCATATCGGCCTTACTCTTTCGCCATCCAAGTTAGCATTTTTTAATGCTAATGAGGTCTTCTCGCCACGCCGCGAACAAAGAAAAGACGTGCGCCGCAGAGGGGAACCGTCGTACCAACCGATACCAACTCCTGTACATCCACAAGTATTAATCAATCGCGAGAGACAGAGCTCCTCCACTCGGGCGAGCCCGGGCCGCTGATGCGAAGACCCTCGCTAACTAAATTTATTCGGCGGCCTCACGCGACGGCGCGGCGCATTGTTACATTGTTACAATAACAATCCGGCCTATTTGTTCCGCACAAAACCCGCCCCGGCCCTGGAGGAGTATCCCCGAAACCTGGGCGATTTATCGCCCGATGCCGAATAAAGAAAGTACATTTCTGCTTGCGAAAAAGGCGCACGAAACAAATAAGTTAAAAAAGTAAATCTGGCTCTGCCTTAATGCAATAAATCTGTAGGTCGAATATTCCGCGAAGTTTTTGACATCATTTCCACGTAAACACGGAAAAAGGGCTGTACCTTTTACAAGATTAACTTTTCTCTTTTAACGTTTTTTTTAACTGACCCTTTATGAAATATTGGAGCAATTGATTACTTTCACGCATGCCTTGTACGCGTTAAATCATATTTTTTGCGCTCTTCAGTGAAAAATCCGCTCTCAAACACATCTCGCAGGTAGTACAGGCGGCCAAAATGGATTTGAACACTCTGCCCATGTATCAATCCATATAAAATATCCTTCATCATTTCTTCGCCTTTCGTATTTAATGGCTGTGCCCTTATGCTCGATGTAATGTTCGCCATGCAAGTTCTCGACATAATTCAGACATTATGATAAAGGAAGGGATGAACAAATTAGGAATAAAATTTTAAAAAAATAGTCACTCAGGTTGTTCAATTTAATTAAATTCAAATTATAATAAATAATTCGTATATATGTAATTACTTTTAATTAATTCTAAATATATTATATATGTACAGAGAGAACTCTCGTCAAAGTTGTAGGAGAATTCTGCTTTGGTAAACCTCTTCGGAGATATGGAACAGGTCGAAATCCAAAGTGATATTTTTCAACGTAGCAGTAGCTCTTCCAACATACATAACCTGTTGTTGTTGGTTGATCTTTGAATGAAACAATAAGTATATATTCACGCTGTCTTAGATAATAATTATCAGGAACATATAATCCAATGCTCCGCCTAACTCCAGGATTATTTATCATACCGCGCAAAAATCTATAAAAATCGTAATCAAATGCATATTCAAGAATTTTTATTCTTTATTTTACTCTCATTTAATTAATTATATATTGTAAAATAAATTATTTTTTATTGAAGGAATTCATATTTATATTTGTTAACATTTTAAATTATGATATAGTCCGCGTTTCATAACTTTGAACTCTTACGCTAATATTATTGCGTATACGCTAATACTATTGCATATAAAACACAGAGTGCATCAGTGGATTAATAGTTATCCTTATCGTGGTTGATTGATGAGCTAATATGCAACTGACTTTCAAGGTGGGCGTATTTTTTTATTGAAAAATAAATAAAAAATAATAAATAGTAAGTGCAAAGTTGCAAAACGTTTACCCTACGATATAAGGAGTTTTTTTAATACAGTTTTTAACACAATATACGCCTGATTTGTCTTATTTTCACAACATTCAGTCTCTTCAATCCTTCAATCCTCTTACCGGCTCCAGACTTCACATAAATCCTCTGTTATACTAGGAAACTATGAACTGTTACTTGAAAAGTATGATGCTACTAAAATCCTTAACTATGCATTTGCAGTCCAACTAAATTACATCACAAATACTATTTTAGTAGCTTATTTCATATTGTTTTTCAAAGGCAGAGACAATATAACGTCACATTTTTTTTTCTGGATAATACCTAAAAAAAATTCTCTTTTCTCAGGATAAGAAGATTTTTATCATCGATCGATTCGAATCCCATTTCAGGGTTCGTCATCAGGGCTGAAGTGTTGATGATGTTGTGGTAAATATTATATGGACAACAGGGCGTGTCTGTGTTTATGTATTCCGTGGCAACACCGTGTCGGAGTCATGTACAGACGAGTTATGTGTTTAAGCCGTCTATTGCGGGTTTACTATCTTAGCAGAATCCGAAAGGAGATTGGTTTTTAAGCGCCGGATATCATTATGTTTTCAATTTCAGGCCATCATCTCTGTTGATGTTTACAAAGTGCTTATAGATCTCGAGTACCTCCTTGACAAGATGTGCATGCGTAGGGTTTTCCTAGGATCTTTGGCTTGAAAGCATAATGATGGCATGCACTTATGTATATACGTGTAAAGTTTCTGTTGAGAAATGTCAAGACATCTGGCAAATGTCAATAAATCATTTTTGCTAATTAATTAGTTTTTATTTAATATTTAGATGAAGAAATATATTAAACAAACAAATTTCTACCAACTTTATAATATATCATTTTTTTCATGAGTAAATTGAAAAATCTGGGCTTGCGACTTGTCGTTGACTGCTTTAGGATTCTTAGCCATGACTACGTTCACTGTTTCTTTCATCTCTTCCCTCTCCCTTAAGAGTGACATTATTTAGTGTATTTTATGCATTCCCAGAGGCGTTAGGAACCCTCCATATATGGCATTTTCTTGTTATTGTCCCCCATCAATAATTTCGAGAATCCATTCACTTGTGATCTATTTAGTCTCAGACCTTGAGAAAGCTGTAAATTGACTTGGCTGGCAGTCCTCTAGCTTCCACCTGCATATATTTTGTCGTAAAACCATTTTTGAAGATCTCATTCAATATCCCCTTTTATTCATTCAATTTATATAACACGGGTTAAGACGTAAAAACGAAGTAACAGAAGAGAAATTTCAGCTGGACCTATTTTTTTAGTGCAAACAAGAACCATATTCAAATTGACTATGTAATTGTAAGTAATTTAAAATGTAATTATACAAAAGTAAGGGGGCAGAGGTCGTGGCCGGAGCCATAGAAAAACTGGCAATCAATCTTACTTATGCGACATAACTTGATGTTATCATGATAACTCCCACAATGGCCCTCCATTTGGTAACCGAAGTTTGGCGCCGGGTAGGAAGGGGTCACAAGGAAGGAAATTAATGAGATACTTATCAAAGGGCCCGACTGAATGAGAGAGGTATGATTTTCGGAGACAGAGGTCACCAAATGATGATTTGGGTACCGATTCGCAATGTATTTACCCTCGAACTTCAAACACCGTATTAAATTTAATACGCCTGGGGAGGGTCTAAATGCTGTTGGTAATATACAGGCCTTGGTTACCGGTAGGAATCGTTCTCAGTAATATGCAAGTTAGGGGTGATAACTAAATCCCATTAGGTACCTTTATTTATCGACTTCATATATTTTCAATGAGACATGAGTATAAGTCGATAAGTACCGGAAGTAATTTTATAATTTAGTAACCAGGGAAATAAAAATCAATTGCATGTTCAAGAAAAAAAACGGTGAAAACATTTATTTTTGTTTAAATAATTAAATCAACATTTTACTTTTTGCTAAAGCGAAAACCACTTGTCAGTCATTTTTTTTTTGGTTAGTACGGTAAAAAAGCAAGTAACGTAACATATACAAAGAAAAATGAAATAGATAAATTAATGTAAATAATAATTAACAACAACAGTACCAACTTGCTTAGTAAAAATAAAAATAAGAAAGAAAAAAAATATTAACACACAGAAACCTTGATTCTTTTTGGTGAAGTACAACATATATAATAATTTGATTATTAATATCTATAAGATATCACTGTTGTAAAAAAATCATATGTATTTATCTATTAAATAAAAAAAATATTCTACAATAGAAAGCCAAAAGGGGGTTAATGATTATTTCAAACTTTACAAGAGAAATTTTAAAAAATTCTGTTAATCTGATTTTGTCAATATTTATTTTATTATTAAACAATTTCTATATGTTCTTTGGATTAAGAAATATGGAAATCGTCCGATATAAAATAAACATTGACAAAATCAGATTGATAGAATTTTTTTTCCTCTCCTGTAAAGTTCGAAATAATTAGTAATGCCCTTTTGGCTTTCTACCCTCTATATTATTGAATTGTGTACATACATTCTAAAGAGAAATATAAATAGATACTCTAGCACTAAATTTTTTATATTATTCAAATTGTGCATTGTCATGCATTCAGGTATATGGGTCAAGCGATATTGTTTGGTTTGACAATATTACTGAGTCGGGTCAAACAAGTCGGTTGATGAACTGGGAATGCAGATATCCGAGGGCGCGCAAAATTGCAATAATGCAGCGTTCATCGTTGGCTTGTTCAATTGCCGCGAAGGTGATACACATACGAGCTGGAGCACGAAGACCAGGATCTCATAGCTTCGAGTCTCTATCAAGGAGTCGGGTGGCCACCAGACCTGGCGGACCTTCTGCTGCATGCATCTATCTTACTTATACATCGTCATTTTCTCCTGGAGCTTATATATCTGGTAAGAAATGAATATTCACGCAAACAACGACACATCCACTTTCATTCAACTAATCTACGCATGCTTTACCCTAAATATTTATTTTTAGGAATTCTTAACTTGTTTATCATATACTAATTATTTTAGAGCATTTTAGATTAAATATCTTCATCTTCTTCGACCTTTTTCTTTCCACTGCTGGATATAGGCTTCTTCCAACTTCTTCCTCTCTGCCTTGACCCATCCGCCAACAGCAATCGAGATAATGTCATAGGTCTTGCACGCTCATTCTGGTAACGCTCGAATAATAAACTCATTATATGATTATTATCATCATCCTGTCATTTATAATATAAAATCAACCCGAAATGGCCTTTGTTAACATGCGTACATAATAATTATTAAATTATATTATTTACGATCTAATGGCGTGACTAAAAAAAATAATATAACAAGAAAGTAAAAACAGATGAATGAAGTAGGCATGAAAAAAAAACTATTTAAAATACTGATAACCGGGATCGAAAAGAAAAACTTTGACGGGGAATATTAATTAACTAATTAGTTCATCAATTTACTAATTAGATAAAATGGAAAATCATTATATATAAATTCCCAAATTTGTCATGAACGTAAATGATCAATAAAACGTAACCGTAATAGCGGTACCGCATTTCCCGTGCAAGGAATAAATCCATGTTTATTTCTCGGTTGAAATAAAATATTTTTGTTAATATATAGATTTTTTTTTTAAATTATTAAATATACTATTAAAATAAAACGCAAATCACTTTGTTTTCACCACTTTATTAGATATAAAATCTACATGTTTTAAGAGCAGTATTCAGGATTTTTTGTGTACACAAACAATCCTGAAGATTGTTCTCAAAACATGTATATTTTATATCTAATAAAGCGGTGAAAACAAAGTGATTTGTGTTTTATTTTAACAATAATGTCACCACAAAGTTCAAACATTCAGAAGAAGAAAAAATATACTTAGAAAAACAAATATACTATGTTTTAAAATTGCAACTTGAAACACGCTAAAATCTTTTTACATGCTTTTATTTAACTTTGGAATCTTTCATTATTTTTTAATTTTGCACCAACTTTCTGACTAGCTAGAGCCCTGAAACTTTCAACACTTACGTTAAGTGTATGACCGTATATTATTAAATTAAAAAATTTCAACATGATTAGGTAATTATTTCGATTATAATGAATAATCACATCTCTTAATTAAATTTATAATCACGTTATTCACTATTGCTTGTGAATAACGTGACAAGCAATAGTGAATTGCTTGTTACATCATTAGAAACAGATAAAGAACATTCCCTTCGAAAATTTGTTTTAAACAACGTGTTTAATATTTGGATATTGCATGGATGATGTTCAAAAATCAATTACAAATATATGCAAAGAAAGTGAATAAAGGCAGGTCTTCAATAACTGTTATAATTTCAAACGAAATATTAATATCCAGCTATAACATTCATTCAATCGTCATTGTTATGAAGTAATTTTTCTCATTTTTGAAGATATAATTTATCAACATGTTTGTTTACATAACGGTTTTCTCCTACCCCTAATGTTTTGCTTACATCTAAGGAATTTAACAACATGAATTTTTCAGATAGAACGTTTCAAAGCAAATCCGAGACTGAATGAATTTATAAGATGAATTTGGGACATATCCGAAAAAATGTAGCAACATTAATATTTTTAATGAAACGATATATTCTTTCGGGAGAATGGCGCAAGATGCTATTTATAGTGTACCTCTAACCCTGTCCCTACCCTTCCCAGTCCACATTAACTTTCTTTCCCTTTTTCCTTCAAACCGTACCCATACCAAAATGTATTATTTCTTTTTTTTATCCTAAGGCTAACCATTTATCTTACATTTTTAAAATACTTTTGTTTTACCTTTCCAAGTACCTACGCACTTCGTAAAAATGTTATATTTGTGCTCACATTATTGGTGAAAAATTGTAATATGTTAAAATGTTGTTTTGACTTTATTTTTAAATTCAATGTACATAAACCATTCTTCTTTTCTTATAAAAAAAATGTTAAATTATAAAACTTTTTTAATATTTTTTAAAATGTTTCATTTCTATGTTCCCAGTGCATTGCATATTATTTCTATATTAATTTTAAATATGCTTAATTTATAAATTCCAGAATACTCCTTTTTAATACATTTTATTGATTATTGCGTAGTTATATGATAAATAAAACGCGCGTAATGAGCACTTATAATAGATTTTACGACCATTTTCCTATTAAAACATATTCTCGATGCATAAATCTTTGTTACTTCGTAAAATATATTTTAATAAATAATCTTTATTTTTTTCGAAAAAATTTTTTTTCGAATTTTTTTTAATAAATTTTTTTTTTTACGATTTTTTCTATTCTTTGGGAACCGTCACGTTAAAGTACCGTCTTTTTGATGGGTTACAGCTTGTATTATTAATTGCAATCGGAAAAATGTATAAATACAATTACATATTCATGCATTATTTTAAGAATAATAACTAGATTAATAAATACGTCCAGTATTTTTTTCAAATTATTGAAAGTCAGTTAAAAATAATGAATACAGATTAATAATATTTAGCATTCAGCTCGGCATTTGAAATGAAATGTAAAATAAATTAAAATAAAACAATTTTAAAAAAATTAAAAAGTTTATTCTATCCGTCATAAGATGAATATTTTCCTGATTAATTTATCAAACTAATGGTTCTAGTCTTCAGTTCACTCAAGAATCATAACAAAGAACAAAAGAATTTTGAGAAAAGGAGAATAGTTTAATTTGAACCGAGGAAGATACATCCTGAAAATGAGAGGAAACGACCCCAAGAATGAGTTGGGACAGTGCAAGGAAGAAGAAGAAAAAAAAGAAGAGCCGTTCGTGCGGTAGAAATAGAAAAAAACTCCTCGATGCTCAGTCAAGAGCTCACCGAATAATGAGAAATATTTTGTTACGAAATAACGCTTTGACTTATTGATATATATAATAAGACTTATTGATATTAATTAGTTCATTGGCTTATTTAAAATGTAAGAGTATGATAGTTATAAAATAATAGGGGCAAAAGAGTACAATAGAAAATTTCCAAAAATAAATGGAGAACACAATCTGCTTAGGCCAAGCTACAAGGTCGAAAAGACTTGCCAGCCAGCTGCAACGAGTAACGAGCTCTTAGCTTCGTGTAACGATAACTGAAAACTAAAGCTTCATAAACCGAAGAAGCTTCTTTTGCATTTTTATATAAAATACACGACTTTCAAAAAGTTTTCATATTTGTTTAACATAATTGGACAAAGAAACTAATTTTCTTTTATTTCATGGAATAGTAGCCACATGACTCCGACTAAGATTTTGAAATATCTTGTGCATTATTGGAAAGCGCTGTAAAAATTGAAGCTTCTAAGCTTGTAGAAAAACAACTCAAATCAAGTCATCACTAATTATTTATTCAAATAAATTCTCTCCGTGTACCCATTAATTTTTAATTTGTTTAACGGTAGATATCAACGCTCTTCTAAGAACTTTTCACACCAATTGAAAAATAAGGAACAAACAACATTGAGTCTGTCTTTTCTTTTGTCAATTAATTGGATATTTATATACTGTATAGTAATCTTGAGATAGAAATGTTTCAAGCTTAAAAAAGTCGCGTTGATCTATAAATCACAGACGTAATGAGACATCTACATATCATAACGCCAGAGCGCATCGTCGAGGAGTTTATTAATATTATATCAGATGCCTCTCAAAAAATTTCCTGGATTAATAAAATCATACCTATTCTGTTAAAATAATTTCAAAATCTACTTCATTACAAAATTTTAACTTATCTTTATACATTAAAATTTTAAATAACAATACACAAATAATTGTTCTTTTTAAGTCCCTGGAATTGAAAAAAATATGTACAGATATAACTTTATAATATAATATAAATATTTAGTAAAATTCTTACATTTTTTGTACAAATCCGTATTATTAAATTATTTTCAACTTTATACAATCATTTTCAAGAATAACAGCTATTAAAGATATATATTATATCATAAAAGAAAACATGACAATCAAAAATACAGAAAATGTATTAATTAAACTTTTATAAATTTCTCCGAGAATTGTGTTATTTTTTTAATAAACCTATGAATTGGTGATATGTACTTCAATATAAAACAAATGAAATATTTATTTCAATCGATAATAATATATATTCTAAAAAATCAACCAATATATTATGGAATGTAAATCACTGATCTTAAATATTTTGATAAATTTTTGCAACGTGATGAACTGACGCACATCTTAGTATTTCTTAACCCCGGTCACCCCTGTGTGGCTGGTAATAAATTTCCAAAGACAAAAACAAAAAGTGTTTGCCACCCTTCAGGGAGCGTTTTTCAAATATTTTTCTGAATTTTAAATTGATTATAATAGAATTTCTAAGTATAATATTCAGACGTTGGTCGGTTTTTATCGTAGCTGGCGTATCGAACTTTACTTCAATGTCCATCGTCAGGACTGATGTAATGAACGAATAACAAATGAAATTAACGACTACCTCTTCCATGTTTGCAGTGCATCGTTTACATTATGGCAGTAATGTAAATCCGCGATTTGTTCAAATATTTCAACTGCGGATCATGAAAGAAAGCCTAGGATTTGAAAAATGATACCAATTTTTAAAAATTTTCGTTTTTCATTCTGGGAAAGTACTGCGGTTGGTGGTCTAGACCCGTCGCGTCTCTAGCCGCACGCAAAGAGGGAATTCCATCAATCAGGAGCTCGATGCGGCTAACCATGTCTCAACCGCCGAGGTATACAACCACTCTTTCGCCGACCGCCGTGACCATAGCAATCAATATTTCTATATGTACTAAAACATGCACTTAACACCGCCCCTGTAAATTCATGTCAATAAATTACCACAATTAATAGTGAGTTTTGTTTACACCCTTAATCTATCCATCTTATCTCGCATGTGTGAGATGCGCGCTACTCACACTATACACATCACGTGCCGACACCAAGAACATGCCTTTGGACGGATGGGCATTTTCTTCTCTCAGAACACACGTCAAAGTACGTTGATTAATTACCTACGTAAATAAAGACTACAATCTAAATTCGCGGAACTCAAGAAAAAATAAGTAATGAATCGAGTTTTAACTTCTTCTTTAGCCTTTCTGCATCCACCGCTGGACAAAGCACTCCCATGTTGCTTTCTCCCTTCCGACACTGGTATTTTTATTATTTTCGCTATTCCAACGTTTCATTTGGAACTTCCTTTATTGTTCCAGCGCATTCGTGGTCAGCTTTTACATATTTTTTTCCAGCCACTGCATAATTTTTACATCCCAAAATGAAAATTGTCATTTGTTTTCCCAATCATTCAGAGACAAGAATAGCGCAGAAAGGCAGACGTTTAGACAATCAGAGGTACTGCCAACATACGCTTGCAAATCTTAGCTTGGATTCGACAAATAAAAAAAATCAACTATACATTAAAATACACCAATAGAATTAATTACAGTTTAATGGACAAAATTTTTACTTATGTTTTGTTCCCAATGAATTATATATATTTATTTATTTTAAAGAGTCCTAATTATTGTTCGTTTCCCTTTTAAATATGTTTTGATTTTGTATATTTTGAAATTAATTTATTTCATTGAATTGTACATAATGGTGTAAATTACAAATCACATATTTAAAAAACAGATCGAGAATATAAACACTTATTATTATTTTTTGTTCATTTTACCTTCTTATCTTATTTATGTGGTATAATAGTTTAATTATCTTTATTTTAATCTATTATAAATTCGTTAAGGTTTCTAATTATTACTGTTTGCTTGTGTACCTACTAATCATCGTCTATACATATTGTTCATTTTATATTGTTTATGTAGTTACATTTATATTGTAACATTTTATATTTATCTTAAATATGTTTTATATTTATTTTATTATTTACTGTAAAACGTGTTTTATGAAGGTTGATGAAAATCGTTTCAATTTTCTTGTATTGTAAAAGCCCACTGGGGTTGATTAATAAATAAATAAAAAAATATTGAACTTATTTTGGGTTACACTAAATTAAACTTTGCAATATTATTTACGAGATTGGATAGGAATAAGGATAATTGTCTCGAGGCGCTAGAGATATAGAGATGTACACTCAAGTGATAGTCAACATTAGAGGGACCTGACACGACACTAGGAGAAGAAGAAAAAGAAGAAGAAGAATATTATTGATTGATGTGGCAGATACTTTCTGGTGCAACATGTTCATGTAAGTTGAACAACTTACTTAATACTATTGTGCATATATATCGAACACATATCGAACATATCACAAGACATACAAATGCAATAGAGAGGCTGGTGATACAAGCCAGAACCGAGGGAACTCGTCCCCTAGGAAGACATCTGTCGATAGATCTGGTGAAATCTGCCACCAATGGCTCACAGTCATACCATTCTTATCAGTGACCACCACTGCTTCCTACGGTATAACTATATGAAAATATTGACCTACAACCTACAAGGCATATTTCTATAATACTATAAAAACTAGAATGACATGAGTGGCTGTGGCCATGAAATGAGGCATGAGGCAAGTGAAGCACTGAAACTATTTAAACATTTATTTTACACGCAAAGCTTTTTTTGATTGGAATCAAGTCAATCTCGTCTCCCATTTGGTTTATTTTTGAGTTTTTGCCTGTCCTTAGAATACGTCTCATAACTTTGTTTTAAATAATTTCTAGCTTAAAACCAAATTAATTAATCAATTAGAAAGACATACAGAAAAATCAAATCCACGAAAAAATATTTGGCTACTACCGGGATTCGCACCACGGATCTCTTCCTATCCGGGGCAGGCGCGTTATCCAATTACGCTATAGCGGCCTTGTATATTTCCGTAAATATATCGACCTTATCTGTAAGTCTCATTTATTAATTGATTAACATTTATTATCCATTTTTAGAGCAACACTTTTTTGGTACGGTAGGCACAAATTATTTTGTGTTGTTGCCGCTAGAGGACGCCAGAATTAACCTTTTAATTCATTTTTTATTTTTGGACACATTACATACATATATTTTATTCAACAACACATTCTTATTGCGAAGTTGCAATTTTTTCAGAAAAATTTCTATGAAATTTAAAACCAAATTAATTAATCAATTAGAAAGACATACAGAAAATATATTCCACGAAAAAATATTTGGCTGCTACTGGATTCAAACTAAGAATCTCCTCCTATCCGGGGCAGGCACGTTATCCAGTTACGCTATAGCGGTCTTGTATATTTCCGTGAATAAATCGACCGAATCTGTAAGTCTCATTTATTAATTGATTAACATTTATTATCGATTTTTTTCAGATTTCCTTTATTAGCCAAATATATGCAAGATCGTAGAGAGTATGGAGCCAGAATAATTTTGTAACTGAGCTGCAAATGAACAATGCCGCAGCGATCATTCTCGTGGTTCTTTCGAGGACCCCTCGAAGGCCGAAGGCGTAGTTTAGTGCCCAGTCTCGACTTGAATTGAAAAACTGGACCTGAGCCGGCGAGTTGTAGTGGATGGCGCGCGAACTCCGAGACGGGGAATCACCCTCGAGGGAGCCGGCAGCTCCGGAGCCTCCGCGGAGCGAGACGGAACCCCATCAGCTGAGTTGAGAACTGCTGGAACTATCGGGGGCCGGGACACTAATTCAGACACTGGAGAGCATTCCCTCCAAGCCGAACGGGATCAAGAAACGAGGGCTCTTGTTGTATCTTTGTCATACGGTACACTGTGCGGGCATGCTACGTGTTGTTCGGCATTTACTACGTCGTATTCAGTTTGAACCTCTTGATAAATCGGCATAAGCAACTTTTTTTCATATTGAAACTATTTTCAATCCTATATTCATCTAATCTAATCTTATTTTACAAAATTAAATAAAACTCCAAACCTTCCAGTCCATAATTAATATATATGGACTGGAAGGTTCGGAGGACGTGAACACGAACAAAAGGAATCGATATAATAAGATCGCTATTCAGGTACCTAAATCTATGAAATAGCAATGCAAAGAAAATCTTCATAGAGAGAATAAGACTGCTAATCAGGTACCCAAATCGGTGAATCATAGACTTTGATGCAAAATGAAAAGAATATCTTCAATGAAATGTCAGAGGAAATAGTGAAGGAACGAGTAATTTTAAATTTTTAAACAAACCGTAGAAAATATGTGTCCTGTACTAAGAAAGGTCGGTTCAAGATAGGGCCCTAAGAAAGGTCTTTAATGCGGCCTTGCCAAAAATCAAGTAAAATCAATTTAAAAAAATTGATTCCGGCCTTAGATTGCAAGTCTCGGAATTCCACAGCATACAAGAGGAAAACGTTACTATTGACAATGTCGTTTAAGAACATCACAATAATGAATAAGAATAGTTACGCAGTGATAAAAAAAAATAGAAAAATAAAGACACTTTCTCTCTAAAAACGACAACGCTCAGAGTTAGTATTTCTGAGACTAATAGAGTTCAAGATTGAAAAGGTAAGAGATATTTTTTTATACAATATGAAATTTTTAATATTTCCAGAGGTAATGGGAGAGAGAAGGGAGGTGAGATGGGTTAGGGATTAAAATCTGTGTAATAATAAAAAAATTAAAGAGGGTATGTTCATTAATACGATAATTAAGGTATTAAAAAAATATTTTTCCTCGATGTTTGAATTGGTAGGTACCAAATAATAAGCAGGTATACAATATTTACTTCATTTCGTCAACAGGTATAAGATTGTATAGAAAACTTGCAGAAAGAGTCAGTTTTTTTAATTAAATTAAAATTAAAACTCGCATTATTTATGGATTTAGCGTTAAACGTTTCAAATTTTCAGGGATATTATCCCGTGTTTTTGAGATAAATGATGATAAACTCTGTTACATCTATGTGAGTAAACTAAACCAGTGAAATATAAACTCATGTAGAGATAACATTATAGATAATGTTTTTAACCCAATTTAATGCGCGAAATAAAAATTCGTTTTCATACTTTATCTGTCTTCAGTGTAATAATAAGTATGTTAATGTAAACAGAATATTTTCTATTTTTGATGTTTATAGCTTAACTTTGTAGATGGACATAATAATTATTACTAATTAAACAACTTTGTATTAACCACTTAACTAGTTACTCTACATCTACCGGTTTCGATACCACTGTATCTTAAACTAACTATCCATTACCTATTATAGCAAACAAATCAAATAAAATACCGACATTTTATATAAGTAAAACGGCACGTAATTTTAATGTTAGATTAAAGGAACTTTTTTTTTTCAACAAGATGTCTCAATAAAAATAACTTTTCAGAATTCGCGAACCTTCTTTTGGAAACAGGCCACAGGTTTAAAAAGGAAAACGGTATCGAGGTTCTACATGTAAATAATAGAAGCCTTAGATTAGATAACTTATAAGTATCTTAAATAAATAAAACTTAAATAACTTAAAAATATAAAAATGCATGCAAAATTCAATATAATTAATAACCAGATCAATTTTATAAATAGCCTGTTACTTGACATATTCCCCATTTCGGCGTCTACTTCTCAATTACCCCCACCATAGCTGTAGCCACGCCCCGTTCAAAAATTGATTTGTTTGCTAGAATAGGTAATGGGTAGTTAGTTTGCGTCCGTCCTGATGAAGATACAGTGGTATCGAAACCGGTAAACTTAGTGTTACTAGTTAAGTGGTTAATACAAAGTTGTTTAATTAAAATTAATGTCACTACAAAATCGTTTTGCAATTAATGAAGAAGAGAAAATAAATATATTATTAAATATTGTACCATCCTGAATCTTTTATCGTTAAATTAAACATAATATAAAAAATAAAACTATAGGGTTGAATGGATTACAGTTTGGGAGTGCAGAAAATACAAGTGTTATAAACAGCTTGCTCGCGTTATCCACTCAGAGGGTATTTCTCCAACAGTGCAGTAAACTTCACTTGACATGCAAGAGCACTTGATCGAGGCGATTCTTGCTTCTATAACTGGAAATGTGCCTTTCCAGCTAGATTGATGAATGAATATAAATTCACTTCGCGCGATGTGGCGTGTTGAACATTTGTATGCAACTTTTCGATTTACAAATGTTAGGATTTTTAAACGCTATTTCTCGACCCAAGACTCGATACATTATACACGTCTTAGGGTCCCTAGGGTCAAGCATTCGACAGATATTTTCTCCTACGAAAATTTTAGACAAAACCATCAGATTCACTCACCATTGCTCAGGTTACATAGATTTGGCTATGAATTTAGTGTATTTGTAAACGTATTTCATGAAAGCTTGACAAAATTTATGAGATACCTCCTGTTGTTTTTAAAATGTTGATGGTTTTGTGGAAATAAATCTGTTTTACTCTCTAATCTGAGTTGATTGTTGGTGGTCATGACGCTAGTCTAATTAGGTTAGTAGTTTTTTCGTGGCACAAGCGTTTAACTAAATTTGAAAACATTTAGAATATTGATGCGACACGTATTCCAGGCTCGCATCCCTATTTAAAAAAAAAAATGAAATTTAATTGAAAACTATGTAAGTATTAATTTAAATTGAAATTATTTTTGATGTTTATAGCGTTAACTTTGTGGTTGGACATAATTATAAATTTTAATTAAATAACTTTGTACAAACCATTTAAATTTAAGTGGTTTATACAAAGTTATTTTATTAAAATTTATAAATTGAAATTACTTTTTTCTGAATTACTTTATGTTTATTTCAAATATTATTTGTATGTACTTTATTCGATTTACCGCATTTTATTCAACAAATATTCTGGTATCTACTTTAATCTAATTGCTTTATGTTTTTTATACTGTTTTCTCCATACTGTTTTTATAACTTTTTCTTAAAACGCAGAAAATACATTAAAATTTGAGGCGGTTTCTTTAGAACAGGCTTAGCCTAAGGGAGAAATCGTAAGAAATTCTTCCTGTAAATAATTTATGTGAAATATTATTAAAATAATAAATTAGATAAACAACACATAATGAAGCAATGAAAATCCTTGTTTTTATATTTGTACTTACCGTTAACTTCAAATTTTTAAACACAGTATTGAATTATTATTATATAACAATCAGGTGAGAAGCCATCTTAAGCCATAACTCAGTAAACTCTGTGGCATAGTTTCCCTAACATAATAAGCATTCATCAAGAGAATCCAATATAAATTTGTAATATTCGTTAACTTTTAATGAAATCAATCCTTTTCATCAATTAATTACAATTCAATGATGGAAGCATTAAACAGTCTAACTTTATCAACAAATAGGATTCCATAAGGCTTGATTTTTCAATACAAAATTATTTTCAGAATATTTAGAGTATGTTCAAATTTTTGAAGAACACTATACTGTATTTTATCCCCAGGGGGACATCATTAATCAAGATATATTATAGATGTCTCATAGGAGACGAAGCTATTTTTTAAAGGAGAAAGTAATTATGGAAGTGTTTCTCATTTTCAATATTATGTGAATGACAAAGTCTTTGTCTGCAATTGGCGGTAGTAAAAAAAAATCACGTACAAAAAAAGGTATGTAAGTTAAACATGTATACAACTTCCAAAAATCTTATAGATGGGGTAGTCTATCAGGGGTGGAATTGGTGAACGTTACTTTGTATAAAGTGATTACTTAAGCCATCCGTAATATAGATCGTAAGCTCTTTGAATACCCATAATATATCTTGATTTACAATTTTTTTTATTTTTAAATTTCCGTTCTCTTTGCCGAAGTACAACTTCCTTCACTCACCTGTAGGTTCCGTTCAGTTTATGAAAGCCACTCGCATAAGTGTGAGTGATATCCTATGCAACAAGTAAATTATGTAGTGGTAGGTATTCTTTTTCTAAAGCTACTCCATTGGCCATTTCAGTATAACGCTGACGGTCGCGCGGAGGAGACATGTCTTTATATAATATTTTTTACTTGACGATGACCACAAAAATGTGAATATGTCTGAGTTAAGAAAGGGAAAATCGTATTTGGATCAAGCAAATGAGATAATTTTAAATGCACATCTAGAAGAATTATATAAAACCGGTAATTCGGCATTTATTTACTACTAGCCGTGAACCTGTGAAAAATGAAGGGACATAATACTTATTAATAACGACCCTTGCGTGTAACCTGAACCGCGTGTCATTCTCCGCGCCGGGCCTCATTAACGACTGGTCATCATCAGTGTTGTTGTCCAGCCTTATTCTAGCAGGATACGAACAGACAGACATTTAAAATTAAGATAGTTGATGATTCGTCATGTCATTTTTTGAGCTAACCAAGGTTTCGTGGAATAAACAAACCAAAGTTTCGTGGTAACCAAGGTTACAAACAAAAAATAACCCTTACAGCGCCATCTATCATCATACACATACAATACATACATTTGACCGCAATTATTATTGTTGATTCTTTTAAATTATTTTCATTTTATTGAATAATTTTTTTGAAACCATATTTTTGAAATCAATATTTTCAAATCATACTTATTTTGGAAACGGGATAAGATCAGCTATTAGATTCTAGTTACGGTTACGGATAGATAGATTCAAAATTATTATTATTTGGGGATTTTAAAAATTAAATAAAGTTCTTTCGTAATACATGTATATTCATTTCAGGTTTAGAAAATAAAATACTATTTATATTTATTTTTTGCGTCTATCACTTACTCAAAAAAATAATTATACGAGTTTATGTAAACACACTGTTACTCACACAAATACAAGTGGCTTTCATAAAATAAACGGGCTCTACCCAAGCTATATCGAACGCTATATTTCATAAGAAATAATTCTCAATATTAAACTCAGAATGAAGGTTGATATAAATAATTATTTTTGGGAACATTTTTCGAGAAAATTTTGTTGTTTACTTACTCATTAAAATACCTATTGTTATAAAATAACAGGTTTATGTTATTTGTAAGTAATTATTTTTGTTTATTATATTTATTTTATTACGTTTCATTAAAAAAAATTTCAATGTTTATTTTTTCATAAATCAATGAATCGCGGTATTGATTGTTAGGATACGATTGCTTATATTCCTTTTTTGTAATTAATACATTAATCATTTAACTGTATTGCCAGAGCAAAAATCTCTGTAAGTACCTATACGTAAATAGCGTGATATTATTTTTATTGTCACAATTCTTTTTAATCGCAGAATCGGTAGGATAAAGTTCTTTGCGTTGATTAAAGGCTTTGCGTTCTAGAAGTTTGAGCGGTGTACTCACTATCGCTATCACCGCATAACGTTATTTTTGATTTTTTTATTTTTGAACTTTGAATTTAGGAGTAACACAAAAACGAACCACATCATAAATAAAAATCATAATTTTCATCCATGTTTATTAAGTTCATCCCGTCAAGCAGGGTAAAAAAATGGATAATTTGCAAGTTCAGAAATTAAAAGTCTTTTGAACTCGGGTATTAATTTACAAAATAACGTTCATTAAATCCACTCCTCTTCTCTCAATATTCCAGTTACAACTACTTTTACACCAGAGAAGTCCGTTCACTTTAGGAAAGCCACTTGCATTAGTGTGAGTAACAGTGCGTTTACAAAATCTCGTAACATTATTTTTTAAGTAAATGACAGAATCAAAAAATAAATATAAATAATAATTTTATTTTTAAACCTAAAATAAGCATAGGTACAAGTATTATAAAAAACTCATTCCGTTTTCAAAATAAATATGATTTCAAAATTGTTATTAAATCAAATGAAAACATTGACTTTGTGCTTTTTTAAATAAAATACTCTTGATTTTTTTTTAATATTTCAGTTTAAACTAGGAACACTTCAAGAAGAGCCTAAAAACTCATTTTTTCGGGATGTCGCACCTGTAAGCACCTTGAAGCGTCTCTTACGCAAAAATGGCGCTATATAAATTAACATAAACATAACATAACATTAAAAAATTAAAACTAATAAGTGAATCCATTACCTGCTATATCGCATGTGTCATTTGTATTAATCATTAATTAAAATATATAATTCTCTACGTAACAATGTCCGTTACCAATGCTACCAGAATGTTCAAATAATAATGTGATATAATACAACAATGAGGTATAAGAAGCAAAAAAGCATTATTCTCTTTTTAATAATGTCCATTATCCATTATCAAGGCGCTACTCTAGATAGCGCTGTTCTCCCAGCATTAACTGGCGGCCGAAATATATAACAAAAGCACGTTATTTTTGATGGGTTATAGATAGTTTAAAATAAATAATATATAAGCAGGTATAATTCTAAATAAATGGTTTCAGAATCTTATAATTAATTTTAATCAAACTATTGTCGTCTGTATCGGACTCCGAATCCTCATATAAATTTATCGGTCACAGTATCGTGATCTTGCAGTCACCGTATCTTTAAATAAAAAATATTAAACAAAGAAACGACTGCTCCGCCAAACTGCCAATGTGTTACTGAAGTGGCCAATGGAATAGCTTTAAAAAAGGAATACCACTACACAATTTACGTGTTACAGAGAGTATCACTCACACTAATGCAAGTTGCTTTCATAAAGTGAACGGACCCTAACATCGGCTCATTTTTAGTACCTAACCATTATGAATATTTAAACTTATTATTAATATTTAAACAGAACCAATGTAAAAAAAATATTTAAAAATTAGTCAGTCGGTGAGAGATTCTGTTTCTCTTGAAACGTTAATAGTGAAAAAAATATAAAAATTATTAAACTCAGGTAGAGACAACAAAATCTATCATCATAAATTGTGATTTGTTTAGATTATGTTAATGCGGAGCTGATGGCTA
The DNA here is from genome assembly GCA_016648135.1 of Agrypnia vestita. Lineage (NCBI taxonomy): Eukaryota > Metazoa > Arthropoda > Insecta > Trichoptera > Phryganeidae > Agrypnia > Agrypnia vestita. The sequence continues at coordinate 110,663 of JADDOH010001265.1, forward strand.
GAACAATGTGTCCCTTAAAGTGGGAAGTTGAAATATTTGCGACATTATAATTTGACAAATACTTTTAAGAACATTTTATTAAGAATTTTAACTTGGGAGGGAACCTTTTATATAAGATTTTTGTCTCACTATGATTTCAAAGGACCGAAAAACTATGTTTTGCTATTTTATGAGGTATCGTGTTTTTACGCCAGCCGCCAGCCCTTCGAATAAACTGGGTGTTATATTTAAACGCCACTACTTTTATGTGAAATAACAATTCTCGGGGAGTTTGTAAAAGTGAACAGTCTATTGAAAGTTCATAATAGTGCACGTTCGGTTAGAAATGTGTATCGCCTGCCGGAATATTTTTGGGAATAGCACTTTGCTGCAATTGTTATGTTATAAGGCCCGAACGGCAGAAGTGAAAATTAACATACTTCCCATCATCCGATCGAGCTGAAATTTTGCACATCGACATGATGTTGGTGAAAATGAATTCTTTCGTGTTGGGTCTCACGTACACACACGCACACAAAAAAAAATGAAAATTTATCTCAGATATTTGGGCAAGTACTATATAATATATAATAAAACTAGCCATAACCCGTTAAAAATTATGGTATTTTTACACGCTGGTTCCTAAGAATAAGTGTTTACATATTTATAGCCGACACCCATGAAATAGTAATAAATAATCAAAATATTTGAACATTTTTTCAATATTTCCCCTGCCAACGGTAAATTGTACTACATGAACTTTGATCTTCAAAATCCTGCAATTATTATGTTCCGTGATTTTACACCCTAATTTTGCTAACGTAATTGATTCGAATAATAATAGAGTTAAAATCATATATTTTTTTATGAACAGTTTTATCCAATCCAGTATTGTGTTCTTCAAAATTTTGAATATACTCAAATTATTTTGATTATTTTTCTTCGGCAATCAAAAGTTTCACAAAAATAAATAATTAGATGGCGAACACTAAACTTTTTTCTTTACTTGCACCGTTTTGGTGTTATAAAAATATACACCAAAACGCTGTATAAAATAAACATTTATTTTCAAACTTTTTTCATTCGTTCTCACTAATTTCATTTTTCATTTTTTCATCACTAATATGTGTATAAATAAATTACTAAACACTAATTAAGTTTCATTTGTAATTTTTGAATATTAATTTCTATAATTAACCCTATGTCTCATGCGTTCACAGTAGCGTAACCCGTTAATTTAGTAACCCTTTAATTTTGATAAGTTTTCTGTATCAGTGGAGTAAGACAATGAGGTTCCAAAATTTTTGATTTGAAATTTTATATCGGCAAGCATTAATAATGAATTTCTTTCGTGTGCAGCAGAAGTATAACCGAAGTATGACTATATCGAGTGAAAAATTGCATCTACCACTAGACATCACAGCTCGTTATTTTTTTAAACATCTTTGATTCATGATGTAAATAATATAATTTTTCAGTATAATTTTTCAAAAATATATTTTATATTTCCCCTATTTACCCTGATGATTGTGCTGGACGGAACATGACATGGTTTGTGTCTTTGCTAAGTCCTATATATAATATATTTTTGACCGGTTCCGCAGGCTCGGCGGTAGCAATGCATGCGTTAAGCGACCGGTTCGGGTTTGCTGGGTCTGGGTTTGAGCCCCATCTCCGGCCCTTTAAATTTGGGTTTTTAGCCGTGAATTCGAACGAAATTACGGACGTTACAAGCAGTTATGGGAACAGACGTATGGACAGACAACGAAATTATTATATTTAAATTATTTAAATCATGGGCACTTTAGAATTTATTTCTTTATTTAAAATGGTTGTAAAATAAAAGCTGGTTGTTTTTCTTTTAAATGGATATCTACTACATTGTTATCTATCAGTTAAACATAAAAAGGCCTTGATACAACACAGTGTTGGAGTGCCATGAAAGTCTTGACGAGTTTCAGTGAGTTTAATTTTTGAGTTCATCCAGCGTTATCTAATTGCAAACAAACTGAAACCGAGACCTCGCAAATGAGGGATTTATATTGAAAACTATGTTTTTTATGGATTTATTTTTTAAGCATAAAGAGTAATATTTATTTTACTGTATCATTTCACTCTAATTTTTTAATTATCAATATATTTTTTATCGATATTATAGTTGAGTCCAGCAATAGTTCATTACGATACTTTCAATATATCTGTCAGCATTCTTGCACCATTTTTTCCAATACCATTAGAATAATGACATTTCCAAGACACTTTCTTATTTTTAAATACATTCTGTTCTTGGTGGTATGTTCTAGTTTAAAAGAATTCTTCCCTTTCTTGTCTGCCTTAAGTCCTAACCAAGTTAAGTCTATTTATCTCCGTCTTTTCTTAGCAGGCTTAACATATTTTATTTTAGGAATAAGATGGTGGACCCGAGCCCTGCATTACGACTCACCTTCGATCCGATACAACAGCGAATGTTACATGTACACACATTCATTAATTTATGTATATACATAAATATTAGTGTTTTATTATTGTCACGGAACGTAGCATAGCGTAGCGTAGTGGGAGGCAAATGAAAATACTGGAAATTAATTATCGATTCATTAATTGTTTTAATAAATTCATAAATATATTATCTATGAATTTTGTAGGGATTACTCATAATAAATAATTAAAATAGGTAAAACACATAAACAGTCAAATGTCTATGTGAGTTTCAATATATTTTTACTCCCTTTCTTTTAAATCGTAGCGTCTGTAGTTTGTTGTCTGCCGGAAAAACTTTGGATCAATTTTTAACTCTTTTCCAGTGATCCAATCTAGCTGAAGCTTTGCAGGCAAACTCGTGACGACGATAAAAATGATCTAACGAATTTTTGTTTACAAAATGTAATAATTATAGCATAATTTTGGATTTTTAGAAATTTTAATGTTTTATTCTAATTGGAATCATTACAAATGAGCAATGACCCCGACGTGTGCAGTAGGCACAAAACCTGATTTAATGAGAAAGGGAGTATTACGAAAACTTGGTTTTTATGGGTTAGTTTTTTATAATCGAATACTCGAGTTTGGAGAGTATCAGAATCTCTTATCGGCAGGTGAAGTTATTCAACGTCTTCTTAGTCAAGATATGTTACAGGTGTCTCATAAAGACGAAGCTATATTTTTTGTATGGGAAAATAGGTATGGAAATCTTTTTGAGTGTTCATACTTCTACGTTCTTACGACTCAACGTACGGCTGGCTTAGATGATCACTTTACACAATATAACGTTCACAATTACACCCACGACTACCACGTAACAGATGTCACAATTTATAATGAGAAACATATATTTTGATTGGAGTTTTTTTAAAGCAATATCCTTTTTATGTGTATATGAGATTTTTCTGAATTATTAACATCACACTAGAATACGCCTGAAAATTATTTTAATTTTGTAACTCCTTTTTAGATCAGTTTTTTATAATTCAGAATATTTTGAGTGTGTCCAAATTTTTTTTTATAATATATCTTGTTTAATGATATTCTCCTGAGGTAGTATTGTGTTCTTGAAAAATTTTGACATACTCAAAATATTCTTTTTCTTGAGTTTAACGTTTTAACTATGAGAAAAGATCCTTGTAAAAAAACTTACTCACTTACATAATATTCGTGTCAGATTATTTTAATCACAGCAATAAAATACCAAAATAAATAATGATCAAAAGATACATAGCTGGTAACAAAAGATTATGGAAGGAACACAAGCAAGATAAAGTTTTAATTATATAAGTGTGATTCACAACCTCCAAATAGCAAGAAAGTGTTCCGCCACTAAGGGAAGAAACAAAAACAAAGAAAAATATATATTTTTTATTTCTATTCTCATAAAGTACAAATTATATAATCATATTTGTGAATTAATGATATAGAAAAATTTTACTCTGATTGGACTTCTTCATTTCTATTATATTCTGTGAATGAAACAATGGGTTTATGGAAGCTGAATATGTTTTTAATACTTTAGACCAAATATATTTAAATATCTAAAAAAACTTCGTCAAGCGTTGTTCCGTATTTCGTCGAGCTCTCTTTCAGATCACTTGACATAATTATATTAAATTTCGATTATTATTATGGTATAATATTAAACTATCCTTAAATAAAGTACTAAGTACTAACAGTTGCTGTATATGCACAGTATATACAATTTACTACACTGATTTTATGCAAAATATACATAATATTACAATATTATTTAATTATTATAATACATTTTAATAAAAACGTAATTATTGGAACGATGCACTCCTTGTCAAACAGTGACTGATGACGACTGGAGTCGAGTAAACCCGATTCGACATAACCGACCCGAGCGTGAAGGTGCACATTCGTTCACTGTTTAAAAAAAACGCAAAATTCGCCTAAATACGTTTTCACTTCAAAAACGACGCACGGCTCTATCCGGAAGACGCCACCTAAACAAGCCAGCTTATAGCGGTCTTATTTAACTTACTGCCAGGAGAAATATTTTTTATTGCACAATAAACAAAATATAATTATGTGACAACATTTCTTTCGGTTGCTTAAAATTCGTTGCGCGCACGCAGGGGTGTCTATTCGTTAAGCCGCAGTCGACGGGAGTAATCATTTTATAATTATCATATTAGCCGAAACGGCTGAGAGTTTCCTTCCCTCGTAACATTTGCATAAAGATCTGCCTTCTCCGGGAAATGTTCAATTGCACACTTGGCGGAGCCTGCATTGATATACTCCGAGGAATTTTCCGGGATATTTCGAGTCACTTATAATTCCATGTGTGCGGGCATATTTTAACGAGCTAAACTTGAAACAGAGATAAGCGGATCTTTTGGAAGATATTTTCACAGAATATTTTCTTCAGATGTGAACCAATTTATACTATTTTTGCAGAATATGCCAAAAAATATATATATTTATTAAAATTCTTTTCAAAGATAATGATGTACGAAGCTTGTAACGAGGCTCAGTCTTGACGTCTTTGGACCTCTCACTTGAGAGGGTGCAGTAGTTCTGATGCAACTAAAATTGGGTCTATTTTCACCTTCTTGAACGTTATTATATAACATTGTATATTTCATCGATATTAAAGTAAGGAACTTTATGCGTACGTTAATAAATATATCCCATATATTTGCCAGGATATATTAAGATATTATAAAGTTTTTATTTCGCTGAAAATAGTAGGGTCTGATTGATTAATTTGGGTTGCAATATCATATCTTTTCGTATTGAAGATTATCTATGTATGTTTGACATTTATGACATTAAGTTTGTGATTAGACTTGATTATTAATTTAAAAATTTTATATTTGTATAAACTGCATTAATATATTTTGATACCACTGTATCTGGCAGGGTGGATGCACAATAACTGTTCTATAAATTAATATGTATAGAAATCAATTCGGGTAGGACTGAGCGTAGATCGACAGGGAAACATTGAAATGGGAAATGTAATATAAATGAATAGTTCATTAAATTTAATTGATTATTTATTATATTTGATTGATGTATTTTTGAATTCTAAATTAATTGATAGAAAGTTATTATTTACATGTTAAATTACAATGACGTGTTATTTTTTATGTGTAGCCTGTTTCTAAAAGTTGGTTTAAGACTTATTATTATTGTACTTTATTTGTATCCGAACCACAACTACTTCATTCGTAACTCTTCCTTGTATGATTATACCTTTTGTAATAAAATAATGTATCATAATATGACATTATTTAGATGACATTATGTTATACCACAAAATAAAATAGATTACATTACGTTATGCACAAAACGTCATGCCTATATTTGTGCTAAACTAAATTAAATAAAATATAATTAAATAAAAAATCTTGAATAAATAAAATGAAATAATCTACACAATAAAAATACGGAAACTTTAATATCTTCTCATCAACAATTTGATCATCCAATTACGAAATTCACAACTACAGACAAGGTCGAAAAATTCCAGAAAAAATTCCTGAAATCACTGACACACCGACAAGGCTTAAATAAGTTGCTCGATACATACGACAAAAGACTCGAAAATTTCCATATACTCTCATTAGAAAAAAGACAAAAAATCACAGACCTTATGACACTCCACAAAATAGTAAACAACAAACTGGACTCACCTCAATACTCTCGCAAATAGATATTAATATACCTGCACGGTCTCTGAGATCCAAAGCACTATTCCACGCAAAGTTCTACAATACCAACATAGGATATTTCTCTCCTCTACCTAGAATGCTAAACCAGTAAAACGAGGTCACGTCATGTAACCCCAACATAGCCATATTTCACATGACACAACCTTAGTTTAAGAGAGAAATTATATCACTACTGACCAAAAAAAATTTGAGCGTGTAAGACGGACTCTTCGGAAATCAACCTAAACAAAAAAAAATATTGCCACAAAGACGCTGGTATACATTTTTTACTTGGTTGACCTGGGAGCCTACGTGCCTATTATGTCGTGCGGAGATTGTGAAATTAGTTCATCTTGTAGTCGCATACTGTACTATACTTATATTGTATAATGTATTAATGTTTTACTGTAAAATGTAACTGTACTATTCACCTCGTTCTAAATGATTATCCATTAGGGTCATTCTGACCTGTCGATAGTCTTTAAATTAAAAATAAAATAAATAAATAAATCTCGGACATATGATGAGACATCTAGAGAAGTACGAGAGCTTGCATCTCATAATGCAGAGAAAGATTGCCAGAAGTCGGGGCACTGAAAGAAGGAGAATATCGTAGCTGAAACCATGACATCATGGCCAGTCTACTGTAGAGCTATAGCTAATAAAGTGATAATAATTGTGATAAGAATATTTTTAGTTATATAAATGCAACTGTTTTAGAATAGTGTCTGTATCCCGTTGGTGATGTTGAAATTAGATTATAGAAATTTGTTATTAATGCCAACCACCACGTACAGCAAGAATATCTTATTTACGTTAAGTAATTTAGCTGAAGTGTCTAGATGTATGCGGTAAATTTCAGGTACTCGAGTACTCAGGTACACGTCTGTACTATTTACTGTCCGACGCTATATCTCTAATTATAAAGCACTTAAATCTCTTCACTAATGAAAAACGTTTGTATCTTATGAAATCAAATCACAAATCTTTCTTATTTCTCTCCATCCAGAGATGTTTAATGTTACCAACAATCTATGTGGCTAAATGAAACCGCATCAGAATTGTTGGTTTTTCGAGGGGTTTTTTTTTTTAAATGCTAAGCAACGATACGATACGTGTAACATAGATAAATTCTCCGTGATTCAGAAATTTTAATAAACTGAATGAACTTCAGTTACGATGATTATTAAATTGAGTATAAAATAAAAAATTTGTTATCTCCGCGTGAGTTTATTTTATATTTTTATATGTAACTACTCAACTTTCTAGAGTATCATAATCACTCATCGATATGTGTCAAGTAAAGTATGAAACATGCTTCATTTTTAATATCTTAAAATATGAATGCCCTACAAATGTTCTTAGTATTGTACGTGTTTCCGGTGCCAGCTTAAAAAAATAAATGGCTTATAAAGTAGCAGAAATACATATTGTTTTTTAAAACATTTAATATTATACACATAAAATAAAAATGGACACTTATAAAAATAATTTATTCAATATTTATACGCGTTTATTAATTCATAATACATATATATAATATGTTTTTAAAATTGTCTGTGAATCTCGCCATATTCTTTTTTGTTACTAGTCAACCTAGCTAATGCGGCGCAATGATAGCTAGGTTGACGAAATATGGAAGTATTTACGTTTTCTTTTTATACTGTTTACCGCTTTAAAAATCTACTTTTATGTTATTACAGTTTAAATCAAGTAGTAGACTTTATATTACGGAAGCACGTGAAGTACATACATTATATATATGTAAGATATATTGGTTTACTGTCATATTCGTGTCTTCCAGATTAGAATGTCGTGCTTCGGACATCTTTATCTTAATTTTTATTTTTTATTTTCCAGAGCATTTATAATTTGAGGAGATAAAGAACAAATATCTTTTTCAGAATGTTAAAGTTGTCCGCAAATTAATTATAAATGGATATTGCGTGTAATACATATCACAGCAATAATCAAAAATGCAAAATTAGTAGGTATATCGACTTTGTGCGACTTTCTATTATTGTTTTACGATGAAATTGTATTTCATAGATCTTTCTTTAAATTATGCGCAAGAATATTCCTTTTAAAATGTGATTATTTTTTTGGGAAATGAGAAAAAAAATATTCTGAGTGAGAAGAAAAAGTGCCACTTTAAATATGATATGAGTATTGGACGAAGTTTTTAATATGATTATCTGGCAATGAGTTGTTAATTTGACAATTGACAACTGATAAATAAACTTAAATTATTAATTATTTTGAAAGCATGTTTGTGTGTTTTAGAAGCATTTGATCAAAATATTAATTTTAAAACTCCGCTCCGGCTCAATCAATTATATTAATTAATAAATACTTTGTCCTAATTATATCTAAACTAGCCGTATACCCGTGAAAATTCACGGTATATAATAATTAACATCGACCCTTGCATGTGACATGTCCCACAGGGTGGTTGCGTGTCACACTCTGATTATCTAAAGTTATAATTCCAACAAGTTACAGACTGATAGACGACAAAATTATTATAGGTTACTTAGATAGCTGCCCTCAAGACCTATTCGCGCAGTAGCTATCACATGGCATAGCCGACAGCATGACCTTGCAGCAAGCAGTCACCGCGCAGTGGCCGCCATTGGCATCTACCATCGGCGAGAGCGGATTGTAGACACCAATGGCCGCGCAGCGGTCACTACCAGTCGCGAAGCGGCTGCCATAGCCGATCACATTGTCAAGCAGCGAGCGTATAGCAAATCTTCACAAACATTGATAAATAATGTAGGTATATTGTATACAATCATCGATGTACATACATGATTTCTCGTTCTTTGGGTAGATATTTTGGTTAAATTTTACGGTGCTTAACGATTCAAGTACCGTAAAGTTTAAGATTTCGAGCTACATTACGTTCCACCAAAAATTATTCTAGAGAAAATATAATACTCGTACAAATAGTGGTTGGTGCTTGGGTAGTAATAGTCGAGGAGTTATTCCATATTGCTAGAAGTAGACGTCAGTTTGGACAAATGGTGGATACTTTCAGCGGATCTACAATTTTTTTTTGTTTTTAATAAATGAACCGTCAACAGGCCATTATTGGCCCTGGTAGATAATCGGATAACATTAAGTCAAAGTATATATTTTCTCGATTTTCCTATTTATAAAATATAATGCATATATTTGATAGAAACCTTGCCAAATCTTATAAAAATCTTTTAATTACCTGCCATCACACCGTTTTCCCGTGGGGGTGACAGGAAGGATAGAACGCCACATTCTTCTATCCTGACACACAGCTCTCCCCTCACCTGCATTCATACTTTTTCTCATACAAGCTCGATTTTTGAGGCTCCTGACAGGACTATCTTCCAGTATATGGTTACCAGTGTGCCACCGTCTTTTCTGGCACCGTCAACATTAGCGTCATATTCTATCCATTCTTTCCTTATTCATTCGCTCAACATGTCCACCGGAGCAGCCCCATTTTTATTCTTTTTACTAATATATGCTGTACATTTTTTCCTAATTTGATCGTTCTTTACTCTATCATAAAAGGATTTTATGATAGAGTAAAGAACACAAACGTCTAAATTATGTAATTTCTATTTCATTCAGCCTAAGTTCGTTCCTCTTCTGACAGCTCCAGTCTTCCTTTCGTGTTGGTATCAGAATTTCATGTATACCGCTAGTCTTGCCTCGTTAAACACATTTTTATTAGAAATTATTAACCCAAAAATATAGAACATCTTCGTAAGATTTCTCTTATCGCCATTGCATTATAGAAAAAGTTCACTTGACGTTCATAGCTCGTTACTCTTTAAGTACTCAAACGACGAATTATCGCCGTTATGGTCGTTAAAGTGTGCTGTACCTATATTTGTTCAGTATTAAGAATGGAACGCTTTTCGTTATCCAGATGAATGCCCTCGGTACGGTAAGGGTCAATTGAGATCTGTCCTACCACTCGACCTATAAAATGCGACTAAATGAATAGTTAGTTCCCTCTTCATCCATCCTTGGTCTCGTTTTAATCAGACCTTCGCTAATTCCTGCTGATTAATGTGTGCTTAAGGCTGCTTCTCTGTAAATACTGCTTAAGTGTTTTATTCTGTGTGAGATATTTTTTGCAATGAGTTAATAGAATATATCTGTATCTTTATTTAATGAATCAAAAAAAATTCTTTTGCACGCTCAACCATTATTAAAGATTGTCTTTATTTTATTTACTGGGCTTGAAAACTTTCTTAATACTACCTGTCGGCATTGTTCGGGGTTCTAATTTAGTACCAATTCATCGCTGTCAATGAAAGAGAAAGATCCATGTTCACATTCCAGTGACAATTAAATACTTTTCAAAGTATTTTTCTGAATATCTTTCAAATTGATTAATTTAATTTATTTTTAATTAAAATTGGGATTAAGTGGGAGGGATGTTTTGCGCAGGTATGAAATATCTAATAATGTTGCAAAATTTGGTCCAGATAGGCAGAGGGTGAAATATCTGAGGAAGTTGAGTTTGATGACTATATTTTCCTTAGTATTCTAAAGTGCAAATTAACAAAATTTGAATGTCGCACATTATAATATCGGGTGGAGGGGGCTATGTAACAACATAGTGATAAGGCGCCTTTGATTTGTCCAGAGCCCTAAAGAGTAACTATTCGAAATTTGGAATAAATTACATTCAATTCAAAATAAATTATTCTGGGGAGTGGGTGGGAACGCTGTAGAGACATATAAACTCACTTTTTGTGTCTTGAACTGGAGAATATGGATAAAGCTAGCCTCCACTTCCAAAAAAATTGTTCTAAATCCCATGACGAAATAATAACTATACCGTTATCGTACGTTTTCGAAAAATGGCCACGCGGTAATTATCTGCCAAGATCTTGCGATTTGACTTTTTATTGAAAGTATATTAATAAAAAGCCTGTGCCAATAATTCAGATTCAACATCGAAGCGCTTGTTGTTAAAATAAAGCCTATCTTTGCGAAAAACTGATAAATACCTTGGAAAAAAGTGTGGCAATTTGTAAAAAGAACCGAAACAACCGTTTGTTTGATGTCATATTTCACACAATCTGTACGTCTATACCTTATAAAAGTATAAGATAATCTTTTTTCTTTCTTCTAATTTATTTAGACTCAAGAGTCCGTTTGTGCTGGAGTTTTCTCTTGTGATGCTGAATTCCAACTATGTCTCCATCGCTTCGGGGGTCTCCCTGGTGGACGCGGTCTATCTGGTACGCCATGCATAATCTTGTTGTACTCATTCTCTGTTCGTGTTGGTACCAGTATTGTCGACGTTGTCACCCCCATCTAACCACATCTTGAACCTCGCAGACCTCCCGGATTGCTGTATTCCTCGCGCAATCATGCAGAGTCTTCCCAGCAATAGCATGTAGAGTTCTCATTTCAGTTGTTCTTAGCATGCTCTTTGTCTTGACAGTGTCCGCCCACGTTTCAATTCAGGTCTTATAAATGCGTATCTTGCTATTTGTTTTCATATCTTTATTCCTCCATCTCAGGCAGCCTGACACAACTGCAGCCTTATCTACTTGAGGCCTTACTTCTTTGGGGAGGTAATGAAAGCCGAGCATTTCACTGCCAAGGTATCTGAACTGGATTACTTGTTCAATGGGCTCATTGCGTACTGAGATTCTGCTCTTTAATTGATCTTTGGAGTATGTCATACATTTTGTTTTTGCTGTGAAGATGATATTATTATACTTTGAGCAGGATTTATAAAACTTTGTGAGCTTTCTCTGTAGGTCATTTTTGCTTTCCGCTATGATTCTGTTAGCATAGCAGAGAATTCCCACGGTTTACGGGTTAATCTCCTTTGTGGCATTAATAAGTGATAATGACAAGAAAATCTTGATGATTGTAATTCGTATTTATTTTATAAAAAAACTAAATCCTATATATCTTGTTGAAACACTTATTAAGAGAAATGTAGAGTGACAATATCAAGAGAAGCTTATAGGTCTAATGGTTTAGACACTTGCTTAATTATCAAGTGCGGAGTTTACTGAGACTTATTACCTTGTTCCTGAAAACCAGCAATTTTATAATACGTTTAAGCCAAAAATATTACGAAAATTTGAGTTTGAAAACAGTGAAGTCACATTATCAAATGGATAAAGATTTTAGGCAATAAAGAGATAAAAAAGGAGCTAATGATGGATGTTATTTGATAAAAAATAAAAATATTTAAATAATGATGTTGTATATCGTATTAACTTCGACACAGGATTGTCGTTTTGGAGGAGTACTCTTATAATTAATAAATATAAATGTAAAATGCATTTTTAAAAATCAAAATCCCAATTATAATAATTTCGTTGTCTGTCCATCTGCCCGTCTGTCTGTCTGTCCCCGTAAATTCGTGTAACGTCCGTAATTTCGTTAGAATTCTCGACTAAAAAAATGAAATTAAACGGCTGGAAATGGGGCTTGAACTCCGGGCCAGCAAATCCGAAGCGATGTTGCTACCACCGACCCTGCGTCACCCATCAAAAACACAATATATATATCATATTTCGCCCAGCATAATCGCCAGGGTAAACAGTACCATTAACTACCGGCAGGGGAAATATAAAAAAAATGTTCAAATATTTTGATAAAGTCGTTTTTACCACTTCATGGGATTAAGTTAATACTGATTTTTTAGGAACCGGCACGTAAAAGTACCGTCATTTTTGGACGTGTTACAGCTGTTAAATATTAATGTGATATTTCTTAAGTATGCATTATCTTAAAATATTCTATCATTTGGCTATAATTCCAGCATGTCATAAGGTTAGTCCTATCTTCATAGCATAAGCTTTAGCATTGTTTGAAAATTGAAGAATCCGTAATATCACCTTGTCAATGGTCATGGGCAATGAAAACGATCCTGAAATATATAAAAACTACTTTAATATGTTTTTTGTGACCCGGCGATTTATAACTGTCAAAACAATATTTCTAAAGAGCGATGGTATCGCATAGATCTTTCTCCAGCACTCGTATGTGATATAAAAATGTTACTGTACTAAGCGAAGTGATGTGAATCGAGACCCCCGTACATCAAAACAGAAAGTGGGTGCTCACCTAATCTAGAACTTTCTTACACCCACACTTCTGCAAAAGGCGCTGGATGGTGAAAAACCGTTCGGTGGCAAAGTTTTTAAGGGAAAGCCCCAAGATTGATTTAGTTCGGTGTACCAGATAAAAAAAGCTAGCGGCCTAGTTCTTCAATTATTGCCTGAAGCCTTTCATGATCTTCGTTTTTCTTCTAACATATCTTAATCATGAAATACGTAATATAAATGAGGTATAGAATAGTAATCAAAATAAATTATAGATGTCTCACAGAAACGAATCTATTTTATATGAGAAATGTGTATGGATGTCTTTTTATACGATGGCCATGGGCTTAAAAACGTTCACCAATTCAACCTAAGGTTTCCTTACCTATTTTTTTTACATAATTTGACATTCACAAACAGGCATGACTCATCAAATGTATAGGTTATGTGTTTGCTGTGTACACAGTTGTAAATTTAAATGTATCCACAACGATGCGAATTTAAATAAATCAAACTGAAACAATCTATGTGTCTCGGATAAGTTTGAATTTCTCAGTAATTTTATTTTAATCTAATAATATTTTTTTATATAATCTGGATTGTTTTAATAACTGTGTTTAAATATTGCATACAAAAAATGTGCAATCATTAAAAAATAAAAATTATTAAAATTGAAAAAAAAGTTTATTTATTTTTCACTAAATCAAGGTTAAATAACTAGATATATATATAATAATATATATATATATATAAAGAAACCCGTGTTTCCCTACCCGCTAAGTTTTCTCCACAACCAGCCACAACCTTCCACCGGTGGTTATGGTGGTGGATAGCCCTTGGTCTCACATCGAAAATAGCGAGTTTGGTGGGGGTGGCTGTGCGTGGGTGGGAGTGGGTGACGAAAATGTGCTTTCTAGCACATTGTTTTGTTATGGGAAGGCCGCAAAGGCTTCAGATTGTTTCAAAATAGGCGCACCGACTGTGTCAGTGAGTCTAGAAGGTTCCGGAAAGTTTTATAAGGTTCTAAACTAAGTGGCGGAATGTGTCAGTGTGTCTAGAAGGTTCCTGTACATTCAATAAATTTCTTGAAAGTTCTGGAAGGAGAATGTTCTAGAAGGTTCGCGAAAGTTCTATGACGATCCAAACAGTGTACTAAAAATCTACGCGTGTTGATGTCGCATATCTTCATGATTGCTTGAACATTTTCGACTGATAATTGAAACAGAAATCTACCTGTAAATTATTGTCGACTAACTCTGTTATACTTTGTATAATCTTTGCACAACATGGTCATTCATTATACACCTCACAAAAAATCCGGATAATTGTGTTTTTTTAATGTCCGGGTTGCTTTAGATTTTTTAGATTTAGATTTTTTTTTTCCATTTGACAAAGACAGAAGTACTGGGACTCCAACGGCAATCCACCCGCGGAGGGGGGAGGGATTGGGTGGACTGAAAAATGTGCTCAGAAGTTTTTAATGTTGCGGTGTTACGTCTATAGATTTAGCCGAGATTTAAACTCGAGAGATTCGCGGAAGCAGATGAACGAACAACTCTGGCGGTGGAATGTGACAGTTTTCTTTTATTCCTATCTTCCTTCCCTATCTTAAAACAAAGTTTCAACCAGCAGTGTCATCTCAGTTGGTTGTTTTTATTGATTAAATGATAAGATCTATTTTACTGCTCGAGCTGTGTGCATTTTGTGTACAAACAAATATTTATTTCATAAACCTATCACACATATATGCTCAGACTATAACAATCTTTTGAATTCAACAGATATTTTTAATACCAAATATAAAGAATATCGCCGTATGGCGAGGCAGATACTGAAACGTGCTTTATATGCATTAAACGAATTACTCTTTTTTATTTTTTTAGAAGTTAACATCAAATCTTAAATTAACATATATAAGATAAAAAAATATACGAACTTTCCACTGATGATTATTAATGATATGAGCAAAGTGTGACAATATGAGATAATATATGTTTTCAAAATATGTTGAGAAGGGGAAAGAAGGGCGGAGTGGGATATAGGATTTGGATAAAGGGACGAAGAATGGGAGTATATGGGAATATAAATTGAGTGAACTAGTTTGGATGCGGTTGTGAAATTATTACTTTCAAGTTTCCTCCTTATTATCACGGAGACTCGGTCTGTTAAATTAACGTTTTTATGTTAATGCTAAATTAAAAAAGTCTTATTGTACAAAATATTCTATATAAAAGTAAAATTATCTTGTCTTATCTGTTGTCTTATAATTGTGATAGACATAACAATTGTTTTTGTATTATTTTATTATCACGTATTTATGTCTTCCTGTTGCATGATCAAATAAATAAACAAATTAAATAGCAAATAAACAGGAAATGCCTTTTTTATTTGAACTCTTATGTTGGATACGTCTTGTGCCTTTCAGATAAAAACACACATTTCCTAAAGCAGTCCAATATGCTCGATCCTAAGAATGAGATGACGACCAGCAGACAACTATAGCTAGACCGCATTCAAAAGAATGTGCGCAAAAAATATGTGTGTTGTAACGATGCAAAAAATGAACAGAAAATAAGTTTTTCCAGTAAGTAACCTTTTTTAAACTAAAAAATATATATTTATTTGGAATATCATGTTAAGGTTTGTAATACGAGCTTGCAGGCAACTTCACAGGTAGTTTTCTGGGATATTCTGCCTTGTATATGAGACCTCTCTGGCTGACGTTTCGGATCCCATTGTAGAGTCCATCATCAAAATATCCCAGAAAACTACACACAGAAGATTCTGAATGGCCGTGGAAATCTGCTTTTATTAAAAATTTACTTTTATTTTTTACCTAATTTCTAAAAATTCAGAAAATAAAAATTGTATTTTTTTTTATTTATCTGACTGTAATCCTAAGTTCTTTTTATGTAAAATTTCTAAACCTTTAATTACATTGAAATAATGGTTTATTTTTAAAATATGTTTGGAAAATTCAGAACAGTTAATGCTCATTTTTAATATTCAAGTGAAATTCGAAAGAGGATTTTTTTATTAGATTTCCTATTCACAATTAGTTATAAAACATTTATAATAATAATGTTTATATTAATAAGATAGTTAATACCTAAATGCTAAATAAAAAAATACCTAAATTTAATATTCAAGTGAAATTCTAAAGAGGATTTTTTTATTAGATTTCCCATTCACATTTAGTTATAAAACATTTATAATAATAATGTTTATATTAATAAGATAGTTAATACCTAAATGTGAGATTCACTTTTACAATAATAATAGATCTAACGAACTGCATGTAGAGTACTCAGAATTGGGAAAGTAGTCGATTAGTTTGATGTTCTATTACTGTCCATTAAAAATGCAACAACATGGTTTAAATTATTGACTTGATATCTAATTATGGACGGATCTTTACTATTTTTAATATGTAGGCAAACTTCAGGCGACGAACGACAGATGGATGATGTGAGGGCAGATGGCCCCAGTGGATTTCGAGTATCGTTAATAAGTAATATAATAAGTTATTGGATCTTCCACTCGGAAAGTTTTAACATGTATCAAATTATCTTAATGCTATTTGTAACTAATGAAACTTAACTGATAGTATCGTACTATGGTACCACATTAAATACCACCAATTTTGGAGCTTAGAAGTGTTCGAGCACAAATGACAAATTTCAGCTATGTACTCTTAAAACTGCAATATCTAATTTTAGAATTATTTCTAAATACGTATATGATTTTCTTTCTTTAGTAAAAAAATGTGCACCGGTAAAATAGTAGTTTAATGTGTATGTTAATAAGTTCCAATAAAAAAAAAATTAATCACCTTCTCGTAAAAAATCAAACACCCAATGCTACTAAAATTACAGGAACTCAGGATGGTGGGAACTCAGGAACGTCAACCCTGCTACTCATCTCGTGAGATGAGTAGCAGGGTTGACGTTTAGAAACCAAAATGGAATCTGAGAGGATCAAGGGATGAACCCGCTGTTGGCGTGGACATATTTTCTACCTGGGAAAAGAAAAACTGTCTAAACAGATTCTCACGGTAGGACTAGAGGGAAGAAGGTCCTACAGGATGACACAGGAGAAAATGGAGAAGGCAAATGGAAGGACTCAGGGTGGAAATATCCCACTCATCCGGAAGAATTTTATTCTGTCCAGTATGTGTCTAGAGTGTAACGCGTATGTGACAGTGTGGATGATTGTGTACAAAAGAGCAAGTAATACTCACTGTTTGAAGTTGCAATTTATTGGTAAAATTTCTACAGGTTGCGTAGCGAATAAGAATATTACATGTTGGTGCTACAACGATCGTCGACAGAATGGTCATCATTCAGCGCATTGATCGCGTCTTGCACCCGATTGGCCGAAATTGGTCTGGAATGGAAAAATGGAATCGAAGACTGGAATCCGCGGCAGCTTTCGAACACCACAAAACTACCAGTGACCCCAAGAAATCAACACAGCTTCTTCCGCTAGACTGAGAGCGGTAGAAGCGATAGGCACCCGACCCAGTTAGGATAAATGGACTAAATAAGATAATAAAGAGTAGTGTTAGTGAATTAGGCTAAATTATAGAAGTCTCGCAGAGACGAAACTATTTATATGAGAAACATGAATGAAAGTCTTTTGTAGGATGGCCCAGGGCTTACGACCTACGTGAGCCGGCTTAAGTGATCACTATACACACTAAATAAATAAATTAAAGGCTTTCAGATTTATAATGTATCGTCGCTGTATATATAGTTTATCCTATGTGCCGTTTTAGTTTTAGAAATTGTTTTAAAAATAATTGCACAGACTAGATATATAAAAAATATTTTAAATAATTATTAGGCTTTCCAGATGAACGGCAATGTTTTTTTTAGTATATCTCCATTATTTATATGAAAAATTGACAAGTTGACTTAATAATTAATCGTCCCTCTGGGGACAAAATCCAGTAACTGTATTCTCAGAACATATCTACATATACAAATATTTTTAGTGTTAGTGACTTTATAGTGGAGTATCCTCAGGGGCGTTCAGTAAGAATACTGAAGAATAACTTGAAATGATCCTGGTAGATAGAGGGTACTAATCATATCGAGCAGACTGTATTTAATGTCGAAATGATGTTCAATTAATATTGTAAAGCATTTTATTGTATTTCAATAAAAATCGTTCTTCTGGTCACGGTAAGCACTGTGATGACCCAGTTAGATTGAGGGTCTTCCTAACGTATTAACGAAGAATTTTGTATTAATAATTTATTTAAAATGTCGATGCTTACTCGTCGCGAGTTGATATTTGATTTTAGCTATTATATTCAATTAATTTGCCAACTCCTGGCCGCGGCTAACAATGTGATGAATCCTATGGGGTGACCCGTCAAAAATACGTCGTGGTAAATAATATTAAATAATATAAATTTCATTGCAATGAATAAAGTCATTTGCCGTATGATGTTAGTGAAAATAGTTGTATGGCTCGGGTGGCAACGGCTGAGGTCGACAGATACGCTGTAGCTATAAAAGGATCGCGGAATAAAATATTATACCTTCTTGAAATATTATAAATAATGTATTCTATACAATATTAATACTCTGCCTGTGCTAACTATACATTTAACTAAAATATATATTATTAACTGGAAATAATTATTGTGTGAAAATTGCGCTTTTGAATGCAAAATTAACTAAAAATATTAACTAAAATATTTCTAACATCTTGGGTTCGCATACTATATTGAAATCGATAATACCTAATGCCCTTTGCATTAACTAAGTATATTACCTAAATAGCCACAGCTATACCATCCTGTCCGTCAGGGACGAAACATAAAACACAGTTATATTCCTAAAGGTGCTACCTCTTACGCTACAAAAATACCTATTGCAGTCGGGCTATGAATATGAACTATTTCCGCCTCATAATGGCGCCTGGAACCCATACTAAAAACCTCACTAGAAATAATAAATGCGACTAAATCTCGATAAATACAATATATACTATTCGTAATACGTCGTTGAATTGGCACATGATTCGTCTAATGGATGAAGGACCCCGTTGTGTATCGTAATAACTTCAAATTCTTTTATAGGAGCAGTGTGGAAACAATTGCATAATATTACGTAATAAAAACATCTAACGAACCTAATAATCTATACATTTATGTTACAATAAAATACGTTCACTAGAAAGAATTCGTGTATTAGAAATAAAACATTTTCGATTGGAGACAACCCAGTAAAATCGTTCGAACGGCGCAAAGGGAAAAATTCACACATATTAAATAACATTGAAATTAATAATCATAAACACTTTGTATTATCAAATTCTTACCTTGAATGGTTTCGTCTTAGACGTGCATGAACCTGTTCATATTAATTCCGTGAGAAAATAATACATATATTTGCTATTTACGAAATACGACATTTTTGAAGCGAAACTTCTTTATAAAATAAGTAGATAAGGTCTCGGGGATGGTTTGTTCGAAAGGATTCTACAACAGCCCGTGAGTTTATATGAAATAATAGTTTCTTTGAATGCTAAATTTTGGTTTTTTAAACCCTCAGCATCTCTGCTGAGAGGGGTAGAGGCCCCGCGCCCGCCTAAACCCGGTGGCCGACTTCCTAAGTGACTAAACGGCCCCCCTTGTTCCTCCGGAACTTACTGCATCCCGAGACTCTATCTCTTCTTTACGAGATGTGATCCTGTGACGCCTCTCTTTTAGGCTTATAATTGAGAAGGCCGTACTCTTTTGGTACGAGTTTCTGATGATGTGTGTTGTCTTGAGGCGCCTTTCTTTTAGGCCGGTGTTTGAAGAATCATGTACTCTTTTGGTACGAATTGATGACGACATTAGCCTCCTTTGCGGGCATAGTCAGCGATGTTACAAATTATTGTGCAATCTCATTATGCCTTTTCAGAGCGGCGTCCCACGATTCTGCATCTTGCAACATTTACTTTGGACAAATGTTAGAGTGTTAGTAACATATTTATAATATCCCAGCTATTCCATATGAGTGAATGATTTTTATATTTATTCTGGCCCTGTCTTTCTTACAGAGGACGAAATAGAAGTTAACGTTTTCTATCAAGGTTTTACAGCATTCAAGCATGGAAATCCTTCCAAAGACAAAGGGAACCTTTTTGTTGGTTTAAGTAGTTTGCGCCAGATGAGGTTAGGTGGTCGGTTTATTGACGACCCCGAGCAACAAGGAGGACCCCGCCTTTAAGGGGCCCTGCAGGGGCTTGTGCGGGTTCCACGCCCAAGTGCCGGCAATCATCCACCCCTCAGCCAGCTAGGCTAACACAAACCAGATATCCCCAATCTTTAGTTAGACTTCCCCATTCTGTCCTTTACTCGTCATTCTGAAGCTACTTGTTAAGCTAGATGTACCGAGGTACTCAAATCATAAAGAGTTAACTGAAGACCGGATTGCGCAATACTTATGCAATACAGTAATTATTATAATGCTACTAAGTAATTCATATAGAAATCCGTGTATTCAAATTTTAGCATAAACGGTATGAAATTCGCTTTGCATAAAAATACACCCGTTTGGAACGGAATTCTTGTACGATTTGAACCAATATCACACAAGCAATCGTGATATTTAATTACACATAATTATTCCGAACTCAAATATTCCCAAAATAAATACATTTCGATAGTGAAAATAATTAACCGTAATAGATAATATGAATATGATCCTTATCTGTTACTCTTTGTGGCGGAATCCTCCTTCTGGTGCTGCGGGATGGTGGAATCTCTATACGTCCGGGCAGCAACTCCATCCGCAAATGATGTTCTGGAACTCAGGGCTCCGTCGGTAGTCTGTTGGGCAGCGCTCCCGCTCGCAAGTCTGGTCTCGAACTGAAGGGGCAGAGTATATCGCGTTCGCTCCTTTTATAGTAACGATTTCACCATACCTCTGAAATCCACGCTAGTGCAGTGACTCATCCTATGCCCGATGACCTCACCGCCGGCGCTCGCCATTGGCCGGATTCAGCCATCAGGACGGTCGCCTCCGGCTCAACCCGTCGAAGGCAAAGCGCGCCTGTGATTGGTCCGTTTCGTTAAAATAACAGTAAAGCACCCGCTACACACGAGACTTGCTGTTCCGATTCATAAATAATAAAGGCTCGTTCGCACCTACTCACAAGGTCGAGTCTATTAGGATTGGCAAACGATATTAATTTAACACAGAATTATATCTATGGTATAATAAAGATCTAAGAAATATTACTTGTATAGCTGAATATTCAATATTTTGTTAGCCTCTTGTAATACATAGAATCTTAAAAAGAAATATATCAGGCTTTTACTTTTAAACGATTCAAACCAGAAGAAATATATTTTTGATGTCCATACTTGGCCTTTTTGAATATTATTATTTTAAGATTTTCTAAATTTATTAAATCTATCTCTATGTCGACCATCACAGCTTCCCCCTTATTTAGAGAGAGGAATGATCTATCAGACCAAGCCTATCTGCTAAATAACCCAATAGGATAGTATATCTCGTGATACTTATCAAGAGTTTCTAAAATTCCTTTTTTAAAATAAATCGTTGTTCTTATCAGTGCCAAATTCTTTTTCAATGGAACCTTCTTTGCGTATTTAAAGCTACTGTAAACCATCTGCCTGTCATTCAAATGAAAAGTGTACAACTAATATAAATATAAGATTTGAAAGCGAAAGGGACTGTATATTTTTTTTTCAATTGACTGAAAAGGTTCGATTCTTCATAATCGATTGGATGCCTCAGTAATCTCATCATTGTGTCTGCTAACCACTCAAGCTCCATCCTGTTATCAACACTTAAAAGGAACGCCCCTTCCCCCACTTTGTTCTCCTCCTTGCTTCCCCTACAATGTTACACTCCTAGTGTTCACCACCTCGCAACTCTATACTACTTTCCCCAGCATATACCTCCCTTCCCCCAGAATATACTCCCACTAACACTCCCCACATCCCCTTCAAGCTATACAAACCAACTCAACCGAGTAAATATTAACTGTATATTTCTCCTATGAAATGCGAGCTACGATAAATCTGAAGTTCCAGAATTATGTTAACCTACGAATTAATGTACAACCTATTCATATGAACTAAACAACCAGCTTCCTAATATATAGAGCGAACCCCTCGATCTCAATATGTCCTGTACGTGAGTAAACATGATGACGATGATACTTGCTATCCACTCTAAAAAGAAAAAGTGCAGTCCGCCTCCAAATTTTCTAATGACTAGTCGCAAATGGACAAGTCCCTTCAATAACCGTTGGGCGTCGTTTTAACTAACTGTCCAGCTAACCCTCAAAAGAGATGCCCAAAGACGATGCATATTTGTTAAAGAAGTAGAGCTTCAACCATAACCCAGTTGTCAAGAAGGTTTCCAATAACTATTCCTTGCTATCCTACCATGGTGTACCCCGACAAGTGTTCACCATCTTGTAATACAATTCTTATTCCCCCTTCCCCCAAACTATACAACCTCTTCTATCTGAAACTCGTATAGTCCTGTTTTAGCCGAGTGAATGGTCAACCGCATATTCCTACTATGATTGCAAACCGCGACAAAATGAACTCTAGTACCCCACCTGTGTTATGAACCTTATACATATGCGCAGTACATTTCCTATTATGTAGAATCAGCCAATTGTCCTCAATATTCCACGTATACTGTAATGACTGCCATAATTTATTATTGGTGTAATATGATGAAGAAGAAGAAGAAGAAGAAGAAGCCGCAAAAGTAGTGGATGACAACAGAAGAAGAAGAAAATGAATCCATTGAAAGGCATAAGATAAAGAAGAAAAGTCACAACCGAGTGTAGTAATAGATAAAGACGAAGAAGAAGAAGTCGAAAGTTATAAAATTAGAAGAAGACGCGAATGTAGTAGTAGGTAAAGGACAAAAGAAGATGAAGAAAAGACGTAGAAAAACATTCGAAAATTATAAGATAAACGGAAGAAGAAGTCATGAATGTAGTTATAGGAAAAGAAGAAGAAGAAGATGAAGAGAAGACGAAGTAAAACAGTTGATAAGTATAAGATAAACGGAAGAAGACGAAATGAATGTAGTTATAGGAAAAAAAGAAGAAGACGAAGATGAAGAGAAGACGAAGAAAAACAGTTGATAAGTATAAGATAAACGGAAGAAGACGAAATGAATGTAGTTATAGGAAAAGAAGAAGAAGAAGAAAGAAAAGAGAAGAAAGAAGAAGAAAAGAAGAAGAAGAAGAAAATAATGTAGTAATAGGAAAAGAAGAAGAAGAAGAAAGTAGAGAAGTAGTCGTAAGATATACCATAAGACGAAAAAGTAGTTGCAAAGTATTGTAATAATTGCTATTTATAGAAGAGAAGGTATTTGAAAAGTAAAGCATAAACGGTACGTATTCAAAGAAGAAGAAGACTAGAGTGAACATAACCAATAAAGAAAACCTTCGTACCGAAGAAGAAGAAGACGCTGTTGAAGTCAGTATAAATAAAAGGGGGAAAGAAAATATATATATGACCGTTAGCATATACGAATAAGAAAAAGACGAAGAAGAAGAAGAGGAAGAAAAGGGTAGGAACAACCTTTTCGATAATTGTAGAACTTAAAAGTATATATAACTATTATCCGTCTCAACTAACTTTCCAGCCAACCCTCAAGAGTGATATCTAAAGACGACGCATGTTTGTAGAAGAAGTGCATCCAGATGTCAAGAAAAGTTTCCCATAACTATTCCTCACTAACCTGTCTTCCCCCAAATTGTTAAGCGTTTGTCAAATAATCAGGCGCGACTCCTCCGTATAACTGTAATATCGTTCCTCCCAAAACTTATTGAAAACCTAAAAAAACTTTATTAATATGTTCCGTATTCATCATCCCCATACTTATATGTAACATAACATTATAAATTTTTTAAGTGTTCCTTTAACAACGCGAACATGTTTAACGAAGTACACTGTTACAAATCAGAAGAGGTGAACCCTAATATCTGTACTAGCTGTAGTAGTCATCACCAACACTGATACCCACAGAAGATGTATGTGTGTAACTGAATCAAGAATTCCTAACGTATAATTCGGTTTGCTATACGACTGGAATCTATTCAAGATCCAAACGTCCAACCTTTCTACCTCAATCTAAAAGTAATGCCACGACGACGCATGAAGGTGGATGAAGCTAATGATTTCGTTATGCTACTACTATTTAATCTACTAAAAATCTATTTTCAAAATTTTTTTTTTTTCAAAATGTTCCAGAAGAATTCAAAAGCTCTCCTGAAAAATTTCTTTTTTATTTTATTTTATCACTATTCAAAAGGATTTCTACATACACCCAATGTATAGTAAAAACAATAAATGCTTTATCAATCATAGCGTTACGATTTCTCAAAACTTGAAGAAACTCACATATCGTTAATTCCGGATTTACTTTTGTATTATTTCCAAGAAGATTGAGCCTAAAACTAAAACAATCCTTATATAGATACGTACGAAATTTGAAGTAGTGAGATGTTTATTTCTACTCTGCCTATAAATAAGCTATATCAACGTATATTGTAATATAATATTTATTAATGAAGATAAAACAATTTCAATTAACGTTGCAATGAAGCGAAACAAAGGAATATATATAAAAAAAAACAAGTCCAATTTTTAATTATTCGTTACTAAGAGTATATATATATTGCGCTCTCTATTACCGCTTCCTATAGACTAATACTAGCGAAGGCTCAAAACTTTCTCTGATTTCCGCTAGATGGCGGTAGTATGACCATTTTAATTCATATGCCAGGCCGTCTTGTAAATAAAAATGGAAGCAATTTTATTCTTGTAATTCAAATCAAAATAATTTTTAGATCAAAACAAGAAACTCAAATAATTATTTCGTGCAACAATACGCGTCTGTGTTTATATTACGAACAAGTCTATCAATCCTGCATACAACAAAGAAATTATAATTAGTTTGAATAACCAGAACCGTATATAACTGTGTATAACAATTAAGAACACATTTAGATAATTAGAATAATTAAGAACCATAATAAATCAATGAAAGAAATTAATTTTTTTTTTCAATTAATTCAGCAACATTGTAGATTGACATTTTATTTTTTTAGGACAATTTTTAATATAACACCTTGACGATAAAAAGGTATCTCCGAAACATGCACGTGAAAGTTATCAAATAATATAAGTAGATTTGTAAGAATACTATAATCAATTAATTTTTTGTGTAATTATTATCTGTAAAAATTTAGCTGAATTTAAAGATCTTTTTTTTTTCAAATATAGAAACCCTTTTTAATATCCATAAGACAAATATATAACAAGTGTGGATTTATTTAATTTACATTAACCTTAATTTAATTAAGATTAATTTATATTAATTTTTAATTATGAAACCAGACGGATAATTATTAAAATATTTTTCGCATTTGTATCATAAAAGTACATAACCGAAAGAGAAAAGTAAATATTATAAAACATCGGATTTATAATTTTTTTTATAAAATAAAATATATATCAAATGTTCACATGGCAAAATCCGTTTAATATAATTCTTGTGTACCCGTATACTAAAAGTTTTCGTTTTTATATCTTCTTTTCTTTTAGATTCATATATTCTCGTGTTTATATTTTCTACTAAATTGTTATCCGGTTTTTATATTTATTTTTACTTTTATATTTTTCTGCTATTATTATTAATTACTATTGCATAACTCGTAAGCGAAAATATTTGCCACTGAACAGATTTTATCTAGCGTGGGTTAATTATTAGTTTATATTAATATAAGAAATTAAATTAAAACCGAATTTTAAGCTATCATAAACCCTCCGTGGCGCGCGCTGAAATCTGTCGCGGTGATCTGCCCGCATTCCAAGTCTATATTTCTTTGCATTTCTTCGAGCGCGACCTGTCCATATCCGCGAAGCAAACAGTCTGTTCATATACGCCCGACCGCGATAGTCAAACTTATCAAACGCTAAATGCTCAAACGTCTTGGGTCTCTGCCGCATCTTCCACGCTTGGGCCGAAACGTGTCCGCTCGCGTTTTATAGGGAAACCGTCGCCGGTCTCTCTAACACGCAGCGCTCGCAAACCCGGCGGCTTTGGCCGTGTTCGGTGGTATATTTGCGAAACACAAACACAAACGCAATAATTAAAACCATTCAAATGTGAATCGTTTGAATCTCAACTACATATTTGTTACACTGCGATCGCAAATCCCGATGGCCCAGGCCGTGACAGTGGTATACTTGCGAGAAAACAAATGCAATAATTAAAACCTTTCAAACGTGAATCGTTTGAATCCTAACTACATATTTGTTATACTGCGATCCGCAAATCCCGACGGTCTTTTTTAGATTGTGACGGTGGCTTACTTGTGAGATCGCATTCAAACAATTATTAAAATATTTTTCAAATGTGAATCATTTGAATTCAAACCACATAAAATGAATGAGATATGAAATAAATCACATATTCTATAAAATGGAGCAATACTTTTACAAAGAAACAGGCATTCCAAAATCGAACTAATATATCACAAGGACCAAAATTACTACAATAATTTTCGTTCATAAAATATTAAATAATAAAAATGCCAACTGTCTATATGACAAACAACCTAAAGAAATTTCTAATACCTAGTATCACGTTTGTCTACAAATCTCAGTACGTGGTTCACATAAATGCTCAATCTTTTTTCTTTGATGTCACGGACCGTGGTCCGCAATTGTTTAAATAAAACCGCTTTTATAATCAAATATTTTCTTTCATTTATAATATTAACTAAACCAAAATGATTTTATTACTATGCAAATGAGTCCAACGAATACGCTCCTGTCTGGTCACCGGCACCACTGTAATGACCCAGGTAGATAGTAGGGCATTGCGGCCTTGATACATTTAATAATAATTTAGTATAGCTCCTGGTCCGGCACCAGAGGTAGACATCCCATGGGGTGTGTGTTGAATATATAAGGCGAAGCAAATCTATAATACAAATCATTCCATTGCAAATCAATGTAAATCATATTCTTTTCACGGCTAACGATGTAAGATGACCCTAATGTGGGTCCTACTAAATAATGAAGGTTAGTAAGTAGCAAACCGTCGCGTTCAAAATACAATATATTGGATTATCAAATATTTCATTATTCTTATATGTGAGCGCGCGCGATTGAGCGACAGGATGCAACCGGTCGACTTCAACCATATGATGTAGCGATACAGTTGTTAAAAATTAAATATTCAATACAGAAATATTACTACTACTAAAATTCAACTTTTCATATGAAATAATGTTCTATACTATCAGAAATTATTCTATACGATAAATTAACTAAAAATACGTATTAACTGAAAATAATTTCTAATTTGCTGTTGAATATTACCTATAAAGATATTGACTAAAACTTTTGCTTTGAATGGAATATTAACTACTTCTCTCATCAAATATTATTCTGCAGCAAATATTCAATGAAATTATAGGAACTAAAATATTTCTAACATCTTGGGTTCGCAGACGAAATCGATAATACCTAATGCCCTTTGCATTTACTAAGTATATTACCTAAATAGCCACAGCTATACCATCCTGTCCGTCAGGGACGAAACATAAAACACAGTTATATTCCTAAAAGTGCTACCTCTTACGCGACAAAAATACCTATTGCAGTCGGGCTATGAATATGAACTATTTCCGCCTCATAATGGCGCCTGGAACCAATACTAAAAACCTCACTAGAAATAATAAATGCGACTAAATCTCGATAAATACAATATATACTATTCGTAATACGTCGTTGAATTGGCACATGATCGTCTAATGGATGAAGGACCCCGTTGTGTATCGTAATAACTTCAAATTCTTTTATAGGAGCAGTGTGGAAACAATTGCATAATATTACGTAATAAAAACATCTAACGAACCTAATAATCTATACATTTATGTTACAATAAAATACGTTCACCAGAAAGAATTCGTGTATTAGAAATAAAACATTTTCGATTTGAGACAAACCAGTAAAATCGTTCGAACGGCGCAAAGGGAAAAATTCACACATATTAAATAACACTGAAATTAATAATTATAAACACTTTGTATTAGCAAATTCTTACCTTGAATGGTTTCGTTCTAGACGTGCATGAACCTGTTCATATTAATTGCGTGAGAAAATAATACATATATTTGCTATTTACGAAATACGACATTTTTGAAGCGAAACTTCTTTATAAATAAGTAGATAAGGTCTCGGGGATGGTTTGTTCGAAAGGATTCTACAACAGCCCGTGAGTTTATATGAAATAATAGTTTCTTTGAATGCTAAATTTTGGTTTTTTTTAAACCCTCAGCATCTCTGCTGAGAGGGGTAGAGGCTCCGCGCCCGCCTAAACCCGGTGGCCGACTTCCTAAGTGACTAAACGGCCCCCCTTGTTCCTCCGGAACTTACTGCATCCCGAGACTCTATCTCTTCTTTACGAGAGGTGATCCTGTGACGCCTCTCTTTTAGGCTTATAATTGAGAAGGCCGTACTCTTTTGGTACGAGTTTCTGATGATGTGTGTTGTCTTGAGGCGCCTTTCTTTTAGGCCGGTGTTTGAAGAATCATGTACTCTTTTGGTACGAATTGATGACGACATTAGCCTCCTTTGCGGGCATAGTCAGCGATGTTACAAATTATTGTGCAATCTCATTATGCCTTTTCAGAGCGGCGTCCCACGATTCTGCATCTTGCAACATTTACTTTGGACAAATGTTAGAGTGTTAGTAACATATTTATAATATCCCAGCTATTCCATATGAGTGAATGATTTTTATATTTATTCTGGCCCTGTCTTTCTTACAGAGGACGAAATAGAAGTTAACGTTTTCTATCAAGATTTTACAGCATTCAAGCATGGAAATCCTTCCAAAGACATAGGGAACCTTTTTGTTGGTTTAAGTAGTTTGCGCCAGATGAGGTTAGGTGGTCGGTTTATTGACGACCCCGAGCAACAAGGAGGACCCCGCCTTTAAGGGGCCCTGCAGGGGCTTGTGCGGGTTCCACGCCCAAGTGCCGGCAATCATCCACCCCTCAGCCAGCTAGGCTAACACAAACCAGATATCCCCAATCTTTAGTTAGATTTCCCCATTCTGTCCTTTACTCGTCATTCTGAAGCTACTTGTTAAGCCAGATGTACCGAGGTACTCAAATCATAAAGACTTGGCTGAAGACCGGATTGCGCAATACTTATGCAACATAATTATTATAAGGCACTAAGCATTTCTTATAGAATTACGTGTATTCAATTATTAGTAAAAATAGTTTGAAAATCCCCATACTTTAAAATATATTCGTTCGGAAGAATTTCTCGTACGATTTGGATTGATATCTGGTTATGCAATACATAACGCGTCGACAATATTATGAATCTATTACGCACTGCTTATAGAGCTCCGTAAAATCAATTGTTAATACAAATGGTATGAAAATCCCCAAGCATCAAAATATATTCGTTTGGGAGATATTCCCGTACGAATTGAGCCAAGATCACACAAGAAATCGTGATATTAATTATACATTATTGCTCCGATTTTAAATCTTACCAAAATAAATACATTTCAATAGTGAAAATAATTAATCGATAGATAATATAAATGTGTTCCTTAGCTGTTACACAGTGGCGGTATGATCCTCTCTGCTACTGATGAATGGTAGATTCCTCCATAAGTCCGGGCAGCAACTCCGTCCGCAAATGCTGTTCTGGAACTCAGGGCTCCGTCGGTAGTCTGTTGGGCAGCGCTCCCGCTCGCAAGTCTGGTCTCGAACTGAAGGGGCTGAGTATATCGTGTTCGCTCCTTTTATACTCTGATTGCACCATATCTTCGAAATCCACGCTAGTGCAGTGACTCATCCTATGAGCGATGACCTCACCGCCGGCGCTCGCCATTGGCCGGATTCAGCCATCAGGACGGTCGCCTCCGGCTCAACCCGTCGAAAGTTAACGCGTGCCTGTGATTGGTCCGTTTCGTTAAAATAAGAGTAAAGCACTCGCTACACGCGAGACTTGCTGTTCCGTTTCATAAATAATAAAGGCTCGTTCGCACCTACTCACAAGGTCGAGTCTATTAGGATTGGCAAACGATATTAATTTAACACAGAATTATATCTATGGTATAATAAAGATCTAAGAAATATTACTTGTATAGCTGAATATTCAATATTTTGTTAGCCTCTTGTAATACATAGAATCTTAAGAAGAAATATATCAGGCTTTTACTTTTAAACGATTCCAAACAGAAGAAATATATTTTTGATGTCCATACTTGACTTTTTTGAATAATATTATCTTAAGATTTTCTAAATTTATTAAATCTATCTCTATGTCGACCATCACAGCTTCCCCCTTATTTAGAGAGAGGAATGATCTATCAGACCAAGCCTATCTGCTAAATAACCCAATAGGATAGTATATCTCGTGATACTTATCAAGAGTTTCTAAAATTCCTTTTAAAATAAATCGTTGTTCTTTCCTTTCCCCGCGTACTATATTTCTATTAGGGTAGAATTCCTTTTCAATGGAATCCTTTTTGCGTATTTAAAGCTACTGTAAACCATCTGTCTATCATTCAAATGAAAAGTGTACATCTAACATAAATATAAGATTTGAAAGCAAAAGGGACTGTATCTAATTTATTCAATTGACTGAAAAGGTTCGATTCTTCATAATCGATTGAATGCCTCAGTAATCTCATCATTGTGTCTGCTAACTACTCAAGCTCCATCCTGTTATCAACACTTAAAAGGAACACTCCTTCCCCCACTTTGTTATCCTCCTTGCTTCCCTTACAATGGTGCACTCCTAGTGTTCACCACCTCGCAACTCTATACTACTTTCCCCAGCATATACCCCCCTTCCCCCAGAATATACTCCCACTAACACTCCCCACATCCCCTTCAAGCTATACAAACCAACTCAACCGAGTAAATATTAACTGTATATTTCTCCTATGAAATGCGAGCTACGATTAATCTGAAGTTACAGAATTATGTTAACCTACGAATTAATGTACAATCTATTCATATAAACTTAACAACCAGCTTCCTAATATAAAGAGCAAACCCTTCCCCCAAACTATACACCCTCTTCCCCAAACTATACACACCCTTCCCCCAAACTATACACACCCTTCCCCCAAACTATACACCCTCTTCTATTTCTAACTCGTTTCGTCCTGTTTTAACCGAGTGAATAGTCAACCGCATATTCCTACTATGATTGCAAACCGCGACAAAATTAACTCTTGTACCCCATCTGAGCTATGAACTCTATTCATATGCGCAATACATGTCCTCCTATGTAGAAACAGCCAATTGTCCTCAATATTCCACGTATACTGTACTGACTGCCATAATTTATTGTTGGTGTAATATGATGAAGAAGAAGAAGAAGAAGCCGCAAAAGTACTGGATGACAACAGAAGAAGAAGAAAATGAATCCATTGAAAGGCATAAGATAAAGAAGAAAAGTCACAAACGAGTGTAGTAATAGATAAAGACGAAGAAGAAGAAGTCGAAAGTTATAAAATTAGAAGAAGACGCGAAGGTAGTAGTAGGTAAAGGACAAAAGAAGATGAAGAAAAGACGTAGAAAAACATTCGAAAATTATAAGATAAACGGAAGAAGAAGTCATGAATGTAGTTATAGGAAAAGAAGAAGAAGATGAAGAGAAGACGAAGTAAAACAGTTGATAAGTATAAGATAAACGGAAGAAGACGAAATGAATGTAGTTATAGGAAAAAAAAGAAGAAGACGAAGATGAAGAGAAGACGAAGAAAAACAGTTGATAAGTATAAGATAAATGGAAGAAGACGAAATGAATGTAGTTATAGGAAAAGAAGAAGAAGAAGAAGAAAGAAAAGAGAAGAAAGAAGAAGAAAAGAAGAAGAAGAAGAAAATAATGTAGTAATAGGAAAAGAAGAAGAAGAAGAAAGTAGAGAAGTAGTCGTAAGATATACCATAAGACGAAAAGTAGTTGCAACGTATTGTAATAATTGCTATTTATAGAAGAGAAGCATAAACGGTATGTATTCAAAGAAGAAGAAGACTAGAGTGAACATAACCAATAAAAAAAACCTTCGTACCGAAGAAGAAGAAGACGCTATTGAAGTCAATATAAATAAAAAGGGGAAAGAAAATATATATATAACCGTTAGCATATACGAATAAGAAGAAGACGAAGAAGAAGAAGAGGAAGAAAAGGATAGGAACAAACCCTTCGATAATTGTAGAACGTAAAAGTATATATAACTATTATCCGTCTCAACTAACTTTCCAGCCAACCCTCAAGAGTGATATCTAAAGACGACGCATGTTTGTAGAAGAAGTGCATCCAGATGTCAAGAAAAGTTTCCCATAACTATTCCTTACTAACCTGTCTTCCCCCAGATTTTTAAGCGTTTGTCAAATAATCAGGCGCAAATCCTCCGTATAACTGTAATATTATTCCTCCCAAAACTTATTGAAAACCCAAAACAACTTCTACTTATATGTATTCATCCCCATATTTCCCCCCGCTGATGAAAGAATCTCAAGTATATTCAACATTATAAAATTTTAAAGTTTTCCTTTAACAACGCGAACATGTTTAACGAAGTACACTGTTACAAATCAGAAGAGGTGAACCCTAATATCTGTACTAGCTGTAGTAGTCATCACCAACACTGATACCCACAGAAGATGTATGTGTGTAACTGAATCAAGAATTCCTAACGTATAATTCGGTTTGCTATACGACTGGAATCTATTCAAGATCCAAACGTCCAACCTTTCTACCTCTAAAAGTAATGCCACGACGACGCATGAAGGTGGATGAAGCTAAAGATTTCGTTATGCTACTACTATTTAATCTACTAAAAATCCATTTTCAATTTTTTTTTTTTTCAAAATGTTCCAGAAGAATTCAAAAGCTCTCCTGAAAAATTTCTTTTTTTATTTTATTTTATCACTATTCAAAAGGATTTCTACATACACCCAATATATAGTAAAAACAATAAATGCTTAATCAATCATAGCGTTACGACTTCTCAAAACTTGAAGAAACTCACATATCGTTAATTCCGGATTTACTTTTGTATTATTTCCAAGAAGATTGCGAAGATTGCGACTAAAACTAAAACAATCCTTATATAGATACGTACGAAATTTGAAGTAGTGAGATGTTTATTTCTACTCTGCCTATAAATAAGCTATATCAACGTATATTGTAATATAATATTTATTAATGAAGATAAAACAATTTCAATTAACGTTGCAATGAAGCGAAACAAAGGAATATATATAAAAAAAAACAAGTCCAATTTTTAATTATTCGTTACTAAGAGTATATATATATTGCGCTCTCTATTACCGCTTCCTATAGACTAATACTAGCGAAGGCTCAAAACTTTCTCTGATTTCCGCTAGATGGCGGTAGTATGACCATTTTAATTCATATGCCAGGCCGTCTTGTAAATAAAAATGGAAGTAATTTTATTCTTGTAATTCAAATCAAAATAATTTTAGATCAAAACAAGAAACTCGTGCAACAATACGCGTCTGTGTTTATATTACGAACAAGTCTATCAATCCTGCATACAACAAAGAAATTATTATTAGTTTGAATAACCAGAACCGTATATAACTGTGTATAACAATTAAGAACACATTTAGATAATTAAAATAATTAAGGACCATAATAAATCAATGAAGGAAATTATTATTTTTTTCAATTAATTCAGCAACATTGTAGATTGACATTTTATTTTTAAGGACAATTTGTAATATAAAACACCTTGACGATAAAAAGGTATCTCCGAAACATGCACGTGAAAGTTATCAAATAATATAAGTAGATTTGTAAGAATACTATAATCAATAAATTTTTTGTGTAATTATTATCTGTAAAAATTTAGCTGAATTTAAAGATCTTTTTTTTTCAAATATAGAAACCTTTTTTAATATCCATAAGACAAATATATAACAAGTGTGGATTTATTTAATTTACATTAACCTTAATTTAATTAAGATTAATTTATATTAATTTTTAATTATGAAACCAGACGCATAATTATTAAAATATTTTTCGCATTTGTATCATAATTGTACATAACCGAAAGAGAAAAGTAAATATTATAAAACATCGGATTTATAATTTTTTTTATAAAATAAAATATATATCAAATGTTCACATGGCAAAATCCGTTTAATATAATTCTTGTGTACCCCGTATAATAAAAGTTTTTGGTTTTATATCTTCTTTTCTTTTAGATTCATATATTCTCGTATTTATATTTTCTACTAAATTGTTATCCGGTTTTTTATATTTATTTTTACTTTTATATTTTTCTGCTATTATTATTAATTACTATTGCATAACTCGTAAGCGAAAATATTTGCCACTGAACAGATTTTATCTAGCGTTGGTTAATTATTAGTTTATATTAATATAAGAAATTAAATTAAAACCGAATTTTAAGCTATCATAAACCCTCCGTGGCGCGCGCTGAAATCTGTCGCGGTGATCTGCCCGTAATACAGGTGTATATTTTTGCATTTCGGGCGCCGTGCGAATCCGTTCGGCGTAGCTAACTGTCTTTTCGTACTAGCCCGAGCGCGAAGGTCGAACTTGTTAAACCTTAAACCCTCAAACGTCTCGGGTCTCTGCCGCATCTTCCACGCTTGTGCCGAAACGTGTCCGCTCGCGTTATATAGGGAAACCGTCGCCGGTCTTTCCAACACGCAGCGCTCGCAAACCCGGCGGCTTTGGCCGTGTTCGGTGGTATATTTGCGAAACACAAACACAAACGCAATAATTAAAACCTTTCAAATGTGATTCGTTTGAATCTCAACTACATATTTGTTATACTGCGATTCGCAAATCCCGACGGCCTAGGCCGTGACAGTGGCATACTTGCGAGAAAACAAATGCAATAATTAAAACCTTTCAAACGTGAATCGTTTGAATCTTAACTACATATTTGTTATACTGCGATCCGCAAATCCCGATGGTCTTTTTTAGATTGTGACGGTGGCATACTTGTGAGATCGCATTCAAATATATTCTCTTCATACAATTATTAAAAATATTTTTCAAATGTGAATCGTTTGAATTCAAACCACATAAAATGAATGAGATATGAAATAAATCACATATTCTATAAAATGGAGCAATACTTTTACAAAGAAACAGGCATTCCAAAATCGAACTAATATATCACAAGGACCAAAATTACTACAATAATTTTCGTTCACAAAATATTAAATAATAAAAATGCCAACTGTCTATATGACAAACAACCTAAAGAAATTTCTAATACCTAGTATCACGTTTGTCTACAAATCTCAGTACGTGGTTCACGTAAATGCTCAATCTTTTTTCTTTGATGTCACGGACCGTGGTCCGCGATTGTTTAAATAAAACCGCTTTTATAATCAAATATTTTCTTTCATTTATAATATTAACTAAACCAAAATGATATTATTACTATGCAAATGAGTCCAACGAATACGCTCCTGTCTGGTCACCGGCACCACTGTAATGACCCAGTTAGTTAGTAAGGTCTCTCGGGCCTTGATACATTTTATAATAATTTAGTATAGCTCCTGGTCCGGCACCAGAGTTAGACATCCCATGGGGTGTGTGTTGAATATATAAGGCGAAGCAAATCTATAATACAAATCATTCCATTGCAAATCAATGTAAATCATATTCTTTTCACGGCTAACGATGTAAGATGACCCTAATGTGGGTCCTACTAAATAATGAAGGTTAGTAAGTAGCAAACCGTCGCGTTCAAAATACAATATATTGGATTATCAAATATTTCATTATTCTTATATGTGAGCGCGCGCGATTGAGCGACAGGTTGCAACCGGTCGACTTCAACCATATGATGTAGCGATACAGTTGTTAAAACTTAAATATTCAATACAGAAATATTACTACTACTAAAATTCAACTTTTCATATGAAATAATGTTCTATACTATCAGAAATTATTCTATACGATAAATTAACTAAAAATACGTATTAACTGAAAATAATTTTTAACTTGCTGTTGAATATTACCTATGAAGATATTGACTAAAACTTTTGCTTTGAATGGAATATTAACTACTTCTCTCAT
Source organism: Agrypnia vestita (assembly GCA_016648135.1). NCBI lineage: Eukaryota > Metazoa > Arthropoda > Insecta > Trichoptera > Phryganeidae > Agrypnia > Agrypnia vestita. The sequence goes on from JADDOH010001265.1 coordinate 147,031, forward strand.
CAAATATTATTCTGCAGCAAATATTCAATCAAATTATAGGAACTAAAATATTTCTAACATCTTGGGTTCGCAGACGAAATCGATAATACCTAATGCCCTTTGCATTTACTAAGTATATTACCTAAATAGCCACAGCTATACCATCCTGTCCGTCAGGGACGAAACATAAAACACAGTTATATTCCTAAAAGTGCTACCTCTTACGCGACAAAAATACCTATTGCAGTCGGGCTATGAATATGAACTATTTCCGCCTCATAATGGCGCCTGGAACCAATACTAAAAACCTCACTAGAAATAATAAATGCGACTAAAACTCGATAAATACAATATATACTATTCGTAATACGTCGTTGAATTGGCACATGATTCGTCTAATGGATGAAGGACCCCGTTGTGTATCGTAATAACTTCAAATTCTTTTATAGGAGCAGTGTGGAAACAATTGCATAATATTACGTAATAAAAACATCTAACGAACCTAATAATCTATACATTTATGTTACAATAAAAATACGTACACTAGAATGAATTCATGTATTAGAAATAAAACATTTTCGATTTGAGGACAAACCAGTAGAATTGTCCGAACGTTGCAAAGGGAAAAATTCACACATATTAAATACCACTGAAATTAATAATTATAAACACTTTGTATTAGCAAATTCTTACCTTGAATGGTTTCGTCCTAGACGAGTATGAACCTGTTCATATTAGTTGCGTGAGAAAATAATACATATATTTGCTATTTACGAAATACGACATTTTTGAAGCGAAACTTCTTTATAAATAAGTAGATAAGGTCTCGGGGATGGTTTGTTCGAAAGGATTCTACAACAGCCCGTGAGTTTATATGAAATAATAGTTTCTTTGAATGCTAAATTTTGGTTTTTTAAACCCTCAGCATCTCTGCTGAGAGGGGTAGAGGCTCCGCGCCCGCCTAAACCCGGTGGCCGACTTCCTAAGTGACTAAACGGCCCCCCTTGTTCCTCCGGAACTTACTGCATCCCGAGACTCTATCTCTTCTTTACGAGATGTGATCCTGTGACGCCCTTCTTTTAGGCTTATAATTGAGAAGGCCGTACTCTTTTGGTACGAGTTTCTGATGATGTGTGTTGTCTTGAGGCGCCTTTCTTTTAGGCCGGTGTTTGAAGAATCATGTACTCTTTTGGTACGAATTGATGACGACATTAGCCTCCTTTGCGGGCATAGTCAGCGATGTTACAAATTATTGTGCAATCTCATTATGCCTTTTCAGAGCGGCGTCCCACGATTCTGCATCTTGCAACATTTACTTTGGACAAATGTTAGAGTGTTAGTAACATATTTATAATATCCCAGCTATTCCATATGAGTGAATGATTTTTTATATTTATTCTGGCCCTGTCTTTCTTACAGAGGACGAAATAGAAGTTAACGTTTTCTATCAAGATTTTACAGCATTCAAGCATGGAAATCCTTCCAAAGACAAAGGGAACCTTTTTGTTGGTTTAAGTAGTTTGCGCCAGATGAGGTTAGGTGGTCGGTTTATTGACGACCCCGAGCAACAAGGAGGACCCCGCCTTTAAGGGGCCCTGCAGGGGCTTGTGCGGGTTCCACGCCCAAGTGCCGGCAATCATCCACCCCTCAGCCAGCTAGGCTAACACAAACCAGATATCCCCAATCTTTAGTTAGATCTCCCCATTCTGTCCTTTACTCGTCATTCTGAAGCTACTTGTTAAGCCAGATGTACCGAGGTACTCAAATCATAAAGACTTGGCTGAAGACCGGATTGCGCAATACTTATGCAACACAATTATTATAAGGCTACTAAGCATTTCTTATAGAATTACGTGTATTCAATTATTAGTAAAAATAGTTTGAAAATCCCCATACTTTAAAATATATTCGTTCGGAAGAATTTCTCGTACGATTTGGATTGATATCTGGTTATGCAATACATAACGCGTCGACAATATTATGAATCTATTACGCACTGCTTATAGAGCTCCGTAAAATCAATTGTTAATACAAATGGTATGAAAATCCCCAAGCATCAAAATATATTCGTTTGGGAGATATTCCCGTACGAATTGAGCCAAGATCACACAAGAAATCGTGATATTAATTATACATTATTGCTCCGATTTTAAATCTTCCCAAAATAAATACATTTCAATAGTGAAAATAATTAATCGATAGATAATATAAATGTGTTCCTTAGCTGTTACACAGTGGCGATATGATCCTCTCTGCTACTGATGAATGGTAGATTCCTCCATAAGTCCGGGCAGCAACTCCGTCCGCAAAATGCTGTTCTGGAACTCAGGGCTCCGTCGGTAGTCTGTTGGGCAGCGCTCCCGCTCGCAAGTCTGGTCTCGAACTGAAGGGGCTGAGTATATCGTGTCCGCTTCTTTTATACTCTTGATTGCACCATATCTTCGAAATCCACGCTAGTGCAGTGACTCATCCTATGAGCGATGACCTCACCGCCGGCGCTCGCCATTGGCCGGATTCAGCCATCAGGACGGTCGCCTCCGGCTCAACCCGTCGAAAGGTAACGCGTGCCTGTGATTGGTCCGTTTCGTTAAAATAAGAGTAAAGCACTCGCTACACGCGAGACTTGCTGTTCCGTTTCATAAATAATAAAGGCTCGTTCGCACCTACTCACAAGGTCGAGTCTATTAGGATTGGCAAACAATATTAATTTAACACAGAATTATATCTATGGTATAATAAAGATCTAAGAAATATTACTTGTATAGCTGAATATTCAATATTTTGTTAGCCTCTTGTAATACATAGAATCTTAAGAAGAAATATATCAGGCTTTTACTTTTAAACGATTCCAAACAGAAGAAATATATTTTTGATGTCCATACTTGACTTTTTTGAATAATATTATCTTAAGATTTTCTAAATTTATTAAATCTATCTCTATGTCGACCATCACATACTCTCTTTTTAAATATTGATGCAATAAAAATTCTCAGTGATATTTTTAATGTTTAATTAGTGCTTAGTTAATAAGTACTGTATTATTCGAATTATGAATTATGGACGAGTTTAATGCGCATACATTGAATTTATTCATTTGTGCTTTTTGTGGTTGCCTTCTGTGGTATTTTGTTGTTTTATTACAGTTTGCCGGTGGTTTATCAAGAGTAAGCATAATAGTTAAGCAAAAATCATAGATTTCCACCAATCAAAACGATCGTAAAAATCTATGCTTTTTGCTTAACTATTATTCTAACTACCTACTGATCAAACAACCGGCCCTAAGAATTGATAATTTGATACTAATAAATCTTGTCATTTCGCATCCATATAACTTTAAAATTATTTTCTAATACTATTTTTTTAATATCTAATGCATGCACGCATGCAGAATAGACAATTTTTTAAATAATTTCTACCTATCGGGTTCTGGTCTCTTCGTCTCGTTGAACTTTATATCGATTTTTACTATTTTAATTTGAGTTAACATTGTTAACCATAGTTTTGTTCTCATTCATTAATTCAGAGCTTCTCCTAAATATGTTTTATATTACGCGCCCCAAATAAGATCATAATTTACGGAGGCGGCATTGACAAGGAACATAAATATTCATGAATTACAATCTAAAATACTTGTTAATACAAATTATTTCAACTTAAAGCTTACAACAAAATAATTTGTAAAGCTGTGGAACAAGAATTACAAAGTAGACAGCAAAATATCAAAGGATATTTTTACCTTATCGAAAGATTCTTTTTAATTTAGTTTAAAATATCACCAATTGACATGACAGTTAGATTGTGGTGCAAACACGATTTTCATTACAAATGTGTACTAATCTTTGTACTATACTCACGTTGAGTTATATTCTTGTCACAATTGTACTATTGGGCGGTACTCATATCAATAAGTAACGGCAACTACATTAGACAAACAGGTTGCTTGCTGCTGGGCCCTGCGGGTGGTCATACGGATCGCTGGGCAGCCGTAAGTAGCCGCTGCACGGTCATTAGTGCTTGGTACGTGGCCATTGGTGTCTGCAATTGGCTATCAGCGGTACGCAACTGTTAGTGTCTATTGCCTGCTGCTTTTCACACGATTTGGTCAATTTTTGAAACTGGTAATGGCAAAACAACGCATTCATAATATAGATATCATGATATGGGCGCCAACCTCTTCGGGTAAAGTGGTAAAGATCGGTCAGAATTGCATTAATACTAACAAATAATTGTCAATAATAGGAATATTGAAAGTAGGGATGAGGTCATAGGGAACAAAAAGTTATTAAGTAATGTTATAGTTATGTATTTTGACTATTTCCAAACTATCTTTATTTATCCTTTATAATATACCGAGTGAAGAAAGATTAGTTTAGTGCCAGCGAAAAAATTGCAAATTTTTAATAGGTAATGTAAGAGGTCTAAAATCATTGAAATAAATAAGTAATATGAATAACACATTCCCATATCTCATTACAGAAGGTCGAGGATTGAAATTTTTTCTGAATTGAAAATAATTTAAACCAGAAAATCTAGAAAGTGTACTAGCGTACTATTTATTACATTTATTAAATTTGCCTCTGTAGAATGATCTCTGTTAAGGCAGGCTATATATGGTTTGAGTTTTAAGCTACTGATACACATGCTTATTAGTGGCACGTGAGCATGCGCAGTATCGACCTTCTTTAGACCTTGCTTATTAGTGGCATGTGTGAATGCACATTGCTAGTAGTGAGCATGCCACTGTCATTCACCACGAGAAGGGGTATCTTTGGAGCATGTGTGAACAGGCTTGCTTATTATGAGCATGCTTATGTCATTCGCGGGCTTCGTGGCTAGTATTATCAATGCGATCTTCTCAGTCCGCGACAGATGAAACAAATATGGCGCGTTGGGGAGATGATAAAACATTACTTTTCGTGACTTATTATAGGAATCACGAATGTCTGTGGAATACTCGGTCACCGTTGTGTAAAAATAATATAGCGAGAAATAATGTTTATGAAACTTTATTAAAAGGCATGAATGATTCAAATCTTACAATAAAAATTATAAAAACTAAAATCAGAAATGTGCTGATGGAAACTCGGGAACTGTTTTGATTTATCGGTTCACTTGAATTTTCTATTTCAGTTTGCAAAGTTTCCATTTTGAACAAGAGCGTCTATATTCTCTGACAAGAGCATGCCACTAATAAGCATGTGTGTCTGATTGTTAGCTTTGGGCATGCTCATTAGCATGCCACTAAATGTGTATGTGTATCTGTACCTTTACTAGGATTTCTAGAGCGAGCTCCCTCCCCTACCACCCTCTTCCGCCACCCCAGCGAATCGGATCGATTTGACTTAATTCCTAAATTCGATTCAAGATACAACCCTTAATTTTGATCACAAGTACGTGAAATTTCTCGACACGACGAGAATTATAAGAACGAATTAGCAATTGGGACTGCGCGTGTTTTAGTGATTGTGACGCGATACGGATTAAGAAGTTTGGTTCAATCCGTTTGTATCTTAAGTTTACATAGAATTGAGGTTAAGCCTAATTAATCAACTATCAAAAAACAACACATTTCTTCTACAAATAAATGCAGCATATAGCATGATACCATACAGCGCAAATGTTTACGAATGACTATTCTTTGTATACATACATTCTCTATCAGAAGTAAATGGTAATAAAGACGCGACAAGAGTCCTGATGTCACCATAAATATGGATAAGTTGAAAATGACCAGATAAACCAGAAGCAGTGATAAATTATAGATAAATTATAGGAAGTCTTTTTATAGGATGGCCCAGGGCTTATGACCTGCATGAGCTGGCTTAAGTAATCACTACACAATGCACGTTCACCGATTCCATCGTAAGAATATCGACATATTATGAAATTTTTGAAAAATCTTTAGGTATATGTTCCAAATGTGAAAACATTTCATTTATTTGAATGGACTATGCTAGAGACATCTGTGTACAAAGATTTCGTAGTTTTTAATGATACCCCTATATAATACAGGTCGTAAGCTTTGGGCCATCCTATAAAAAAGCTTCCATATATATGTCTCTCATATAAATAGTTTCGTCTCTGTGAGACTTCTATAATTTATCTTAATTAATTAATCATACCTCAGGCCTTGTTAAAAGCTTCAATAGCCGAAGAGCGTACATGAGAAGACGTATGAAAGTGAACGATGCCATAAGTACCAAGACGGAAGAGTATGGCGTTCTACCATGTCTGCCTAATAGCGTGTTGGGTTATATTATGATTTCAACTGCCGCCTTACCGGTTACATAAGTCAGGCGGGCAGTACATTGAATTTGCAGCTATTGTTTATTACACAATCAGTTATTTCATATCTCAGGTTTTTATTAAGATTCTTTTTACTTATGATACATTGGTTGATAAAGAGAGACGGAGAAAAAAAATGCAAAACCTGTGTTCTTGTTGTTACAGAGAACGGAATTAAGCATGCCGTTCTGCGCCTTTCCGTCGAACGTCCTCTCTCTCTCTAGATACTTGTAAAGTACGGCGACGGCGGCTTAGGGTTGCCAGGGTTCTAAACATGCCTGCCATGTAAGTTAGTTAGTAAGACAGATAGATTACCGTATATGTGGATCATCTAAAGAGGAATGAGAAAGAACAATATTGCACAAGTGGATAAACAAAGCGTTCGTGTGGTACAATAAAATCTACACGACGTCTTATAGTTTAATAAGAAAAATGTCTGAAAATTGTACAAGAGATGTAAGGGTTCTGTGTATAAAAAGTGTTAAGGAAAATTAGTTTTTCTAGAAGGTGCAGTATACACATGTTTATATATAAAATAGACAGCAAAAGTAACTAGGAAAACTAAAGTGGAAAGTAGTTAAAATAAATGTATATTTCGACCGGTAAAAGGCATTTAAATGAAAACAAGCTTTTTCACAAACACAAAGGACTTTTATGAAGACTGCGGAATGCCGGGCGCTCAGCAAGCAATTAACTTCCCTCCCCAGTTATATTATTATCTCCTAGAACACACTAGATTGTTTCACCCCTATTGTTAAGCACAATTTGCTAGAAATATTAATCAAAAAATGTATAATCAAATTTAACAACGCAAAATTTTGTTAATATTTTTTTTATATTGTAAGACATCAATATTTACATTTGAAGAAGTAGTGTATCTCGATGTGCGTGGGCATATGCGAGCGTACGTGTGTGTGTGTGTGTGTGTGTGTACGCGCCGTCCAAGAGAGCGAGTACGAAAAGACGGGCGCGCCATTTAGAGCTTACTCGGGAAGACAGGCGGTCGCGAGACAAACCAAAGTTTTATATACTGTTGTATTATGTCCGTAATAAACGAGTGAAAGCTGGAGCATTCTTTAGCATCTCAGACCCCCACACTAAAGGATAAGATAAGATAAAGGATAAGAACACGAAACATCACTTTTTTTACGAAATTGAGTTCTTAATGGAGATACCGTATAGAGCTTCTCACGAGATATTTTACATTGATGTTTTTCCTTTTCCATACAAATGATTATTCCATTTTTATAATAACTCTTGATAAATTACGAAATCGATTCTTTTTTAATAAATCATAAAAAACCCTAAAAATAAAAAAACACTTTACGGTATAGAGGATATATATGATTCAGGCCTGGGTTTTATGTGAAGTGTTTCGCTTCCGTAATTTGACTTCTTGGCCTGTTGAAGCGTAAACATTTTTTTTTTTAAAAGGACCCATTTCTGAACGAATAGTTCGGCTGTTGAAAACCTGCATTAAAAATTTTATTGGATGAAAAAGTGCGACAATCAGCAACAGAAGAGGATTCATCTTGCTTCTCCACAAGTTTCACTTTTTAAAACTCGATAACTGTTTGCGGCAAATTAATAGAATGACAGTGAAACATTATAAAATGCAATGTTTTTGAAATTATTTTATAATTCACAGGTACATACCTATTTCTTATACCTATTTCAACACATACCTATTCCTTATTTTATATTTATTTTATAGTTTTAATTACTATTTTATAATTTATGGGTACATATCTATTTCTTAAACCACGTACAAATATTTACTGCAAATCATTTTTATTTTTATATTAAGATATAATACTACGGAAAGTACATTGAACTAAATGCGAATACACATCCCGACACGAAATGGGTGAGCAGCCTTTTCACAACCTCAACTAATAATAAAGTAGATTCTAGGCTGTACGACCGTATGTCGGTTTTGGGACACACATTTCATGGGCTATCATCAAAGCTGATGGGTTCATTACTATCTCTTTTATGCCAGAATAGACTAGAATTTACTTCGTTTTTACGCATAGGCGCCACAAAGAACCTATTGCGGGGTTTTTTCTTTACCACTAACAAATATCGGCCACTTTTTACAGAAACATTATTTTTGCCAATTTTCTTTTCTTCCGCAATATGCTATATAAACTATACGGTATTTGAAACATATTTGTATTCCAAAAAGGTATTTGTACTCCTCCGGCATTTGGAGAACGTGTCCAAGCCACCGTAATTTATATGTAGGAATAACGACTCCGAGAATTGGATGGAATGTTATAGTGAATGTAAAATTCGTGTTACCCAGCGATAATAAAGTGTTCATTTACGAGTGATATATTGCGAAATAGGGTAATTCAAAGAATAGCGTTAAGTAAAATTCGTTTTAAGTGACTTTGTACATTGAGTAGTTAATTAAACATTAATTATTAAATCGCTAATTAATTTACATTGTTTTCATTCGTTCATCCCTAGCCAAGACACGTAACAATATTGTAAATAATTTTACATTATTAATGGTGTTCTATTAATTTTTGTATTATTTAAATTAAAAACTACGGGTATTTCATGTTAGTACTACAAGTCAGTCAGCTTAACATATAAAAAAAAAGAGATGCGAACACGGAATACATGTCACATCAATATTCTTACTATTTTCAAACAAAGCTAAACGCTTGTGCTATGAAAATAGGACTAACTCGCTGGTCTGAAGTGAAGTTCGAACCCGCGACGTTTGGATCTCGAGGCGAGAGTCCTAACCACAAGACCAACAAGCTACTCTACTACTTTCACAGAGTAATTTCCATTAAGAGCTTTTGTCAAAAGTTACGTGCTGAAAGCGTCAAAAATAACGATTTTAATCATGTCGAAAATTCAGAGAAAATAATGCTCAGCTACATTATTTTTTTAGAATATATATGTCCACCAACGTCGCTATCGTAATAATAATAATCATATTTCTCCTTCGTTTTGGTCCTGCCAAACTGTAAAAAAATTGGCGAGGAAATAACTTGTTTTAATTCTCTTACATTAAACATAATTAACATAAGTCAAATTTTATTATATATGAAGAAGTTTTATAAACTAAAAAAAAGGCATTTTTATCTCGTTTAAATAGTTCAAAATTTGTTAAATTTATGTTTCTTACTTCAACAAGTCTCACCCGTTTAGACATAAAACATATTCACAAACACATACACACCCCCTACACTTGATCGCCCAGTAATGGATATATTTACATATTCAGTTTGTTATGACATGACGCAGAGGATGACGTATTAGGATGCTATGTGATGCGTGTTAAACCCGTGACTACCTACTATTAAATCGGACGCCAATATATGTATAGCACAAAGCGATGCTTACAAGTACAAAAAGTAATTATATAAAATGTGTTTATTTGTTACCTTATAAATGCTTACACTTGCAACAAGCATTTTAGGGATGTTAAGCTAATTTTTTGTCGCTGAATTTAATATAATCACTAATGTACTGGACGCCATCTCTAGCATCACTGAGGAGCAAAGGCGTATGCGGCCGAAAAGAACCAGGCCATTCCGTCGCCCGCAACGATTAAGTGAACAACGCCTTTGTCAACAATTTTGAAGAAATTTTGAAATAAATTTAAATTTAGAATAATGCAAACGAATAAACAGTGAGATAAATGGTTCTATTATTCTGTTATGCCTTTTGATAAATGATTTCTCTGCCACGAGTCCGCCTACACCGACGGTAAATCAACAAGAGAAATAAATTTTATCCGGATAAGTTGAAAGTATACTAACAACCTGTACATGTTATTATTGTACACATTTGTATGCACAAATTGTACTGCACAATACATATTTGTTAAATACGATAATAAATATGTCGCATTCAGTAAGCCCGAGCTGCATTTTTCCGCATGAAGAAAATATAGTGCAGCCATGACCTAAATTTAAATTTGTATGAAAATCGTAAAACGCTACGTATTTTCTGTACTCTAAAACTAAATAAAATCGCGAACGAACACTGAAACAACGCTAAAGAGATATTAAGAATTTTAAATGCGGATCTTTAGACGATTTATGAAATTTGGAGGGGCTGATGAGATAATTAGCGATAATGCCTTGATTCAGGCGATCAAAATAATGAAAACCATGAAATTGCAATATTTTGATCATAAAATCCGATACCCAGAAAAAAAATCAGATACTGCTTCTCATAAATCAAGGAAACAATTGCTAGCAGAAAAGGCTCTGGAGGATACAGCTGAAAAATCTAAGACAGTTTTTTAAGACTACCCAATTATTGTTGATAGTACATGTTTCAATGTTACAGCGTGGTCCAATAGAGATACATACGGATCCACAAACGCAATAAACGTCAACAGAGAAAGTTTCTTAGGCAATCGTATACAAAAAGCGGGACACCTACATCAGGAAAACTAACTCAACACATCCGTGCTTTATTGTAATTGACATATGCGTGTAGCGTGGGAAATCCCCGTCAAATTGGGTGAAATGTTGGACAGTTTAGAAAGAAAAGTACTCTGGGGAATGCTATGGAGCCGTGGGGGAAGAAATTTGAAGAATAATACAAAAGAACCGTAGGAATGAAGCCGCTATTTCGACCCACAGAAATGTCTAAATCAAAGTGGCTTGCCAAAATTTATTTTCTCGAAAACTCCGGAGGGAAGGTGGGTCCGGTGGGTCACCCCACGCTAAGTTGGGATAAAAAACAAAAAAGATTAAATAAAGACAGATTAGGCCTTCACTAGTCAACTAGTACCGAAGGGACGCAAGACAGGGGGAAAACGAAAGTGCCCTGTCGAGCATTTTTATGCCTTTAACTCCACCTGAGATAAGGGGAAGAAGATAAAAATGAATATGACATTGTATAACATTTATCAGAAGCAAAGACTCTCCATCCAAATAACTAGCTACATTGGTGTGTTGGTAGGATAGGTTAGTTAGGTAACGTCCAGAGGATGCAGGAAGCGAGGATCCCGATTATTCATGGACATCAGGTAAAAGCGTTAAGAGTGGGATAACTCGGAATTCGCTTGGAGGATGGCGCGAAGAAGAGATTGGGAGACAGTTGTAGAGAATGTATGTCTGTGATCGGGTGAGACAGATGACGGGGCACGTCCTGTGAGAATGTAATATAATGAATGACGCACGACAGACTGTGAGTTTAAAGAGATAGATCATCAAGTAAATGAACGTTTCGGCGTTGACTTTGTGGAAATCCATTTTAAAAATTATTAAATAAAACACTGAACTTTGCTTTTTCTTTTTTTAGCTGAGAATTGTTACACTACATGTTTCTTTCTTCAGGTGAGTTAAGACTGAGGTATGTGGTAGTGGTTGTCTGATGTATAGGTTGTGGGTTCAGTAGAAGTGGAGGGGGTACCTAGGTGGTGTGAGATCAGGAACATTGTAAGAAGGGGTGATTTGAAGGGTTGTACTTGATTATTGATTATGTTATTTGTTGTGTTTAGGTTTTTATGAATTTCAAGTTTTTCTAAATTATTTTGTTTTAGGCCATATGTCTATTTATGTAGGATGTGTATTTTTGTATTGTTGAATGTGTGGTTATTTTCCATAATATGAATAGACTATTCTGAAAAATTACCTTTTGTGTTCTTTGAATCTTGTTTCTATTGAGACAACCACTCCCACATACCTCATACATCAGACAACCACTCCCACATAACTCACCTGAAGAAGGAAACGGATGATTCCGAAGCATGAAGTGTAACAATTCTCAAATATAAAATAGTGGGAAAAAACAAAGTTCAGTGTTTTATTTCATAATTTTTAGATGGATCATCGCTCAGACTTCGAGGTTACTTTCATCATTCCCCCAGGAATAATGAAAATAACCTCGAAATCTGTTTACCTATTATCGCAATACAAAAACACTTCATTTTCTGAATCTTCCCTCATTTACTCAGAAGCCAGGGCACCCCCAGTGGTTTAAATTATGTTTCAGGGGATGATCGAATGTGCGGAACTTCTATGATAAGTCTTTGTCCGTAGCTAATTCTTGTTCTAAATGTCAGTGCTTCTTGTCTTGTGAAAATTCTTGTTGCGTGAGTCAGTTGCCCTGGTTTATGTGGAGTCAAAATTCATGTAAAAACATATAATTGGATTTCTATTACGCTCTTGCACTAGTTTTTATCGTGACTGGCTGAATGGATATCGATCGATTAACAGATTACGTAAAGAATGTGTAGCCCAATATGTACTTTAAGCGACAAATCGAAACACGGGGTGACAAAAAGGATCGAATTGAAACAAAGCGGATTTTCAATTATAAAACTATCGTATGAGCATTCAAAGCTGTGATTGGCCCATTTGCTTCGACGTTTTCGGTGAGTTTCATTCCACTGTGAGAAGTAAAAAAAACTGGTTGACAATTGTACAATGTTTATGACCGATTAACTAGAGAAGCTCTAGATAGATGCACCGCCACAACATGTGCGCAAATTTAACAAAATATTTTGTGCCTTTCAGGGGTCGCCAAGTGTGAAATTGATTATGACACTTCGATTTGCATCTACTGAACGCTCACAAACAATGCCCTCGCGAGCGCTACAATTTCGTGCAGTCTCTTAGTCGCAAGCTGCTGACGGCACTAAATAAAAAGGTTAGTTTTTGTAAATCGATATTACTTTTTGATAAAAGATAAATAGTGAGCACTAAAACGCTGAAAAAGCAAATTTACGCGAAAACGAACATTGAGTTTCTAGTTAGTAAGAACCTACGCAGATTATTTTGGCCGTAAGATATACGTAAGCGACATCACCAAATCATGCTTCTCCGTTCGTTTTTTTATCTCATTTTTTTTGAGTCCTGAGCGTACTGTAGGCAAGTTAGTGCATGCTTTTCTTTGACAAGATTAACACTGATGTGATAAATATTGGTGAAAGGTTAACAATACTATGGTTGTGGTGTATAGTGTTGTGAACGTAGTAGCGTAGTGTTGGTCCTGACGAAGAGACGGGTACGTCTCGAAACCGGTAGACCTAAAATCTGGTAGTGGTTTATACTAATTTAACTAAAACTTTGTTACTAGTTAATTCACCCATTCCTCAGCTGCATTACAATCACCATTCTCCAAAAAAATATTTTTTTCACTTTTTTCTTTTTTAAACAACGCTTATTAGTTTGTCACCCAGGTTAAATCGATGAAAATAATAAAAATATGGGACACTATGTAGGTACACGTTGAAAAAATTTAAATTATAAAAAATTTACATATTTATGTAGATTTAAATAGGTACTTGGAGATAAACGTTACAATATTTATTATTCCAATAAACAAAAATTCTAACAGTTAGTATCACTAATTCATGTCCTGACGAATTGAACCGGGATGCCCAAACTCGTTATTACACCCGCCTTAAAATGAACAGACATTTCGAGAAACTAGATTTGCTAATAGTGAAGATTGTGGCAGTAATACACCGAGATGAGAAGAAAAACCTCGCGTCAGCGACATAACCCCCCACCACTTAGGAAGAGAGTTAGGAAATTAAGTTATCTTCCTTTTTCCGTTGCTTGAGTCTTTTAAAATTTGATTTTAAGTGATTTTTTATTTTATTTTATATGGTGCGGAGCACTAATAATTTAATGCAAAAATCTTAAAGATTTCCACACAGGTTAATAACAGGTTTAAGCAGAATATTTTAATCTGTCGGAGATTATTTAAATAGGTAATATTAAATTCTAATCAAAATATATTTGCTCATCGTTAAGAAAATTTTATGATGATAAAAATTGCCTTGTACACAACATTGTTGGGACGAGTAGTTTAGATTATATTGATTTTTCACTGATACTCTGATGGTCTCAAACTGAATTCCACGCGGGCGAAGCTGCGGGCACAGCTAGACATCTATAAAAAGATAGAAATTATCGTCCACGAACAGCAGACTGACTCGATGCAGATAACTAGGGTCCGTCGCTAGCTAGTGCGACCACTCTTTCGCCGACAGCCGTAGCCATTGCAAGTAATACTTTCTGTACTCAACGCAACCTCTATAAATTTGTGTCAAGAAAATCAACAACACTATTATTCGTGAGTATAATTCACACCTGAATTCATCTAGCTATCCTGCCTCTGCTAACAAACTTCAAGCATTTTGAAGGATATGTCTGTGGACATATTCTTCTTCTCAGAATACATACACTCCCACACCTAACCCGCCAAATATCCTTAGTGATCTGATATTTGCGCGAAACATAATTAATAGCCCGTGAGTACTTAAAAAGCTGCACAAAATTCGCCACTGAAAATGGGGGGCCGTCTTTTTTGCTCGGCGTCCATTTTGTCGCCGTCTGTTTGGTCGGTAACGCGACCCAAGAGGTGACGATTTTTTTTCCATAAAAATCCGCAGAGCCTCCGGATTTTTAGCGGTAACATGTTTCCCCGCGATGTATTTCAATAAGCCCGCGCCGCGACGGAAAAGGAGTTTACGACGTCAATGGCGGTTGGCGTAACGAAGTTTTCACAGTCGACAGAAGCCCGGCCGATAAAGAGCCGAGTTGAATCTAAAAAAAATATATCGATAAAAAGTGAGATGGCCTTTGATGCGCAATAAATATTACGGGGGAACTTTTCTCTGGCAGTATTCCAAACAGCCGATAACGGGTGTACAGAAAATATTTTAGCACTGAATGAAAAAATCACTGGAAGTAAAGTATAAGTAGAAAATCTGTTGTTAAAGGGTTACACCACTCTGGGAGGTAGAAATTGGGTATATTTTTATAAAGAGAAAATTTGACTACTTATTTTTTATTTATTTATTAATGCATGCATAGTATTTACATAGTAATATACTTTTACATTTCATTATTGTTTTTAAGTTTAATGTAAAAGTTAATAACTGCCTTCTTGACTAGACCAAGTGCGATAAAGGAGGTAAATAAAAATTAATCCTTTATATTAAGTTCATCGCCGGTCTTGATTTCTTGTGGGAAAATCATGAATGTGAAAATTAACACACTTCCCGTCCTGAAAAAAAAATCCATTAGCTAAAAAGTAGATATTTAATTTCTGAATAAGTACATGATCTTTCTTCCTTTCTTTTTTTCTTGAACAAACGCGAACCGGTGAAAAGTGCAAAAAGCGTGAAAATTGAATGGCAGAGGATTTCTACGGAAGTAGACATAACATAATGTTTTTTTTTACAAATTTTCCCGTAAAATAATAATACCTGTAACAGTAGCCTTGATGTTAAAGGGGAGCCTTAGCAGAGAGATCAGCTCGATTGTTAAATCGGGAGGGATGAACGTGAAATTTAAACGTGAGGTCAAATGGTTCGGTGACTTTTCGTCGGGTTCTTTGCCCTCCCACGTTAAGACCATTTCAGATAGGGCGCGGGTTTTCTTCACCTACGTAGAGAAGGTTGGTGTGTCAGACTGGAAACCGTGCCTGGAGAAATCTGAGGCGGGGCCTGGAGATCAACTACTTCAGGACAATCAGGCTCTCGGCTCACGAGCGGTTCCAGGTGTTGGGTCTTAGATTAAGAGGAATTGCATGTGAAGATTGGCAAGAAAGATGTGACACGGCCACCGCCGGAAGATGGATTTATTCCTTCTTCCCGAGGGTGGCTGTGAAGGAAAAGAACAGGGGGTACTTTACGGCCCTGGATCACTACACGGTGAAAATGCTCTCTAGAAGTATCGTAAGCTCAAAAAAATTGTGTAAAATTTCTAACGTAAGTCAATGCGATCAATGTGAAATATAACGTTCTTAAGAATTCGAGATATTATTAAAATTGCAAGAAAAATAAATCACAGCCACTCAGGAAAAGGCCCCAGGATTGGATGAGCGATAATATCTCGATAAAAGAATATAATTATGTCAAAATTCCATTTCCAGGCGGTATTCCAGTGATAAAATATTAAATTACGACGACAATCAAAAGCAAAGGTAGAAAGCCGAAAGACTAATTTCGTTTGCCGTTGGGGCGACCCATTTAACGACTATTTTCATTAGGCGACCTGTTGTTCGTCAGGCGAAAGTAGACATCGTAATAAATTTGTCTTCCATGATAATATTATATAAACGTAATGTATGCAAATTCACATAATTCAGTTCTGCCGGTAGGTACTTGTACTAATAGACCAGGTACTCCAGGCAGGTTCTATAAGGGTTCAAGAATGCTTTCACTTCTCCGCAGATGACGCCCTAAGTTTCTAATTTAAATACCAAGTTCGGTGTCATGGCGACGGTATTTTATGATTTATTTTATTTTATTTTATTTAGTTTAGCACAAACACAGTCATGACAAGCCCCTCTCAATTTTATGCATTATGGTATAACATATTGTCATCATATTGTAACGAGATGCTAAACAGAATTAAAGCACTATTCACAAAACTTTCGAAGAATCGAGAACGGCCTGTAATCATCTAGACCTACAACCTTCGGGAAACGTCTAAAAACGTCTACCGCATTCCCAGGATCGCTTTGTGAGCGAAAGCTCCCAAATCAGTCCTACACTAAAAGCCATCTCCGTGCCAAGTCGTGTAGAGGGCGACCCGGCAAGGAAAGGCCCAACAAAACTTCATTCACTATCCCACTCCCAATAAACACTATTTTTAAGGTAATTAAGACAAATATAAAATTAAAAATATTAAGGTCAATCACAAAATAAAGCATAAATATAGAAAAGAAAAAACAATAAGAGTAAGTCCAGAAATGCCTAGAAGCAACGAGAAAGTCCTAAACACTAGAAAAAATCTATCAGGCTCGATACCAGCATTTTCAGATATAAATACAGCGCCGGAGTTGTTATAGTTGCGTTGACAGTTGAAATCGGCCGCAAAGTACACGCAGAACGACGCCCAATGTTGCCAGTCGTGAAAGTGAATAATCGTATTGGAGGGAAGTATCCGATATACATATACATATGTTTAACAAAGAAAAAAATTTAACCTGTCACTGAATATTTTGAAAGGCTTAATGCAGTATTTTTCTAATAAGGCAGTCTAATAAAACGGCCCCCAGGGGCCTGGGCCTTAAACATTGATGACTTCTCCGAGCGTGGCTGAGGATCCCTATTCTCGAACAGGCAGGAAGATTCTTGTTGGATCTTTTTCCTATTCTTTTTTTTTCGGTAATTGCATCGTTCCGTTCGCGTGTTTTCCCGGCTCAATGTACTTTTTGACGCCTTTGTGCCTGGTAATGAATGGGTCGCGATTTCTTAGTTAACATGATGACTAACTTACAAAAGAAACCTAAATAAAAAAAGTGCAATCGAAATATTAGGGATCAAAACAGACCGGAACTATCGTCCTTTTAACGATTTAACAAGATTTTAGGTATTTACAATCTTCACATTACTTCAATATTTTTTCCAAGACACACACAAATATTTTTTTATCAAGATAAGATTGTTACCGTTCCGCAAATCAATAAGGATAGACCCGATTGGATAATAATTCGCTGTAGTCATTTTAGATGAAGTAATTCAGAATAGCCTAGATTATGTGTTTATGTTTATGTTAATTTATATAGCGCCATTTTTGCATAAGAGACGCTTCAAGGGCACTTTACAGGTGCGACATCCCGAAAAAATGAGTTTTTAGGCTCTTCTTGAAATGTTCCTGGTTCTCCATACATCGCAGCACTGGAGGCAGGTGATTCCACATAGCTGGGCCCGCAAAGCTTAAAGCACGTTCCGCAAACTTGGTGGCTCCAGGTCTCTTTGGTACTACCAGCCTGCAGAGTGCCTCCGATTTAGCTGACCGCAATGTGAGCCGTCTTCCAGTGATATTGTCTGGGATACAGAGGTCGACAAAATATTGTGGTGCTTTTCTTTGAAGACTTTTGTACACCATCAGAGAGAGTTTGAAATTTAGTTTGAAAATTAGTATTATAAAACATTGTATGAAGGCTTGGAGTTCTCTTTGATCGGACAAGGATGTTTATTTGTGGAAGAATTGAAAGCCAAACATTCGGTAACGGATACAGCGTGGAAAAAAAATAAGACTTGCAATCGAAGAAATACTCATTTTTGTATTTAGTTTAGAATGTAATATCATTAAGAGAACGTCGCTCGAAATGAATTGACTAAGGGATGAACTCTTAAACGTTGCGGAGGTAGCGCCGCTCGATAGTGCATTGCGAGTCAGTAATGAACTTCCGACCAATCCTCGGCTTCCGCGCAGTCGATCAAAGGCAAATTAGCTACTTGCATCTGTGTGTAATTGGATCTTCCTTCGTTTACAAGTGTCGGTGCTTTGCGAACCGGCGCTCGAAGAGGTCGCGATAATGCGCGCATATATCGTGTACAGGGGGATACACGGTGCACAATACTGAATTAATTACGTTTTTAAGTTTTGTGTTGAAAATGTCGAAAAATATCGTCGTTAGAGAATTACATTTTACTTCTGTGGAATTTTTCAAATTACCTTTGCGGCACCATTTTCTAAATAAAATAATTACCTACTACTTTTTTAAACCACACACAAATTTTGTTGCGAAAATTCAACATGTTTCAGGAGCGATGCTCCCTTCTTTAGGACAATGAATCTTCAGTACAATTTATGTATTACATTTTATACCAGGTTAACAGAACATTTGAGTTTTTGGTACATTTCAAAATTTCCATCAAATTTAAATTAAAATGTAATTTAATTTTAATATCATATTGCGTACAGTTCAGACTACATTTTAATATCATATTGCGTACAGTTCAGACTACATTTTATTTACTGCTAGCTGTACCCGCGCGGCTTCGCACGCGAGTTTTTAGTACACTGTTTGGATCGTCAAAGCACTTTCGCGAACCTTCCAGAACATTCTCGTTCCAGAACTTTCAAGAAATGTATCGAATGTACAGGAACCTTCTAGACACACCGACACATTCCGTCACTCACTTTAGAACCTTATAGAACTTTCTGGAATTTTCTAGAACCTTCCTCTTCCAGAATTTTCTAGAGCAGGTTTTTCCGGAACCTTCTAGACTCACCGACACAGTCGGCGCGCCTATTTTGAAACAATCTGAAGAATTTGCGGCCTTCCCATAACAAAACAATGTGCTAGAAAGCACATTTTCGTCACCCACTCCCCCCCACGCACAGCCATCCCTACCAAACTCGCATATTTTCGATGTGACACCAAGGGCTATTCACCACCATAACCACTGGTGGATGGTTGTGGCTGGTTGTAGAGAAAAATTGTCGGGTAGGGAAACACGGGATTCTTTGTATATATATATATATATAATATATATATAATATATATATATATATACTATATAATATATATATTATATAATTAGATATTGTTTAAAACAGCATAGATATAAAAATTTTGAAGCTGTTACTCTCCAAGCGCACGAGTTGGTACTACCTTTTTGTACACAATTCTAAAATTATGTTTTTTATTGTATAGATTTATTAAAACATTGATTTTTAAGTGTTTACTTAAATTATGTTTACTTGTCTCGGTTACTTTCTAAATTACTGTAGGGAAGCAATTGCATTTGTTTGTGCCTAAATATGTATACAATTGCTGATATTGTTTGATGTTGCTTTTTGGAATTTTGAAATGTCAAGGTTGTGCTTATTTTAAGTGCCTAATGTATAAATATTTTCTCATTAATATATTTGCACTTTCTTATTCTTTTGACCAATTCGTTTATGTGGCTGTGCCATTTCAATGTCAATTGATTATTACAACGAGATTATATTAAGATTATCATATTATATAGTTAAGATTATTATATTATATTGAATATTAGCTGTTCATACCCGGCGTTGCACGGGTTAAGGATTAAGTTGAAAATACATTTGTGGGGGGGAACAAAGGTTTGATTCCAACGGTATGGATTTGCATCGAAAATATATCAAGAGGAGGAGAAAAGGTAAAGCGGGAGGGAGGAAATGTAGCCTATGTTACCCGCCGAGTCCTAAAGAATAAGTTTCCAAATTTTGAGCCCGATCGGTCAAACGGTACAGATTTGCATCGAAAATATATTATGGAGAGGGGAAGGGGTATGAGAATAGGGGGGAAATGTTACCTATGTTACCCGCCGTATCCTAAAGCATAAGTGCACAAAATTTGAATCAAATCGGACAAACGGTGTGGATTTGTATAGAGAACAGACAGACAGACATTGAGTTTTATAGGTATAGGTAATTTGAAATCAAAATTACAAATCCAGCGCAAAGGTTGTTAAGCAAACTAATTAAAATTGTTAGTGGGCCGGCCCTCGCAGTTTAGTAGTTTTGACACTGTCTTCTGAAACCGTTCGTTCCGGGTTCGATTCCCGGTGACGTCATGTTTATGGTTCTATATAGTATTTGGGACTCGTTCCTTTTTTAAATATATACATACATTTTTTTTTTTTTTGCATTATAAAATACTCATCTACTCAGGTTTATTTATTAAAAAACTAAAATGTTCTTAAATAGCAACTTCACAATAAAAATTTGATTTTATAGAAAAATTTGTAAGTCTATACATATCGTATGTGGGGTATAAAAGCAAAGGCAGCAGTATTCAAAAACATTTTAATGCAGTCATCGAGGATCAATAACTTGTAAGTACTGAATTCCAGATTTTATAGGAAACATAGTGTACATAAAATCTAGAATTCAGAACATATCAAATTAGTAATCCTCGGTGACTGCATAAATGCAAAAAATATTTTAAAAAAACATTTATCTCATTTATTAGATTAGTCCTTTGCTTTTATACCCCACATATTTACTTTACAAATTGAAATACAATACGCAGTTGGAATAGATTTTTTGTGATTTTATCTTGAATGTGCATTTGAAGGGACGGATATACAAAGGTATACTCGTATATAGTTATTCCGTCTTATTCTGATAACGACTAAATAAGCGAGTGGAAGGGGACCATAAAGAAGATAAAACGCTCGGCTTTAAGTAGGATACTTTTGATGTGTGCGTGCACACATCAAAATAGGAAACTTTTAAACATTCGCACACCATGAAACTTTTGTATAAATATACTTACTTTTCTGTATAAAATAAAACTTTTCCTGGGGAATTCTTTTAAAAACCAAAAGTGGGCAAATATTAAACAAAACTTTTAAATAAATTTACATGCATAAAATACAATCCATTTTAATCTACTCACAATGCTTTCAAACTCAGCCAATGCTATAAAAGAGGACTGACGCGCTATTAATATCTCTCGAGACTATAAGGAGATCACGAAGATTGTACAATAAACTGAACAAATTAAATAGCAATAACTTTTCACTCTATGTTAAGTAGATTAATTAATATTCCATTATCTGTGGATAATTTTAAAAATTAATTAAAAATTATTAAACACACGGCGTTTAATAATTATTTTGATAAAAAATTAATTGATATTATGTTAAATAAAAAGGATAAGAATTTTTTAAAATCTTTTATTTACCCTTCGATATTTGATTCTGAAAAACATTGGAAGAAAATTGTATTTATAAATAATGAAATTTCTAATTCAATAGTTAAAAATATCTCAAATGTCATTCAACCAGCTTTTCATAATAATAATAAATTTAAAAAATACGTATTAAATAATAAGGATAATGAATGAAAAAAAACGGATGTTTATAAATTGATTTGTAATGATTATGATTATTTTTATATAGGAAAAGCGTGTAGAAATTTTGAAGCTAGAGTTAAGGAACACTTAAGGTGTTTAAATAGCAATAATTATTCTGAATTTTTTAACCATCTCTTTTTGGCTATGGATCATTCTTTTGATATTAATAAGGGTTTACAAATTTTTTATACAAATTATATAGAATCACAGTTTGATTAAATTAGAAATTTTGGAAATAAGGAAAGTGTTTATAGTAAATTGAATATTTCAAATAACCAGGTCCTTTTTATAAATAGTTATCTTTTAAATTTATTTTCATGTTAAGTAGGTACTTTTTTATTATTCATTTTCCATATATAACATTTATAAAACTAATCTTGATTGTCTTCGATTTTGAAAATTAATTTTGTTAGTATACAATTGTATCCTGACGAAGGGGCCATGGGCTCTGAAACATGTTGATATTTTGAATAAGAAAGTGGTGAAAACAAAGTTTATTTCTATTAATTATATAAACAGCAATAGCCTGTTCTCTAAAAGAATTAGCGAGAAAATATAATAAAGCCATATTTAAAGTAAGATATAATATTTGTAATTACAATGCAAGTTTGCAAGAGAAAAATGTATAGATTTCATCCGTTAAAATTAAAGACTCCATGACAGTAATTTTTAATCAAATTTATCTAAAATTATCAATTTTGTAAGCTAGATCTATGTAACCTTTTTCTAGACGTTTCTGTATCTAGTTTGCAGGTCCACAGGTTCATGAAATTATTTTTTAAATACTATCACTGTTTTGAAAAGTAAAAACAATATTTGTTACTACTAATACAACATTAGATTAACATATTTTGTTCAAATCAAAGGTTTTAGATTTTGAGCGTCCTAAGCGTGCAGTGCATTTTGTGAAAAGAAAAAACTTATTGCAATTCTAATTTATTGATAGAAATCGTAATAACTCGCGCACAGGGAGAACTTTTGTAAAATAATAAAATAATACAAATTTCAGGTCAATTAATAATTGAAATGCATTTCGTTAACTAAACTAGCTTACAATTGTTACTTCCTTTCTTTTAACTCGTGACGTCTGCTTGCTTGCCGGCTTGGCGTCGAAAAAACTTTGGATTGATTTTTAACCCTTTTCCCGTGATCCAATCGAGCTGAAACTTGGCAAGTAGACTCGTGGCGACGATCAAGAAAATCTGTCAAATTTTCGTTAAAAAAATGAATAATTATAGTATAATTTCGAATTTTTAGAAATTTTATTGGTTTTTCAAATTGGAATCATTAGAAAAGTTTGATTACCATCATAGCGGCCCAATAACGTCGCGTAATATTTTCTAAATTTGAATTACTCCGTCGGTATACATAATAGGTACTTCACTACGAATGTCGAAAATCTATCATCAAAGCAAAGCTCAAAACATCTGTCATTTTAGAAATATATTAAATTACTGTAAGTTTAGTGTTATGTTATATGTTTTAATTCGTCTTTAATTGTTGTTATATTTTACAAAGAAAGGAAGTATAATAAAAACTTGGTTTTTATGAGTTACTTTTTTATTCAAAGTTCTATGTGGAAGGTTTTGGATTTGCCTTATATATGTGATGCATGAATAAATCTGCGTGATGCAAATAAAATATTGGTACTACCAGCAAGAGCAATGCCCTTTTTTCTAGTAGAATAAACCACAGTATTCTGAAAACACACACGCTATAAAAAAGGGGGAAGAGATATCGTAATAGAAATCAAAACGGTCCTCCCCTATATTCAAGACAAAAAGACTTCTCACAGACATGTCTTCTTTTTGAGGCCCTTCGAAGATTTTACCGTCTATCGATAGGCACCAGGGTCGCATGGTATCGTGGGGGATTGACGCGGGTTTACTTGAAGGGTAAAAATCCAAATGAAATAAAAAGAAATACATGTACTTGTACAACGCAAACGACAAACGTTTCGCGTTTCCCTGGGAGTCGCATTTTGTCATTTTGCAATGTTTACCGTGCAAATTTCAGGACAGGGTGGAAACAAATTCTACGGATAAATGAACGTTGGTATCGTAATATGTGGGGTATAAAAACAAAGGCGGCAATATCCAAAAATAAATACAGAGATGAACGATTTTCTACTAATTTATAACGTACTGACTTCGAGATTTTATAGAACAGCCTATAAATTTATAGAAACATGATTTTGGAAGGGATAGATCGGTGACTGCATTTAAAACTTTTTTTCAATTTCAAGGTCGCCTTTACTTTTATAACCTACATATGTTATAATTTCAAATTAAAAAAAATCATTTAAAGAAATTATATCGCATTCCATAAACACTGAGTTGTACTGTAAAATATCCATTAAGGTACAGATACACATGCTTATTAGTGGCATGCCACTTAGTGGCATGCTCATAAATCAACCGGCAGTTGATTTTTGAACATGGCACTAGGTGGCATGCTCATTACTGGCAATGTGCGTACACACATGCCACTAATAAGCAAGGCTTAAAGAAGCTCGATACTGCGCATGCTCACGTGCCACTAAATAAGCATGTGTATCAGCACCTTTACTGTTAAATAAAGCCATGATAACAATATTGAGTAGTACCAATAGGTATGTACGGTCTTAAATGAGCTCAATACGAAGACCTTCAAACAGATTATTACTGATACAGAGAGAACAGTTTGTTAAAAACTACTATTTATTTAATAATCAACATATTTCAAGGCCAATGGTTCCTTCATTAGGGTACAACGTATATTATATTATATTATATTAAAAATTAAAGGTCGAAGTATACGCTGTGTCTTGACGAAGGGACTGTTGGTTCCGAAATCAGTTGATTATTCAACAAATATCTTTTAAACAAAATGTTTTCTTTTCAATAATAATGATACCAAAAAGTTAATTTTTATATTATTGAAGAAGATAATATATTACAACCTTGTGGTATTCATTTTTAAAATCCTCACTGGAAACGTATCGACAGAATTTATTAGAAACATTCATGAAAATCAACGTGAGGACGAAAATTACAGTAGAATACGAGACTACCCTTCAGGAAGAAGTCTAAATTACAAAAAGCTTTGATGTACAGAGCAAGGTTTTTATTTAAATTCCAGAGAAAATAAGAAAGGAATCTAAAATATCTAAATTTAAAATAAAATTAAGACAATATGCATTGTAAATCTTATATGGGTTATATTATATGGAGTCATACAATTTTTATATATGATATGATATAAGATATATTATTATATATATGTACCTATTACTTACTAATTATAACAAAATTGTCTATACATATATATTTATTTTATTCTTTTATTTATTTCAAAAAAATCATTGTTTACAAATAAAGGTACTTAATACTAATTTAATAATAAAAATATAAGATAAATTACACATTCTTTTGTTGTTGTTAAATTTGTGGATTGTGCCACTCTACTAGGCTACGCCTGTTCCAGAGTGGCCTTATAGACCATAATTATAATATTTTTTTAAATTCGTCAGTAATATTTATTTTCATGAGGTAGGAATTATGTATCTACAAATTGATGAATATGTACATTTTATCATAAAATTCTCTGTAAATGTAAAATGTAATGATACTCCTCTCATACACACAAGTCTATGTCACTCATGTGGAAGAGAAAAATCCATCATAAGTAACTGGCTCTATGTTGTAAAAAAAATTGTATTTGTAGAAAATTTTAAAAATAAAAAAATAAAAAATAAATTAATAAAAAAAAAAGCATATTTTTACATATTGAGTTAATAATGACGGTGGGAGACAAATAAAACACCTGAAATATATCAAACTTTTCATTAATCACCAAAGTCACAGTACACGAACTAAACTGGAATACCGTTACTTAAATTCACACAATTTGGACTAATAACTCGCCTGTGGAACACTTTATATAACTCTGCGGTCGCACTTATTTACTACTGAACGGTAGGTGCTCTCCCGATTTATTGTCGCTGGTATTTCGTTAACGACGCTGAATCACCGATAGTGGCTTTTTTGTGGAATCGCTGAAATGTCACAACAAAACGGTTCTTCTCGATGGTGTTGTCCCACTTATATACATTTTCGGGTTTCCAGATATTTCGCGAATCTAGTAGTTTATTCTAAACTCTTCCAGTAAATTCCAATTTCGTGAAAAATGTCCAGAGCGTTGACAAATCCTCGATTACTTGTATTTCTTTTATTATCTGTCTCTACAGTCTCGTGACCAATATATACAAATTTAAAAAACAATAAATAAATACATATGTACTTGTAACTTTCAGAGTGCCATGATATAAAAAGTGTCATTAAATATACTATACATAGAAAAATATATAACATTTGAGAAACAAACATTTTGAACACGTAAACTTTTACGGATTTAACGACGGGCGACCGCGGAAAGCAACGTTCCGGTTAGCGAAACTTTTCAGAAACTCCATCTATGATGTTCTGTGGTCTGAAATACTAAATTCTTAAGTTTTGACGACCCAACTCCGACTGTAAAATACTATATTAATACTAGAGCAAAAATTTTATACTAAATTCCTAAAATTTGATTTAATACAAAATATAGATGTTATGTCATGGGAAGGAACACACGTGTCCATTCTAATATTTAAAGAATAGAGATTGAAAATATTTACAGTGTGTCTCATAGCTAGTAGCGAAAATTCGTTAGAGACTTCTTTATTTAGTTTTGAATTGAAAATATTCTTTACACTTATCGACAGTAACGGAGATGGACGACATCACAGTTGAATTTTTTCCAATATTTCCGACTGTATCATTACAGTATGCATATAACTACGGTAACTTATATGGAATATTAAAAATTCATTCATTTAATATAAGTAAAATAAAATGTCAAAAATCTTCTATAATGTAGGTAGACATCTACAATTACCGAAAATAACATTATTTCAGTAATGAACTAAGGTTTTACTGAAATAATTGCATTTTCATCTACCTGTTTTTAATTTCGCACCAAAACGCTCGTAGCTGTCTTATCGTCTACGTGACGTCAAGCCTTGGTAAACATTGCATTGTGTCTATGACAACAGTTCAAACACACGGTGATGGATACATGACGTCATTAGCTTTCAACTAAAATGGCGGATTGCACAATTACATACTTTTATTTTATTGAAAATCTTATTAATATCAATGAGTTTTTTAAAACTGGATCATTTTTTTAAATCCTTTCAAAATATTGTCTTCTCTAAAAACACTTATTCTTTAATTCTTTAGTACTCTCATTGTGCCTATTGTTACCAAATTAATAATTTTAACCAAATCATGTCGAAAATGATTTAATAATGTGTAGTCATCTACAAACAAATGTTGAAAGTTTCAGAGCTCTAGCTATTGGGGAAGTTGGTGAAAAATCAATTACAAAATTCCACCGCAAACTACAAAGAGAGCTAAATAAAAGCATATAGTAACTAACTAACTAACCATCACGCCGTTTCCCCGCAGGAGTAGGCAGAGAGGATTGTACGCCACACTCTTCTGTCCTGGCACACCACTTTTGCTTCGGCCACATTCATACCTACATCTTCTCATACAAGTTCTACGGTTGTTGCGGCTTTTAACGGGGCCATCCTCAAATACTTGTAGTATCTGATCGTGCCAGGTCTTTCGCGGACGCCCTCTATATATATATATATATATATATATATATATATATCTTATATATATATATATATATAAAAAGAAACCCATGTTTCCCTATCCGCCAAGTTTTCTCCACAACCAGTCACAACCACCGACCGGTGGTTATGGTGGTGGATAGCCCTTGGTGTCACATCGAAAATATGCGAGTTTGGTGGAGGTGGCTGTGCGTGGGTGACGAAAATGTGCTTTCTAGCATATTGTTTTGTTATGGGAAGGCCGCAAATGCTTTAGATTGTTTCAAAATAGGTGCGCCGACTGTGTCGGTGAGTCTAGAAGGTTCCGGAAAAACCTGCTCTAGAAAGTTCTGTAAGGAGAAGGTTCTAGAAAATTCCCGAAACTTCTATAAGGTTCTAAACAGAGTGGCGGAAGGTTCCTGCACATTCAATAAATGTCTTGAAAGTTCTGGAAGGAGACTATTCTAGAAGGTTCGCGAAAGTTCTATGACGGTCCAAACAGTGTTCTAAAAATCTACGCGTGCAAAGCCGCGCGGGCACAGCTAGTAAATAAAATAAAATAAAGCATGTGAACAGGGTCTTTATTGAACGCCCTTCGCATATTACCTCAAATTCGTCATGTTTCTAAAAATCATCCGTCAAAACGTCGGGGAGGGCTCCGAGCAGGCTGGCGTCGGAAATGTTGAATCTCGCACAATTTTGAACAGCGAGCCGGCCAGACGGATAAAGCGCTAACGTCTAAGCAGACAGGCTGCGTACGATACAACAGACCTTATAATTTTTCGTTATTGTTTTCTGTCGTGTTCCCGTCCAAATTTAAAATTCCGTCTTTTTTCATTATACTTTTCGAAAATGAGTTAAGTTAAAAATGTGTTCACGAACGTTAATGATCTTCTGTGTTGAGTTCTTTAGATTGTTCTGTCGTGTATTTACGCGCGGTCCATCATCAGATTTGAGGCGAAGTCTAACGAGGTATTATGTTAAGGGATTACACCACCCTTGGTAAGCTGAAATTTATTTATTTATTTATTTATTTATTTAACGCCCTTATGGGCTTTTACAATATACAGAATAATTTTTTTTAAATAACATAAGACAGTTAAAATACAATAATAATACAGTTAAAAGTTACAATAATAATAGTTAAAAGGTAACAATAATAATAATAATAATAATACAGAAAAACATAAAAACATAAGATAAAATAATAATAAAGTTAAAGGTACAAATAATAATAGTTAAAGGTAAAATAGAAAGATTTATTGTCCATTTCGTTGGGATGTAAACAATTTTATCAGCTTTACCCTATAAACAGTTATACTATCAGCAAAAATGTCAGCCGCCTCTGCATGCTCATTCCCTAATGAGTGTAATCTGGGAATTACAGAGTTTGCTAATGCATTAGTTCTGACATTTCCACTATAATAGAACAATGCACTGTGTCTTGATAACCTCGATGGAGCATATAAGTCGAACAGACTAATACTCTTGGGGCAATCAATCAAACTATTTACGATCCTATAAAGAATAAAGAAGAAAGAGAAAAAAGAATAGAGATCCTATAAAGAAATGAAGAGAATAGAAGAGAGAAGAAAGAAATTTAGGAAGAAATCGAGTGATTTTTTTAAAAAGAGGTGATTTATTATTTTCATTTAATTATTTTGTTGAAATGACACGTATTTAGCAATTACATTATTCAAAAAATTAAAAAAAAAAAAATGGCCGCGTGGAGCTCCTCTACCGTGACTAAATTGAAACATTATTAAGTAGTAAAATATTTATGATACCGTATAAGGATTTTTAATCCGGTGAGTAATTTTTTTTTAAAAAATCTGTATAAATAAAATTAAATCGTTTTTTTTGTTTTCAAACTGCTCCCAATTTTCTAAAAGAGGTTTTTTTCCAAATCGGATGTGCCAAATTATGGATGTTTAATTTTTTTATATGTACATGACTTTATTTTCTGTCCCATACAAACGTGCACTGGATAATGTTGCGTCTCATTTAATCTCAGTCACGGCGGAAGAGCTACTCGGGAATGGATCATTTTGTTAAATATATACTTTATTGAGTCGCAATTAAAAAATAATAATTAACCACCTCCTTGTCAAAAATCACCAAATTTCTATAAAATTAACAAAAATAAAAAATAAATATATTGGAGTTGAATAACTAACTAGCTAATGAAGTAACTAATTTAAAAAGGTATTATTTGCAAAAAGGATTTTTTTAAATTTAATTTGCCATCAATACTTCTAATTTTCTTAGTTTATCAACAGCAATCCTATGTTATTCATGTGTAAAATTTATTAACCCCTGTTAATATCAAAATAATTGTTTGTTTTCAAAATATCATTAGTAAATTCAGAATATTTATTGCCAAATCGAAGTCTCTTGTATGTAAAAATGGGGTCCAGTACATAGCGCTATATCCAATATTATGTTAAACTGGGACGCGTTAAAAAGCACGGGCTCTGCTATGGTTATATAATATCTAATAGGAAATAATGAAGTAGATTGATGTGATAAATTCCGTCAAAAATTCTTTTCCACTCAAATTTTAAGCCAAATTCCTTCTGAAAATCGAAGGCGTCAAGAGAATGCTGCACATTCCAACGTGATTTTTTTTATTCATCCACGTGCTTACATTAACTTATCTTGCCAAAGACTTGCTTTGCCGAAGTGTAATAACAAGTAAAATGCGCTGCGCCGTTGAATTTAAAAATTAAATTAGTTTGGCTACTTTTTAACGTTTAAGGGTTCCCGAACAACACGAAACTCTGAAGGAGTTATTTGAAAATTTAATTAAACTATTGTTTTGTTTTCGAGTTCCGCAGAAGACCCGAAAACTTGGCAAGGATCTTGGCGCTAGAGAAAAGTTTGTCTCGTGTACTTAATAAATTCACAGGGGTCTATGGACGGACTGGATTGCGTCAGCTCGGACATAGTTGACTTCGTAAGAACTAATGGTATAATTAATAACAAATAAAAAAGCTTATATATCCAAGAATATCGTTGCAATTTGAATCAGATTATCTAATTGTCGGTATGCCAACATTATCATAAAAATAATCGAATACAAGACAACAAATCCATATAAGTTTTATACATATATTTATAAAAATTAGCGAATCTACGTAATACGTAAAATTGAACTTGCCAATAACTAGAGTAAAAAGTTATTCTTTTAATTTTCCTATTTGAATGGGATCTGTTTCTATGCTAAACTAATAATTTATTATAATTCGCTAATATTATTAATATTTAAAGCATCAACTTTGTGGTTAGACGTAATAACAGAATGTTAGTAAACTTAGTAAAAACCATTACCAGATTTACGGTTATGTAACGTTCACAAGAGATGTGGTAACACCCACTTTAGACCCCGCCCCCTCTCACTCTCGTTAGGTCCCTGAGTTGTTCAGTATTTCAATTTCTCTGACAAGATTAACACGCATGTGAACAATAGTGTTGATAGTTTTACAATACTATGGTTGGGGTGTATAGTGTTGTGAATTTAGTAGTGTAGTGTTGGTCCTGACGAAGAGACGGGTACGTCTCGAAACCGGTAGACCGTAAATCTGGTAGTGATTTTTACTAAGTTTACTAACATTCTGTGATTATATTTCGGTATCATAAAACCTCACTTTGTCATAAATAAATCGAAAAGATAAACTACTCTTCTAATACCCTCATCTTAAACTATTATAAATATTTCAGATATTTTTGGTTGATTGTACTCACCTCCATAGTCGAATTTTAAACCATGATAGGATGCTCTCCTGATGACGCTGAATAAGATTTCAGCGAAACGTCGAAATTTCCTTCTTAGTAAAATATATGGTTC
Organism: Agrypnia vestita; assembly: GCA_016648135.1. Taxonomy (NCBI): domain Eukaryota; kingdom Metazoa; phylum Arthropoda; class Insecta; order Trichoptera; family Phryganeidae; genus Agrypnia; species Agrypnia vestita. The sequence continues at coordinate 178,353 of JADDOH010001265.1, forward strand.
GTATAAAAAAAAACTTACAAACGTTAAAAACGAATATTCTGGAAAGACGAGTGATTAGTGTAAATTAAGTCAGAATTATATAATACTGCTCCAGTTAGGTTCGTATTCAGTGACATTGTAAAAATATAACTTTAATTTTTCGTTCTTTTTTTTATCTCACACTGTCGCCATCCCGTGACAATCGGCCGTATTCTGAAAAAAGAAATCATTACTATATCTCTATCTTGACAGTTATTGGAATACCGTTAATTTTAATTGATTCCCGTCATTAATTCCAAACCTGTCAAAATTGACGGCGTAACAATGTTATACAATATCTGCCCAGATACCTAAAAATCAATGATTGCCATTTTTAAAATGCGGCCGACGATACTCGTACATCAAAACAAATAAAAAATTATTTAAATTTTATATCTACATTAACCACTGCGCCCCCAGTAAGCGATGGCCAATGACAAAACGCCATCTATTAGTCATTTCTCGAAGAAAGTCTCCCGAAAGCGGCGCGCGGCCATTAATCCAAGTCGGGCGCTAAATCTCCGCCCCGCGAGCTGTTCCCGCTTTTCGTCCCGTCGCGCCGCGGGAATAAATCACCCGCGGACCAGACTCTCCCGAATGCAATCATCGAATTTCGTTGCAAAGTTTACCGTTCAGCGACAGTTGCACGGCTTTCGGCGCACTTTCCGACAGTTGTACCGGTCGACAAAAAGGATTTACTCAAAACTTTTAAATGGGAAACGGAAAATATTTGTAAAAAGGATTATTTTGCAATGAATGAGCATCAAATACTTCGCTGACGTAAAATTCAAACAGTCTTTAAATCGTTATTTAGTTTAATTATTTTTATATATACTTTTCAAATATGATTTTTTAAATATTATTATTATTGGAACCAAGCAATATTGCTATTTCTGTATCTTGACAGTTATTGTATATAACATTGTAATACCGCCAATTTTGACGTTTCAAGTTTGACAGGTTTAAAATTAATGAATTCAATCAATTAGGAAGCCCGTTGTTCATAATTGTGAATGTTTTAACGTTTTTTTTACGTTTAGGAGCATTAAGATTGATGGACTCATTAATTTCAAACTTGTCAAACTTAAAACGTCAAAATTGGCAGCATTACAATGTCATACATAACTGTCATACAATACGGCGATATATACACGTTCTAAGAACACAATTACTGGATTTGTCCACTGCAGGATTATTATTAAACTAAGATGAATTATAGAAGTCTCACAGAGACGAAGCTATTTATATAAGAAACGTTTATGTTGACGGTTGTTGAGAAACGTTTAAACCTATGAAATTTAATAATATATGAGAAACGTTTATGTTGACGGATGTTGAGAAACGTTCAAACCTGTCGAATTTAATAACATCCAAATTACAATGTTATGTATAACATTGTAATTTTGATGTTATTAAATTTGACAGGTTTGAAATTCATGAAATCAGAAAAGTCGTAAAAAAACGTAAACAAACGTTAAGTTACATAAGGATACATTATAGAAGTCTCACACAGACGAAGCTACTTTATATATGAGGAAAGTGAATGGAAATCTCTTATAAAATGGCCCACGGCTAACAACCTGTATGAGCTGGCTTAAGTTATCACTCCGCACAATGCAACGTTCACCAATTCCATCGTAAGAAAATCTACACATATCAAAATTTTGAAAGTGGTACATATGTTCCAATTCTGGAAACCTTCCATATATTTGATTGGACTATGCTAGTGACATCTGTAGTCCTTTCTCATGAAACAGTATACATAGATTTCGCTTTTTTTAGTCATTTACCACAGACCACCAAAATATATAGACATGAACTAACCTAAATTTCTTGGTATACAGTCTGCTTTCATGGGTGGTTACAGTACGTTTTACTTGTTTACGAGCTTGTAGTAGGAGCTTGGAAATTTTTAAACAATTATGAAAAGATCAAACTAAATACTCTTAAAACGTATAGTGTCTTAGTAAATAAGTCGTGCTTTATTACAAAAAGACGATTTCACTTGAAGGGACTAAATTAGTAATTAAATAAAAAATTAAATAAAACAAATTCTATTCTTCCGCTGTAACCCAATCCTCTCGCCTAGAGAAGGGGTTTCAATCATCTCTGCACAATTTTATACTCTGTGTCGTTAACTTTCCAAGGCGAGATGCGCCTTGCCTCAGCAGCGCCCCACATTTCGGTCACGCGCAGTTACACGAAAAACTTCGTAGGGCGAATGAAGCGAATCGGCCTTATATGGGATAATTTACCTACCAAATAAAATTTGACATATTTCCACTTCGTCTTGGTGAAATTTGTAATATTTTAATTAAAAACCTGGGAGCAACATTATTAAACAAGATCATACACAGCATGTACCTTCCGATGTAATCCTAGCAATTAACAGAGATTTTAAATTTAATATAATAAATGTTGTGTTTCGCTCAACTTTATGAGCGCAATATTAATTTTACTGTCAAAAAACAAGAACAAGCTTTCTTAGAAGCTCAAAATTACCTGCTCTTGCGAACGTACTGAATTTAAAGGACGAAACATTCAAATGTGTTAAAATAATCAATATGAATAAATAATTTGCGATGACTTTTTTCCTTTCTTGCAAGGATCATTAAATGAACACTGGAAATAAATAATGCATTAATAAAGCAAATGAATGTTCATTTTAAGAAACAAGGTAAAACGTGAATATAGTCTTTTTCGCTCTTTATGTGCTATTTTACACAGTTTTTCACAGATATTTTCAACACTACTAAACGCCGATAGACCTCTTTCCATTTACGAAAGACAATCGAATTAGTATGTGGCATTGTTTCGTTGTGTTGGTGTTTACGGTTATAGACAACAACACTCGTATACCTCGTGCGCACGGCTCACACATACTAATTCGATTGTCTTTCTTAAATGGAAAGAGGTATTTGAGGTGAGTGAGCCATATTAATTTTATTCGGTAGAGTGCGAGAAAGTAGAAGCAAGAACGTACCCTATGTAAACAGCGACAACATCGAACGACAAGTTAGTCGAGTTTGACAGCTGGCGAAGAACATAAAAAAGGGCGAATAGAAGAACTGTGCGACAGACAAACGGTGCAAATAAAGTGTACCAGAAACTAGAGGAATATTCTAGTGTGAATCACGGAATAGTGTTCCAGTTAAAGTGTGTCCAGTGATTCGTTACTAATAAATTTTTTGAAATTGCTTTTAAGTATTTAATTTCGTTCTCGATCGTTCGAATTCACGGCTGAAAAATAAATTAAACGGCCGGAGATGGGGCCTGAACCCCGGGCCAGCAAAACCGAACCGGCCGCTTATCACATTGTTACCGCCGCCTATCAAAAATATACTAAATAATTACGAATTAGCAAAGACGCGAACCGTTTCATAATCCGCCCAGCAAAATCGCCAGGGTTTAAAATAGTACGATTAACTAGCCGACTAACTTAGCCGACAGAAAATATTAAAAAATATATATTCAAATATTTTGATTAAAGTCGTTAATACTTTTTCATGTGTGTCGGCTATAAGTAGGTAAATCCTTATTATTTAGGAACCGGTACGTAAAATTACCGTCGTTTTTGACGAGTCACAGCTAGTTTAACTATAATAACTAATATAAACTGGGTTTTCTAACCACATTGAGAGTTGAGATACAAAATCATAAATTCAATTTCAGATCGCAAGGGAAATATAACGATAAATATTGGAATTATTATTGAATTTTTTTCTTAATGGAATACAATATTTCATTTTTATTAATAAAAGGAAGGTATGCAGGTCACCACGTCGCGATACTCATTTCCTGTCTCCCAGGAGCGGAGAAATTCCTGGGCGAGCGATACAATAGAGTGGCCGTACCTAGATTTTTATTCATTTCATAACATAAATCGCAAACGATTGAAATGAAAGCATAATAAGAAAATTTATGTTTCCCAACGATGCCGGTTTTCAAAAAGGTTGCATTTTACGCCGCTGTACTATTATTATCTATTCGTAATAAATAGCTGCAAAGGATGGCTACCGCTGAAATTAAAAAATAGATTAAATAAACATAAACAAAAATAAAATAATGTAGTTGATTGCTGCTAAATTCATATTACATATTTTATAAGGGGTGTAGTAAGAGCAAAGGCAGTAATATCAACAAAAAAATGTTTTGAATGCAGTCACCGAGGAAAACTAATTTAGAATGAAATGGATCGAGATTAGAGATTAGAGAAATATAGCTCCATCCCTTCCAAAATCGTGTTCCAAATCACTATTGAAAGTAAATACTGAAAAATCCTGGTAGTGTAAAATGCAAAGGCAGCAATATTCACTTCAACCAATCCACCCCCAAGAATATGTCACGTGACAGAATGGCAGCTACATACTAAAATGAGAGTTGATGTCGACTATAACATTATAGAAAAGACAGCAGTATCCAATTATGTTAATAACAAAAAAAGCAATGTCAACCAACTACAGCAATAAACACAATTAAAAGATAAATATTTATTAATTAATACACGTATATAAAAAGAAAAACTGAGGAGACAATAGTTAAGATGTAGGTTTCATAGTTTCCAGAGATATTTCCTTGAGTAGAGACAGATGTTTTGTTTTTATCTCAGAAACACCTCAGGGGAATACTTCTGTCTTCACTTTTATACCCCTCATACGTGTTATCTAAGCAGTGAACCGATATATTATGGTTATGGGGTGGTTTATGTCTTGGCAACTATCGCGGCTTTTGTACATACCAATGGATGTATTTTTAAGTATAATTTATTCCCTTGAGTAAAAGAAAATAGCAATAAAAATAAAGAATATCCGACGTCATACCACAACGCTACAAAACGACAATTGGTAGAATAAACATTTATCACATCGAATAAAACTAAAAAATTACGTTAAACCAATTAAATGTAAGTATAACAATAAAACACAGAACATAACTGTTTTTTTACAATACCATATTTGAATAAATCAATAAATATATGGGTTTAGGGACACAATTCTCAGAATTCAACGTCTGGTAAACTTTAAAAAGAGTTATTGAAAAGAAAAATAAAATAACCGCGTACTTCTTATTTAAATATAGTGAATACTTCTGCATATATCTGTGATTGTAAAAATGTTAGCACAATGTAAAGTATGTGAATCGAAATAAAACAGCTATGAATAAAATACCATTTTTAATACGGCTATCCTCCAATATTTGGGTTATCTAACTAACTAACTAACTAACTTTCCATCACGCCGTTTCCCCGTGGGGGGCAGAGAGGATAGAGCGCCACACTTTTCTTTCCTAACATACAACTCTCGCCTCATCCACATTCATACATCTTCGCATGCAAGCTCGCCGGTTGTTGAGGCTTCTAACGGACCATCTTCCAGTATCTGGTTAATCCAGTCATGCCACGACTTCCGCGGTCGCCCTCTCTTTATTATATATCTTTCTTACCATTCTTTCCTCATTCATTCGCTCAATATGCCCAATCTATCTGAGCGACCCTTTTTTAATTCTATTAATTATGCTAATATCTGCATTCTTTATTCTATCATAAATTGATTTGCCACACATACGTCTGAGGGATCTCATCTCCACTGCATTCAATCTACTTTCGTTCCTCTTCTGCCAGCTCCAGGCTTCGCTTCCATACATGGCTTATCTGTCTTAATATTAAGCCAGGTCTTTCGCGGAAGACCTCTTTTCGTGTTGTCTTCAACGCTTGCCTTTTAATTTACCACCCTTTCCTCGCACGTAGGTACGTTCTATTGAACAAACCAACTCAGCGATGCTTTATCTTATCTTTCTACTACGCAACAGCCACCACTTCTATTTTCTTTCTTTTCACTTCACTCGCTTCCAATTTGTTCTCCATGTTCTCCAATCCATCGTATAAATATTTTCCACACGTGCCTAAGCATATGCTTACTATGCCTAAGCAACCGTATTTTTTACTTTTGTTCTTCAATTGCGAATTCCAGGTTTCACTACCATATATATTTAATTCGATATTCGATTCGAATTAATCATTTGCGAATTAGTTTATTTCAGTCAACCCTCCTCTTTACAAAGGTGGACACTTAGACAAAGCTGTATAATTTATTGAAATAACTTTATGGAATTAATTCGAAATTAAATAAATGGTTCAGGAAAGATTAATCGAATATTTACAATTAATGAAGTATTTACGTCTGATTGCCGGAATTCAAAAACTCACCGCCAAACTCTGATTTCTTTATAGGTACTTTACCCGGTGACGAAAAGTGCGGAAAAGATGAACTTACCTGAAACAAAAGAGAAAAAAATATTAATTTACTGTTAGCTTGGTTAAAAAAAATACACCAAAGGACTAGATGAAAAATAATAAGGATATTTAAACTAATAAAATTAATAGTACTTCATAAAGCATAAAAAGAAAACTCTAAAAAAATAAATATATATATTTTAAAAATTTTGGGGTTAACTTTGTGGAGATCCATTGTAACTACAAAGTTTAAAATTATAAAGATGAACACTCCAAAGCGGGATCATGTTGATTTATTAATTAGTAGTAAAACCTTACTACTAATTACACGCGCTAGATATCATTGGAATTTTCCAAACCATTTTATATACCTACATGGAACGTAATACTTATATGTTACTTAAAGAATAGTACGACCTAATATTGCAAGATCGCAAAAAGCCAAAAAACTAGAACCTTATTACAATATTAAAATGTATACAAAAGTTTCATTAGTAATTGAAGAAAAACAGGTGTTGTCCTTTAGAAAAATTACCTTAATTACACATTTCTGAACAAAGCACAGCTTACGTTAACCGCGACCAGAGGGAGCAATGACGTAATACAAAGCGCCGTCGCCATTTTTAATCACTTTAGATTTTCCATAAACATGATTTTGTAATTTTTATTCCGGATAAAATATTCAAAATTATGAAAAACGTTAATTATTTTTTTGTAAAACAATGTATTGAACTTTCATTCAAAAAGCTCCATTTTATTAATTTTGCTATTTTAGCGCGCGTTCCGCTGTAATTCCAATTTCCGTTAATTTTCCGCAGTGAAAATGACAAACTTTTAATTTTGCTCAGCGTATTGAATTGAATTATACAGGAATTGAGTTCGTCAACCGAACTGCGAATTACCGAAGTTTTTATTCAATATTTAAATAAATTATTTCAGCATTCACGTTTGCCAAGTAAGTCGGATTGGATAACAAATAATAAATTAAAAAATAATGCTGAGTCAACCAGGTACAATATATGCTCGCATTCTGGAGAGAAAATGTCGCAGAGTAACAGAAAACAAGGTCCAAGAAGGTCAATGCGGTTTCAGAGCCGGGATAGGCACAACTGACCAATTGTTTACACTGCAATAAACTATCCAGAAAAGCTGGGAATAAAAAAAATATGTATATGGGATTCATAGACCTGGAGAAAGCATACGACTTGGTGCCGCGCGACATCCTGTGGACAGTACTGGACGAATACGGAATAGAGAGAGACCTTCTCAAGGCAATTCAATCACTGTATGAGGATTTCAAAAGCTGCGTACGAATAAACGGTGCAATTTCGGAAGAATTCAATGTTGGAGTAGGTTTAAGACAAGGTTGCCCACTTTCGCCAATCCTGTTCACCGTTTATATGGACAGGCTAAGCCGGAAAAGCCAAACAGCAAGGGCCGTGAGAGTTGGAGAAGTGGAAATAGACTCTTTACTCTTCGCAGACGATATAGCGAGGCTGGCGCCCACAAAGGAGGACCTACAAGAGTGGATAAATTCTTTCAATGAAGAGTGTACTCAAGTAGGGATGAAGATTAGTACTGCCAAAACAAAGGTTATGATCGTAGGAAGACACCAAGAGCAGGGCTCGATCAGCATGCAAGGGACCCAGCTGAAGCAAGTCGAAAAATTCAAATACCGTGGGGTGGAATTTTCTAGCGACGGGAGGCAGGAAAGTGAAATAGATAGAAGAATCGGAGCTGCAGCCGGCGTTCTACGCTCTTTATATAGTGCGGTGATAAGAAAATCAGAGCTTAGTGTCAAGGCAAAACTGACTGTTCAAATCTAAGTACAGACCCACAAATGTGGATCCTGACGGAGAGAGTGAGATCAAGACATGAGTTTTCTAAGGGGGGTAGCGGGAGTAACACCTACTCCTGCACATAGAAAAATCAAAACTTTTGGCTTGGACATGTGCTCAGAATGCCAGAGGAACGAATACCAAGAAGAATCCTCTTGGCAACCCCGGAGAGAAGACGGCCGGTGGGTTGACTCAGATTAAGCTGGGAGAGACAACAAATAAATGTATTTGAAAACAGAATGGGTCTGGACTGGTTGACTCAAGCAGAAGCAGCGCAAGACAGGGGATCATGGAAGCACCTTGTCGAATCTTTTAGGACAAGGGGAAGAAGATGATGATGATGATTGATTGTATTTTTTGTAGATATCTACTGATATTATTTGATAAATTACACTACATGTTTCGGAAAAACCTTTCCATCGTCAGGGTGCTATATATATGTCAAAATATCAAAATGAATAATGTTTTTTGTTTTTTAAATTATTTGAAAAATTATTTTTAAATATTATTGCTGAAGTTCTTGATTACGCGCAATTATTGGAAAAATTTTTAGAATTAGGCTAGTAGTTAAATTTAATTGATTATTAATAATATTTTGTTTACGATTACATGCTTTAATAATTTCTAATGATGCTAAATTATTCAATTCCAGACCAAAATTAGTTATGTTTGTCAAAACCGTGATCATTTTCTAATAAATGATTTGCACGCCCCTGGGGTAGATAGAGGGAGCGAAGTACCAGAAGGATGATGAATGGTGAATATTTTTTGCGCAGAGTCATAAAGCGAAATTACGCAAAATTTTGTATACATCGCGGGTGCAAGATTGTATAGAGAGCATTTATGTAATACAAATGTGATTATTAAACAATTGTTAAAATCTCAGAGAGAAGGTTTGTTTTTAGTGGGAGTAACGTCATCACCTATAAGACGTTGTGTGATAAGATGGAATATGTGATATAAGAAGATAACAGGATTATAAAAAAGGGCTAATAATTTCTGCAAGCAGATTACAAACATGTACGATTCACAGAACCAAGTTTTGTGACGATTTTTTTGGGTGATGTTACTTACAACCAGCGATTGTATTTAAACCAGTGACACAACAACCGTTATTTGAGATTTATATCTAATTATGTCGGAGAGTGGTGACTTCTTTTTGGAAATTCGATGGGCAACCATCGGCAATAGACAACAGATGTGTCTCAATTACTAACAATCAGATACAATTTTCAAGTAACCAACCTTAGCATGTTTGATCGATTAAAATAAAGGTTTGACCAACAATGATTGCAAAATACGACATCTTCTTCTGAGACCATGTCCCTGTATAGGCGTGACCACTATTTCTCCAAACTGATTTATGCACACGGTAACCTGGTTCGGCTCCTTGACCCCGAGACCGGTCGACAACCGGATGCCTCGCAACCAGGACAATTTCTATCTTCATAATCTAATAACCGTTTGTGCAAGGCGTTATTTGGGTCAGCGTATTATACGCCCAAGATATTCAATACACCAGCACTTAACGACGTATATTGTTCCTTGTGCAAATTTCATTGACTTAACGAGCTAAACATATCTTAGACACATGAAAATTTGTTTGGTTAAAAAATCAAAATATCTCTACAAGCGCGCTCAGACGTGATATAAAATAGCTTATATCGTCTGGAATTTCTAGGCCAATGCGATTATTTTCAGCTCGCAAATACATTACAATTTTGAGATGTGAAATTTTGACTAACTAATCAATTAAGCTTCAGGAAATAAGGCGCCGTATTTATTTATTACTTATTTATCTTTAACTTGGTACGTGTTGGTTCGAAAAAGAAGCACTTATCTCACTAGGATGACCCTGTGTCTTTTACGTATTTGTTTCATATTATTCAACGAAAAAAATAATTTCGAAGGTTTTTTTCTTGCAACTTTTTTTAGTGTTTTTCAATAAATATAATCCAAAATAAAATTAGTTTACCCAAGAATCCAAATCTCGGCTAGTTATTTTAAAAATATAATTGCAAATGGTTTTGCAATCACGGGTTTATTTCTACCAAACCATTTTGTTTACGAATTATTTTCCATTTCATAGCATTCCATCATTTTACTGTTGCGAATGAAATCTGTTGTTGGTCGAGCATCACTCTGTAGCACCATTTGTCATAAGTTATGTAGACTGTGTAGAGGACAAGCAATCGACAAACAGTACATGCAATATTATTTATGCACGCAGTGTTCTGACCAAGCTCTATTCTACCCATCTGATCATAAGTGAATCGTTCGTAAAACGAACTTCTCACTCTGCTAATCCTAAATTACGTTGCATCCTTTTCGCTTACTTTCCAAAATCGTAATCGATGACAATTTTCATATTCATTTCAATATGTTCAGATTTTTTGTTTCTTGCTATTTCTTAAAGGTAAAATGTGAAATGTGAAAAATAATGTGCTCTTTCTTTTGGTCAACGTCGTGTTCTATGGGACGATTTGATTTTATTTTAGTGAAAGTTGTCAATATTGATAACCTATACAGAGCGTGCGATCGATCGACACAGCGAACGTTAATTTAAGTAAACTAACAAACTTTGTATAAACAACAATAATTGTTTTTAAAACGTCTACTGGTTTCGATACCGCACTGTATTTTCATCAGGACGGACACACAATTACTTCGATCAATTAAATTTGTAAATTGGCTTCATTTGTGGTGGGGAAGAGGGGTGGAGTTGAAAAGGGGAATACATAAAAAAATGGAACTCGTTCAATTTAATTGGTTAATAACAATATTATATTTAATGTTGAGGAATTTTTTGATTTTCAAACAATTCTAAATCATCTAAATTAAGGCTACTGTTACTTATGTATATATGTATAATTTCATTACCGTTTTTTTTAAGTGTGGCCAATCTGCAATAGATGGTTTGTGAATGCTGAGATATTATTATTAAGATATCTTATGTGTTATTTTATTCGAATATTAAAACAACGTCCCCTTTTCCTATATTCGTCTTTTCCTATTTCCTACCTACGAGTACATTCATTTTACCCGTATTTATTAATAGTTTATTCACTTAAATACCTACCTGTTCAAGAAGGCAAAACGCTAGAGTGCATACCCCGTACAGTGAACAATGACTTACTGATTGCATATACGCGAAGCGTTTTGTAAATTATGCAAAGCGCTTGGGTACTCCCTGACGTCATCAAAATACCATAGTTCGAGGGCTGCTCAATTGGCGTAAGAATTAGACAACGCGACACCGAAGTCACTGAACACGAATTTAATTGGAGCATTATGTAATTCGCATTAGCATCACATAACTCATCTTAAAATATTCGCAAGTCTGGTTAAGCACTGATTTCCGAACGCTCGTTAGGTACTCTTTTAATTATTGGCGCTGGTCGCACTAAATCGCCGCTTTTCGCTTCTGTAAAATCGCCCGAACGTCGCAACAAACAATTTGCACAGCGGTCCTGCCTCCTTTTAAACAGAGAATATCATTTCGCGAAGTTTCGGGTATGATCGACTGATTTTTAAACATTTCAAGCGATCTCCAATCCCTTACAAAGTTTTGTATAATCCTTGATTACGTGGTATTCTTTCCGTTTTTACAATCACCTGACACAAATGTAAAATATATTCAATTAATAATTTAGTTATAAATAGTCTCGTAACTGGGAGAGCATGAACCCGAATGGATAAGTATCTTCTGGTCGCTGAATAATGGGAACACTTTACGTAATGCGGGCGAGGCCTCAGGCAGTCTGCGGAGTAAATGGGGAAATTTATATGAATTTTGGACGATTTTTCATAACAGTTTTGGGCAGAGAGAGAGTGAGAGGGGGGGGCGGGGTTGAAGACCCAACCGGGACACAGTCTCCGTTTCTTATATTTATGACGTCACATAAGTCGCGCTCTTTGTTCGCTTTTTTATATCGCCCGAGTACTGAATCTCGGGAGTATTACTTTTAGTGCGACGCAAAAACACAAAACGGAAAAAGTGATGGATAGAACACCCGAATACTTACAAAGCTATCTGTTGAAAAAATAACAACTTGGAAACAAATATTTATGAAATTTATTTCGCTTAAAATATTTTTCATAATTATGTGCTAAGGAAATTTTCAAGACGAGTGTAGTTTTGTAAAAACAGGTTAAATGATTTCTTTACCCATATATATATATTGTATTATACGTTTGTGGAATAGAGACGATGGCCCCTACAAAAAAAAAAGTGTAGAAAAGCTCAAATGCACGCAATAATCTATGCTTGGCGTACGCCTAAGAGATAATAGAATAAGAGCTAAAATGGCATTGGGCAGGGCATGTTGCAGGACAGGATGCTACAAGATGGACTCCCAGAGTTCTGAAGTGGAGACCTTGGGGAAATAAGCGTTGGAAATAAGACCTCATAAGAAATGGGCCGACGATATAGCCGCTGTGGGGAGGAAAAAATGGCTACAACTAGCAAACAACTAGGAAAGATGGAAGGGTATGGAAGAGGCCTATATCCAGCAGTGGAGAGATGAAGGCTAAATAACAAGATACATTTGTAACAACATTTAAAAAGAAAAAAAATTAAAAACAACTCCCCATGAAAAGGGTTAAAATTCAATTCTGAAAGCAATATATTTTTAACAGATATTAGATATTTGATAAAAACACGCATTCGTTCCCGTTTTCAAAATATAAAGTAGCACAAAACAGAATTCTATTATGTTGACCGATAAAATCGTATTTTTATGCACCCCGAGTACAATATCACCCCCTGTTATGAAGGAATACGACGCCAGGAGGGGATGGTTTCGTTCATCTCACACACGACTGCGACCGAAGAGTTGCCAGCCTCCGAGGGTGAGACGCTGCGTGGACCGGATAGTCAAATAGTTACCAAGATCGAGGCAGTAATAATGGGTTAGAGAAGAAAGTTACTTCAAAGAAGAATGGCAATATGATATATTACGAAGTAATAATATGGGAAGCATCTCTGCTAAACTTTTTTCCTTTTTAAAAAAATTGCTGCGAACACGGAAACATAATAACAATTTTCCTCACATGTCATATGAACATTCATTTCCAAAGTAAACTTAATTTCGCTATATAAAAGGAAATTACTTGACAAAAGCATATAAATGGAAAACAAAAAAGTTTTGCGAATCTCAAATTAAAGTAAGCTTATTGATGTGACGTTAAAAAGTTTAGACGGACAGAGAGAGGCAGTTGTCATCATTTATCACACTAGTGGTGAGTGTATACGGAAGAGACTTAGATCTCTCGTTTCAGAAATTTATCGATAAAGATATATATTGTAACGAGATGCTAAAAAGGAGCTAAAAAGAATTTACGCCTATGCCACTTGTCACAAAACAGTCGAAGAATCGAGAACGGCCTGTAACCATCTAGGGTGATCCACAACCTTCGTAAAACGTCCAGAAACGCCTAGAAGAAAACTCTCCTAAATACTAGAAAAATCTAGGAGGTTCGATACCAGCATTTTCGGATATAAATATAGCGGTCGCGGAGCGGAAGTTGTTGTAGTCGCATTTGACAGGTCGCTGCGAAGTCGGCCACGAGCCGCGAGGACGGGGTGGCCAGCCATCCGATAATCCGAGCGATAAATACATACTTGAATAATCGAGCAAAGTACTTACCTAATTGGCGAAAGAAATAAGCAATTAATACATGAGAATCGGATGGAATGTTCTAGTGAATGTTAAATAAAGTGATAATAAAGTTTTTATTTACAAGTGATATATTGCAAAATACTGTAATTTAAAGAATAGCGTTAAGTTAAATAGTTTTACGTTACTTTTTACATTAATATAATATAATTTACATAATTAATAAATATGTACTTTGTTTTCACCACTTATATATTGAAAATATCTAAATGTTTTGGGGCCAATGGTCCCATCGTCAGGATACAATGTACACTAACAAATTAAAAATCGAAGTATAGAAAATCAAGATATAAAAAATAATATATGCGCATACATTAACGCATTTTTAATCCCACCCAGTACCGGTAACTGGCACCGTTCTCTGAAATTTCACACTCCTCATTTCACAGTGCAACGCCACCACAAAGCTGACAAATTGACTGGTAAGAAAATACGGATGTAAAACATTTAAACACCGCATTCAATCCGGCAACGTTGTACGACTCAAAGAGAAAACTATCGCTGTTGGTGAGAAGCAACAAAACCCAAGTTTCAAGTGGTGCCGAGGTCGGGCCGTATGTGATTCAACCATGTGATGTGATGCAGTTGTATCCACGGCTATTGCAAGCTTTACACAAGTCTATAGAGCACATCCTGGTAGCGTTGATATTTTCAACCTTTCCCTGGCCACGCAGATCTACCTAGCCACTTAAACCATTAATATTCGCGAAAAAGGTGCAATTAAAAAATTCAAATTTTAGCCAATTCTAAAAAATATCTTTAGCTTTTAAATCAGTCAAGTTACAAGGAATACATGAAATGCGTATACAGTAACACAATACAAACAGATCAGCCCTTACACATCGATGGGGCGAAACTACCCGACGTGAAAGAGTTTAAGTATCTAGGCTCAGTACTCACAGCTGATGCAAACATTGACGCTGGCGTTGCCCATGGAAGCTGTGTAGCACGAGAGAAATGAATATCGCTCACTAGGGTTTTGTGAGATAACCGTGTACCTGTGAGGACTCAAGGTTTTGTATACAAAATCGCAGTAAGACCCGCAATGATCTAGAACTCAGAATGCTGGACTGTGAAGAAGATGCACGAGCAGAAACTCCATACTAGTGAAATGAAGATGCTCAGATGGTCTGGGGGTGTAATGAGGCTTGACAGAGTGAGAAATGTGCATTTCAGGGGTAGTTTTAGAGAGGTCCCTGTTACTGAAAAGTTGAAAGAATCGAGACTGATATGTGAAATGAGGCATAGTGATCATGAATATAATAAACAAAAAGAGGTAGGTATTAAACATAACCCAGCATTACACGGTGGAGGAGTGTGGAGAAAGAACTGAAGAATGCGCAGTTGGACGAAGCAATCAATGGCCCAAAATAGGAAATCGTGGAAAAGAATAGTAAGGAGAGCCGACCCTCAATGAAATGGGAAGCGGGTAAAGAGGAAGAGGAAAAAGAAGAAGGTTTATTTTTTGCGATGTTATAAATTGTGTGTAATAATTAATAAAATATATAGATGTACCTGCAGATAATCATCTAGCAAGTTATAATATGCTGTTACTGTTTCAATGTGTGAAATTGAAAATGACCTGCAATTAAAATAGTTGATTTAAGAATGACTTTAAGATGTTATAAATTAAATGGTAATAATAAACACTTGCGCATACAAATTTAAGATTACTTTTAGCATATTTTAAAAACAGAAATTATTTTTAGCAAATTTTACTAAAAGTAATTATTTTTCATTATTCAATTCAATCCAATATAAAATTGATAAGATGTATTTCAACTGCGATAAAAATTAAATTATTATTAAGACGAAAATAAAGTAATAACATACATAGGACTATAATTATATCTCACTCACATTAATCAAATAAATAATGGAAAGGCCTTGTTGGACCGGATTAATTATAATATATTTTTTAATTATGATTTTTTTCACATATTATGCTTATTACAATTTAAGCACAATTTTAAAGCCACTAAAATCATTTTATTCTAATTGAAAAATGAATCTGAAAATTTTTGTAAACCTCAAATTTCTTATAAGAGTAACACGAGTTGCCATTATTATTTTTTATCGCGATATGGTACAGGTTAAATCAACTCAAAATTTTAACTCTGCGAAAGTAAGCATCCGCACTGTTACGAAAGCGCAGACTAAAACCTCAAAGCTGTTTTTATTTGCAGCATTCTGTGCGGAATGCACTTTTAATTCAGTGGTTTGTCCGGAATTAGTGGCGAACTGGTCAGCCTCACTTTAGTAGAAATGGATTTGTTAAGTGGATTTTAACTAACGAATTATTTATTTATATGTTTGAGTCAAATTAAAATAATTTCAATAATAATGTCACGTGTCGTGGCAGCGGGAGGAATGAATGAAAGCACTTAACACTATTAAACATAACGCTATTCTTTAAATTACATAATTTCGTAATTTATCACTCGTTTACAGACACTTTATTAACGCTTTGACACTTTTAAACATTCACTAGAACATTTTTACCACTTCCGCTCGTAGTAATCGCTTTGGTTTTATTTCGCTACTTAAGTATGAACTTTGCTAGATTATTCGCCCGAATTGTCGCTCCGAATGGCCATAACGGCCTCGCGGCCCACGGCTGACTTCGCTTTATTTCGCTGTCAAACGCGCTAAACAACAACTCACGCGGCCTGGGCCCGTATTTATATCCGAGTATGCTTTGTACTTTCTGGCTTTTTCTAGTGTTTAGGAGACGATTCTCGTGGCTCCTGGATTCTTATAGATGTTTCTCGAATGTTTCAGATGCCTCCCGAAAGCCGTAGAACACGGTAGACCGGTCTCGAACCTTCGATAGTGTTGCGACCAGTGACAAGAGTGCGTAATTCTTTTTAGCCTCGTTACAATAATGTAATTATTTCTGCTTTTACCATCTCTTGGCAATATTCATAAGAAAATATTGCAAAACTGTTCTTCATAATGGCGAATAATTATTTATCTGTATAATAAATTGGATAATAAATGCAGACCCATTAAACAGGGATAAAAACACTATTAAAATAATGTACACAATGTAACAAAGGAACGATGGACGCAATTGTAACAGAAACGATGAAACAAATTCGAAGTATACACTTTACAAAGTACGTCTAGAGCTCGCTCGGTTCTTGAGCAGTCAATTCTGCTCCTTTGAATATTAAAAAGTTGCTTTCCCCATCGACCTGTAACTTCTCGGCAGAAAATGAAAATCGAGGGAATTCCAACGGAAAATTATTCTCGGTAAAGATAATTGACATTTGTCTAGTTGGCGGTTTTGTTTTAGTCTTCTCGAATAAATTGTATCAAAATTTTCTAGAGAATACTAAATTCATACCCTAAAACAACGTATTATGCAGATTCTTTATAGAGCGGCCCGTTTTCTATATAATAGTTTGATATTTTTTATATAATATATTTCATATACCTACATTAAAAATAATATTGCTTAGTTTTTTGTGTGAAATAAACGAATATTTTATAGGATTTTTTTACTGAGAAGCAAATCTCGACGTTTCGCTGAGGTCTTATTCAGCGTCATCAGGAGAGCGTCCGTCACGGCGGAGGTGTAGGCCGAACTGATTATTTTTATATTTCTATTTCAGTGAATCGTCGAGATTTGCTTCGCAGTAAAATATACGGTTCATATAAAATACCCGTTTTATTTAACACATAAATATGTAAACGACCGTAATAACAACATTAACTCTTTAATATTGCTTAATTTCCACTTAAAAAAATATATAAATCTATGTATACTATGTCAAGGGAAGGATCATAGTGGTCTCTTCAATATTTCAATTCATTCAATATTCATCAATCATCAATCACTGTCTATTTAAATATTTGAAAGAATAAAGATTTAGAACATATTAACATTCAAAAAAACTGATAAGAGTGTGGATGTTCTTAGGGTGGAATATGTGAACTTTTTATTGCGTAAAGTGATCACTTAAGCCAGCTCTACATAAGATTACATGGCCACCCTTTAAAGACACGTTTCCCATATAAATACCTTCATATCTGTGAGACTTCTATAATTTTTCTTAATTAATAATATATTGCATGTTAAAGGCACTATCACAACATTATTATATTTGATATTGTTACTCAGTAAATAGTAATTATAGTATAATATAACATAATTAATAACTGTATTTTAATTTTAATTGTAAGTCTAATAATTTATTCGTTGATCTGATGTGGCCTTGTAAAGCAATCAAAGTTAATTTGGGAAGCTGAGCGCATGAAAATCTTTATCGAATAAGAAATTATAATTTTCTCTAAAAAAGTAACCCATAAAAACCAAGTTTTTATTATACTGTATAATATAACAACAATTAAAGACGAATTAAAACATATAACATAACACTAAACTTACAGTAATTTAATATATTTCTAAAATGTAAGATTTTTTGAGCATAGCATAGACACTTCATGCTTTGAAGATTAAATTCTAAAAACATTTGTCAGTCAATTTAGATTCTCGACATTCGTAGTGAAGTACCTATTATGCATACCGACGGAGTAATTCAAATTTACAAAATTATCCGCGACGTTATCGGGCCGCCGCGCCGTTGCTAATAATCAAACTTTTCTGATGATTCCAATTTGAAAAAACCAATAAAATTTCCAAAAATCCGAAATTATACGATAATTATTAATTTTTTAACGAAAATTTGATAGATCGTCTTGATCGTCGGGACGAGTCTACTTTCCAAGTTTCAGCTCGATTGGATCACGGGAAAAGGGTCAAAAATCGATCCAAAGTTTTTGTTGACGACAAGCAAACGTCACGAGTTCCTTGCTTTTTTTTTAAGTTTTAAGTTTTTAAGTTTTAAAGAGTTTAAAGGGAGTAAAAATAGGTACCTACAAGTAGTGTATACGCAGTGTTTGTTCGGTATTTGTATCTTGGCGCCATTCGTACTCTGGCTCGTTTCACTCGACCCCCCCCCTTTCCTACCTTCCTCACGCCCTACCTAAGAGTCGAAATCAAAGGGTGAAGTTGTTCGTCGTTCTTCGTTGGCGCAAAGCGCGTTATATAAGTTATTGGAGTGTTCGTCGTTGATGCAAGTTTAGTGAATCATCAACCAAGATCATCTCCCGTTCATCATTTCGAATTATACATTCCACATAGTACCTTTCGTTTCCTCAGCCCTTTATTACCCACATCTCTTTGATTCCCGTCTTTCCATCCATCCATCCACTCGTGCGTGGCGATTTCGCGTCGAGCATAGTGTAAAAATGTACTTTTTTTACATTTGAAAGTATAAAACGCAAAAATCTTGTCCATCTTATATTTTTAGCTTCCACTTGGGTCTATTTTCTTCCGAGACCCATTTTTGAAAGCTTAAGACATTAATGAAAGCTTAAGGCTCTTACTGCGATGTATTCAAAATTTGGAGGATTTTCGTTCATCTGAAATCGGAGGGGGGGGGAAGCATTCGGCAAAAAAGAGAGAGGAAATCTCAAACTTTGTCAAAACCGCGACCGGATGGAGGCAACGGAGACGTGTGGGGATGTTTTTGTTGCGAAAATAATAAATCCCGACAGAACGGTAATGCGGCGACAGTCCATTACTATTTGTCTTTTGTATCCGTTCGTGGCTAACCACAATTATTGCTAAGTTTTCTTTCATTCCGAAGTTAGAAATAGTAATATTTTCCCTTTTGTTAGATAGTCGTGGGAGTTTTATCTTCCGATTCGGTCTCACGTCCCCGAGATTAATTACCGAAATTGTGGAAAGCGTCTGTATATATTTTTCCAAATTATCTTTATTTCTTAATCAAAATGTGTACGTGCAATATATTTCATATCTTTTTTTTTTCAATTGATTCAGCCACATTGTAGATTGACATTCTTAAAATATTTATTATATTATTTGTATGTATCTACTTATATTATTTGATTAATTACACCTACATGTTTAGGAAAAACCTTTCCATTGTCAGGGTGTTTTATATATGTCAAAATATCAAAATGAATAATGTCTTTTGTTTTTTGTTTTTCTGAATTATTTGAAAAATTATTTTTAAATATTATTGCTGAAGTTCTTGATTACTCGCAATTATTAACAATAATAGTAAAGCATGTAATAGTAAACAAAATATTATATATAATCAATTAAATTTAACAACTAGCCCAATTCTAAAATTTGAATGATTTGGCAGTCACTTTGTGGGGCACCATTTGAATTTTATTTTATTTTATTTAAACTTTATATTACACTTACAATTTTTATTTTATTTAAACATACAAATAAGACAATCAATATTTTATATTTCATATCATTGAATGATTTGGCAGTCACTTTGTGGTGCACCATTTGCATTTTATTTTATTTTATTTAAACTTTATACTACTCTTACAATTTTTCTTTTATTTAAACTTAAAATACAATATTTATCACTACTAGAGTTAATAGGAGCAGTATGGTTATTTAATCTCATCATCATATATAATTAATAACTAAGAATTTTATCAATATATTTGGGTAAGGCAGAGGCACGCATAATGGGGAGGTTTTTTATGGTCCTACCCGACCTCCTGCCCTACCCAGATACATTGACAAAATTATGTTTTTATGTTGGTTATTAATTATTACTCATGATGACGTTATTTAATTATACTGCTTCTTTTAGAACTTAAGTAGTTATAAATACCTCAAATATTGTGTGTGTGTGGTACAAAGTTGGTATAAAAGTAAAAAATATTTTAACAACATTTTTTTTTAAATACGGGAATTCTAAACAGATTTATTTAAATTAAGATTGATTGATTTAAATTAAGAGATTTCATTTAAAAATAGTGATAGAAAAGTGTCAAAAAAATTCAAGGCGTTGATTTCTTTGATATTATTTATATGGAACCAGGAAATAATATCCATCTGCTTATCTAACTTTAAACTGATGTGTATAACACTTTTGATGAACGTAACTTTTAAAAATTTTCAAAACATGTATTAGATAACGTTGTTGACTGACTTAAAAACAGCGACATAAAAATTATAACATTAGAACCAATTTTTGGTTGCTTGCAATAATCTAGGTATTTCAGAATGATCAAACATTTATAATGCTTTTGAAATTTTTAAAAATATCAATAACAACAATTTGAAATTCATCTGTTTTTCAACTGTACCAAACGATTTTCATAATAGACAATGTGTGAGATACAAAAGCAAAAGCAGCAAGCAATAACAAAAAAAAACGAATGCAGTGATCGAGGACTAATTTATAATGTACTGAAATCGAGATTTTCTCTGAAACAAAGTCTATACAAAGTCAATAAATTTATAGGAAACATGATTTTGGAAGAGATAGATACATAAAATCTAGAATTCAATACATTTTAAATTAGTAATCTTCGGTGACTGCATTGAAAAAATTGCTGCATTTGCTTTTATATTCCATATATGATAAACGTATTCAAAAATAATCAACATTAAAATGCTGCATAGAAAATTTTGGCAAAATATATTGATTTATTAATTTCATGGTTGTGTTCACCGATTTTCTCAACAACAATTATAACCTTAGACCGACACCTAAATCGATAATTTCCTCTAAATAACGAAAGATTATGTACGTCACTGAAAAGGGTGCAAAGAACAAAATAATTAACCCCTTAGGAGGGGAGCCAAGCGGGCTCGACGAGAAGTAAAAGAGGCGTGCTTAACCGGCGCAAATTAATTTCTCCTTTCGCTGAAAGGGAAATCGAAAGTTGAAAGGGAAAGTTGGAGAAAGACCAACGGAAGCAGAAAGAGGGTGTGGAAGGAGCGATATTGGATAAACGCGACTAGACATACGGCTCTGTCAGAGGGTGCAATTAAGTTTAAACTAATTCTTCCGGTTTTGATCCTTATCGCCTCGTGGATTGGGTGGTGTTACCATAACAATGCAATAAATCACACTCAAAGTAACATAGTTGATATCTGTATTATACAAAAATATGTGTGCGTAATTCATTGCAGTGCAGTGTTGCAAAAGAAGAACACTGTGCAATGAGTAGCTTTTTGGTGTAGTGGTCATGATACTCACATAGTGATCCAGAGGTCGATGGTTCGAGCCCCATTTGTGTGCAACAGCAAGTAAGATTATTTTTTTCGAATTTTTTTTTTTCGAATTGGGAACACTTTTTGCAGCGACATCCGATTTGATAGCTGAGTTTGGTTTACCGTTTCACCATATATAGACTTGTGCTAATTGTGCAAATTTATTTCAAAAATCGTAATACCGTTATCATATTTTATGGCATCAAACGATCCTCCAAATAAATCCAATATCACGTTCATGCGTCCATCAGCACGATTTTGAAGTGTTTTGTTTTAATGTTTTATTTTAAAGTTCTGTACCTCTAAAAAAACACCCTGTAGAAGCAAAACAGACGATCACGATGCTCAGACATGAGCAACTCGATTGAAAGACAGAGAGGAAGATAACAGTAGATGGGCATTGCATTTATTTTAAATATTTAAAATAAAACACTGTAAGAAACAAATTACGCCAAGCTGTATTGTTCTACTTAGAAATGTCGACAGGCTTTCACAATTTATTCACGTTAAATTAAGAAACTTAATTTATTTTAACGAGACAGAAAGTTTATTAATTTACTCGAAACAACTTAAAGTGTTTGAGGTTCTCAAAACCAGGCAG
Source organism: Agrypnia vestita (assembly GCA_016648135.1). NCBI lineage: Eukaryota > Metazoa > Arthropoda > Insecta > Trichoptera > Phryganeidae > Agrypnia > Agrypnia vestita. The sequence goes on from JADDOH010001265.1 coordinate 200,785, forward strand.
TGTTTTATTTTGGCTAATAAGATATTACAAAGATTAATTTTTTTTAATTTGTACCCATGGCCTGGATGGTCCAGTAGGCATGAAGGGCGGTATGACGGAGGCATTCAGTAGGTGGATCTGGGTTTGTTCCCGGAGAGTATCGGGGACATCGATATGATTTACTCAAATCCGAGTATTTTTGTATGTGTTTCGCTACAGTAATTGAGTCCCCATGGCCTGTACTGTGGTTTTTTCCTTCTTTTCTTCCTCACTAAGTCAAAAGGCAGTAAATCCATTTTACCTTTGTAACAAGTTAGTTTGCCGTATTAAAATATAAGCATTTTTAATTTGCAGTATATCCATCTGGAGTATGCAACATATAGCTTATTTTCACTTTTGAGATTTAAACTATATAAAAAAATACTTAAAATAATAAAAAAATAACCCTCTTTTCTGTATTACTACAATATCTTTTGACTTAGTGAAAATTAAACTAATATTATTTTTTATTAAATTTATACATATTTTCTATTGTTATAGATCGTGCCAGGCCTTGTACAGCTTGTCGGCACGTTTCTTTTCCATTTTCTTGCATAAATACATTGCATATTTAGTTATAGATATAATTTACATAGGATAAAATATATATAAAAGATAATAATATTATATGAATATAACAAAACTTAAAAATAAACTAATAAAAATAAAATAGTAATGAGACTAGGTAACCGATCGAAATAATAAAAAAAATCATGGAACAACTCAAATTAAAAATAAAAAGGCATTGAGGCCGACAATATTAGGCATGTGATTTGTCTAAATTTCCATTCTAAATTAAATATTCATTTGAATGATAGAAATTGCTCCATTCACATATCCTTGATTTACTCAGTAATTTGTTTTACGAAGATACTGCTTTTTAGCTTAGTGGGGCAGTAAACAATGTTTGTTATTTTTTTAAATTAACAATTGTGTCAAACCTCTAGGTGAAAGCTGCGAATACCTAAAACACATAAATATGTACTGAACTGTTTAATTTATTGAAGGATTGATTCCTGTTGTATTTTAATCAGAAAATAGAAGAATTCCAAAGAGTTATTTTATCAATACAGATAAAAGTCTGCGGTTTATTTGAAAGTGAAAATTATTCAGAATATATCCGAAAACGCATAAACGTAACCATGAAGTATTTGTAGATTTAAACAAATAAATAAAGGGATAGTATTTAATAAATATCATTTAGTTGCACTCACAGCTAACTTTGAGAGCTAAATGGAATCCCAGATCAATAAAATTTTTCAAAAACTACTGAACATTATTTAATGCAGCCATTTGCTGAGGGATGTTATACGATAAACCTATTTTTCATTTACATCCTGTCTCTTCCTTGTATCAGTAAATTTATTTATTATTTTTAACTTGAAAAATTGGATCAACCTAACGTTAGTCTAAATGAGCTAGGCAATGATGAAGTTATTCAATTAAAAGCAACTCCTCAAAAATACCTACATGATAACATATAATGCGTTCTTCCACAAACCAATAACTTTAAAATGCAACCAGAAGCCTAAATATTTTTTTCTTGACATATTGTCAACCTTACACGGTGCATAATAATATACCCAACATAATTCCATCGATAACTCAACATTGTCATTTGTGTTGGATACAACGTTATTCCTGGCAAGGGCTCAATTATAGAATAGTAACAGAACAATCCCGATTATTCTTAACATCTCCTTTAAAACCCCTTCCATCATTTAAATGTCCTTTAACCCAAAAGGTTCAATCGTATTTGAAAATGACAACGATAAATTGTTTAAAATACGCCTAGCGATAGGCATTTTCAATTAGTGAAGTTTAACGAGTCGCTATTGCTCTACTTATATTTTCGCCGGATGTACTTTACAGACCAGAGATGTTTTTGTTTATATATCAACGTTTTTCGTGTCTATTGTGTAATTTAATTGATTTTTAATATTTATGCCAAACGTATTTAATTATTCACCTTAATCAATTGTTAACTTTGTTTATGTAACCAATTGAGTTTATATCTATATTAATCCTACCATTGTCGTCGTCAGAATAAAGAAACTTAATCAAAAACATAAAATTTTCACATTTGGTTTACAAAATATATATTTTTTTAATAATTCTAGTATGAATAACAAGTGAATAAACAATGTTAATAATTAATTTGATTGATTCAATGTACTCGCTTCGGGTAATTAGTCTGCGTTGACAATCTAGAATATAGATGAAAATTTAAACAATTAAAAAAAAATATTCGGTTGACAAATAAATATTATTGAAATTATCTCAGAAATAACATTCCTAATTCTGCAAGAATTGATGAGGTTAGTAAAAGCGAGAATCTTGCGCAAACAGATATCTAGACATGATATACACAAGGCTACGATAGCTCCAGCGTAAATGTCACTAGTGTTACTAAAACTCAGATTTAAATTTTACAATCGACGGTAGCAGAAAGTACAATAATCATTCGAAGCCGTGTTATATTTTTTTAAATTTATTAAGGAATTATAACAGTTTCAATCATTATAATGTTGAGTACAGTGTACATTGCATAAACCAATTAGAAATATTCACAGATGTTTCGGGAATAGTAAAATAAGCACAAAGTTGGGTAAAAGTTAATTTAAAGTAACAGCAACAGCCAATATCAACGAAAACTTGAAAACTATAAAAAACACTGAGTTACTAAAGTAGTTTTAAATGCAAGAACCAGCAAGTCGAATTCAGGGTATAAATTTTTACGCAGGACGTATGGGATATCAGGTCTTTGATAGCTCTTTATTGAAAATCATTAAGATATAGTTATTATGTATTATTATTATCGAAAAGGATTTGAATGACGTCTGTCTGATGAATGAGAATGACAGACGGCCTGAAAGAACGAGAGAGCGAATGGTATAAAGCGAGAGTCGCCATTTTACGGGCTCTCTTATTCTGTAACAACATCATCAAGGGGATGCACACGGGGAAGAACATTACTAACTAATTAACTAACTAACTAACCATCGCGCCGTTTTCCCGGAGAGGTAGGCAGAGAGGATAGAACGCCATATTCTTCTATCTTGACACACCACTTTTGCTTCGGCTACGTTTATACATCTTCTCTTACGTGTTATAGGGTTATTGAGGCTTTCAACGGGGCCATCCTCCAATACTTGCAGTATCTGATCGTGCCAGGTCTTTCGCGGATTCCCTCTGTTCCTGTTGCCTTCAACACTCGCCCCATATGTTTTCTTAACCTTTACACTCATAAGTTCTACATGACCAAGAACACTACAGCTATAATTTTATGAAAGGAAACCAAAAAATCACAAAAATCTCGCAAGGAGGTTGAGGGAGGACGGAAAATGAAAATGCCGTTAATCTAAATTAACGTTAGTCGAGGTAACTTATGAAGGGTATTCTACACTTGAATGAGAGAGAGGGTCCGAAAACTATACCGCTAATACCGGAGTGCATTACGGGGGGCCTGTACGACTTAATAATTGTGTTGTGTCGCTTGGGTCATAGGACAATGGTTGTCGGGTACGGAAGCTACCCCGTTACGCAAGGACCAGCCTACTACTTACGGGGACCAATAAATCAAAGACGTACTTAACCGCGGTTGGGGCCATTTAGGTACTACAGACACAGGTAGGTACTGAGGGCGTGCTTCGAAATGTCCGTCGATTGACCCAATTCAATAAGCGGGCACAATACATGTCTGAACACGCCATTATAGGGTTTCATTTAAAATAAATTACAATATACCCAACTCGTGGCGGGCTCGGTTCATACAGTCTTCCCAACGGGGAATAATATTCCGGGCTTAGGTGCACATTCCGATGTTTTATGACTATTAAGGAGCGTTCAGAGTACCACTTGAGGTGCTCATATTTAGGTTTTATTGTGAATTTGTTTGTAAAATCACATAAATATTTACTTTGCAGTTTAGTAACGGGTCGAAAAATTCATAAATTCACTGTCTGTCTCTGCGAGACGTATGTACAAATTTTTTTTCACTAAAAACATTTTTTTCGCATCATCAATATTTGCTGTGAATTTGAGTTTAGGAATATTAAAGTTAGCGGCTAAACTTCATTTTATGGCCTCACTCGATTTTCTTAAAAATTGTAGTTGAGTGCCCTGGTGTCAAAACTGAAATCAAAATTTGGCGGACGTAAATATTTAAAAAGTTACTACACTTTAAAGTTTGAAAATTTTCGATATATATTTCGACACGATTTTTTTTCAGTTTTGACATCAGGGCACTCAACTACGCCAGGATACTTATTTTCAAGAAAATCGAGTGAGGCCATAAAATAAAATTATACCAAATTAGGTCTAAATCTTGTTGATCGAAAATCGCTTCTAACATTTATTCTGTTTCATATTTGAAATGTTTGCTTTACTGAGTTTATTTTTATATACCTTTTATTTTACCATTGGTACACGAAAATCTAAATATAAATTATTATTGGGCCCTGGGATGGTAGGTAACTATTTATTTCAATATTATTTAGTATTTATTCTTCTTCGGCGGTCTCTCGTTGCGAGGATGACGTCTGCCATGTTATAAATTATTTCTCCGAGCGTGGCTGAGGAGTCCTATTCCGGAACCGCACACCGTTCCACAAGTTGTGGTGTGGCTAGTGGACTCCTTTTCCTTTCTCTTTCTTCTTTTCTCGGAAATCGCATCGGCCCTATTCCTTAGTAATAATTAAATATATCATTATTTTTACTAACTAAAATTTGTCAATATTTTTGGCAACTACTACAAAATGTACGATATATAAAATGGAATATACGAGTATATTTGTATCATCCCACACTTTTTTGAAAACCTTTGTCTAAGGCAACAACCTACACGAAAATCGATTGAATGATGAAAATCAAACACCCACGTGCATCGAAACATTCACGAACTCATGGATAACATATTAACAACAAAAAAGAGAAATGAATTTCTGTGTTCCGACATTATTACGCCGCGCTTCTTTTCAGAAAAAATATCCTCATATCTCCGTTCTCCCACTCAACAACGTTAAAATCGGAATAAAAATCAAATCAAATATGGGTACCTAGAAACTCAAATTAAACAAAAAAAAAAGTACTTCGTACTATCCCTGTGGAATTCAATTTTCATGTGCAATCCATGATAATGAATGATTCACAAACGAAATATTTAAGTACATAACATTTCCAAACGTCGACATAAAGCTAAATTGGATTGTTTTAATTAGACTTACCAACATAGCGTAGTTAGTATAAAATACATACAAGGGGAACGAAATGAAAAGTCGCCGGACACAAACTTTAGCTGGAACACTATTCTGTATTTTGCGATAGTTTGTCACACTAAAATATTCCACTCGTCTCTGGTATACTTCATTCACGGCGGTTACCTATCGCTCGGATTCACAGTTCGTTTGTCTACCTAGCCTAGATCTATGGTTTTAATCTGCTGTCAAAGAAAGCTGAACACTGCACGCGATGTGCTGCGCTTTTATAGAAAACGTTCTTTCTTGAATCTTTTTGTATAAATTCGTGCATTCGTCCGTTTTCCAGATTATTCCAGAATGTTCGGAAACCTTCGATTATATGCAGTTCCTCTCGAATCTAGAATATTGTGACAACATTATTTTTTATTCTTGGTGGAGGATTCAGAAACAGTCAAGTCCAAATAACATAAATAATACAGAAAGATACGTGAAATTTTACATAATATGCAGTGAATTATCTAATAACGGACAGTCCCAAATATTGCTGGATTTACATTTATACGTTTAAAAATAGGGTTACGTGAATACGTGGGCGCCATATACGTGACGACACTAGGCGCAGTAGTACTATTAGCAGAGCGGTTTTCCTTAATCCTTATCTCGGGAGTGGGGTATCACACAACTTTTCTAGATTTCTGATTGAGCATATTGGTCAAATATTATTTATATACATATTCGAATGGAGAATTTTCAAGTTTGTGTTTTCTGGGGTATTATGCCGTGTTGTTACGACCTTTCGGGCCGACGTTTCGGATCCCATTGCAGGGTCCATCATCAGGGCTTAACAGCTGATCAGCCCTGATGATGGACCCTGCAATGGGATCCGAAACATCGGCACGAAAGGTCGTAACAACACGGCATAATACCCCAGAAAACACAAACTTGAAAATTCTGAGTGGCCGTGAAAACCTAAGGACATTCGAATGGAGAAGTTTACTATTTTTTTTTCAATTAATGAAAATGAAAATTTGGGTAAAATTGAACAAAACTCTAAAAGTAATTATCAAGATATCTCAAAAACTAACAAAGTTTCAAATTTAAAATTTGCGTTTCGCATGAATAATTTTGTGCCATCCGGTGGAGTCGCGTGACATCATCTCCGGTGTACATCGCGGCTCGTACTCCGGCGCCCGGCTATGCGGACGCGTGACGTCACAGGCGACTTGGAGTTCAATCATTTCGCGCTAAAATGCACTAACTTTATTACTCCTTTATCTGCATTTAATGACAGATTACAACATTTTTTTAACATTTTATTAGTTTTGGTGTTTATTTTAGTTAAATGGAGCACTATGAAACTTGTTCATTATGATAGGTAATGAATTTTTTGTCGCAACGTTTCAGATAAACCTCACAAACTTTTTCAATAATCTTGTCTTTTTACTTTATCGTTTAACACTTGTTTCGTCCCGATCGAACGTACGATTCACAAATCACGGCGTTCTTAAGTTGAGAGAGCGCGTCAATTTGTGTGCAACCATCGCACGTGAGACACGGAAGGCGGGCTCATCTTACAACTGTCGTCATTTCATTGTCACCATTAATTTCCACCTGCGTCGAATAGTTTTTTAAATATATGCGTTTCAAATTTCGAAAGTCACAATTAACACCAATACGGCTTCCATTTTTCGAAGAGAATCGCCTACGATGAAAATGTGATCAAGAGCATTTGAAGTGAAAAAGCGAGGCGATGAATTAAAACGGAGAATAATTACTAAGCCTCAATCATAACAATTAATTCATATTTACAATTATTATTATTCAAGAAGCGCCGCCGCCGAAATCCAAGAGAAACAGAGAGAGAGCATGGCGGACAAATTAAAGAGTCCTGGAATATTCCTGTGACGAAACGTTTGTAGAACAAAGGACTGGGCATATTCGAAAAATTCGCAGTATAAGAAATGATCGCAAGAAAATTGATCGCACGAATATTGTTCTTAGAAACAGTATCCTGGGTTCTAACACCTAAACCGGCATTGAAAATCAAACGCCGGTTTCTTTTTTCATCGAACAGAAGAAAAATATCGGGAAAGGCAATACAATCTGGAACGTGAATATGAATCAAAATACAATTTGAGAATGAAAATAAAAATACAAAATGTTGATTTTCTGTTCCAAGAAGGGAGATTTTATATTGACGATTCGATTTTTGTGAAAAATGTAAAATGTACAAAATAACGCGTTCACGAAGACGAACTGAAACAAGCAGATTTTGAAATCTTTTTTGTTTGTACTGAAGGGTCTTACAATCGCTTATAAGCATAACTCTGGACTCAAGGGTCTTCTGGACACCATTGCATATAATGAATTCGATGACCTTTAGCGTTATTTTAATCTTTTCTTTTCTGTTGTTGATAATATGTGGCCTTATTCAATTCAATTCAATTCAATTTATTTCATGATAATATGTACATGACAAACAAAATGTTTAAGGCATACATATTAGGAAGTATATATCAAAAACGAAAATATTTAATAAATTAAAAATAACTTAAAATCTGGTCAAAGGTGTAGGAGAATCTCGCTTCGGAAAACCCCCTCAGACACATGGAATATATCAATACCCAAAGCGATTTTGTTCAGCATAGCTGTGGCTCTTCCAACAGGCATAACCATCGGCAGGTTGGTCCTGTATATTGGAATGTGAAACAATCTATGCTGACGATGTCTAGTGTAATTATCAGGAACATACAAACCAATGCTCTGCATAATTTCAGGATTATCGATCATACTTAGTAAATTCCTTTGTAACTAATGCCAATACACGTATTTTTCTCATAAAAGGACACTAGTACCTATTAGCGTAGATATAAACACATAACATTAGTTTCATAAAGTTACTGTTGTTATTCGAATGCATACATTATCAGATATTTATAATGCAGTATCAATTGTACGTAACAAGAAGAATTGATGAATGTGATATTGTTAAGTAAATAAACAGCCGAGTTCCTATTTCAAAATTTTCAAAATAATTCATTTTATTATCTTCAGGCGTGGCGGAAAAGGGAGAGTTTAATGGTATATTAAAATAATTAATATTATCTATGATGTGGTATGCGAGTTCTGAAAAGTTATTAGTAGTTAGACAACGATTAGTATAATGTTGAGATTTCTTCCGATAGCTTTCTACACCTACATAATAAAGCAATCTCAGCATGAAATTTCATGAACTCCTTTTTTTTATAAATCATATGTTTTCTAATTTGAATTAAGGAGTAATACGCCTTAGTTATCTATAATAATAGATCTGTTGTGCAGTTTATAAATTATTTTTCTCTGCCATTGTGATTATAATTTATTATATATTATATTGTGTATTTTTTTTACCTTTAACTCTTATTTCTTGTCGATATGAAATACAAGTTTGTTACCATTTTTTTCCCGATATTCTGTTGTTCTTTTCCATTTTCTATTTTTTCTTGTTTTTTTCTGATATTATCTCTGTTCAATACACTTCCTTTGTAACGTATGTCTGTTTTATTTCGATAATACAATAGAAAACTGATATTAAAACTCAAAATGTGTTTTTCACTTAGTTTTTCGCATGATCGACCCACACACGCTTATTATCGGAACGTGCCAAATTATAATCGAATAAAGAAACTCGTAATAAAAACGCGTAAAATCCATTTGCATACATTGATCATTAGTCGTTTCTCTTCTCCACGTCGTCCAATATAACACAATGCCCACTATACAGAATGAATAATGAAACGTTTTACCCGAACCTTGACAACAAGAACTTTGTAAAGTCAACAAGCTAAATAAACAACACGTATACTCACTATATATCGGTTCCAAAAACGGTAATGTATATTTGAGTTGAAGTGGAGAAAGATCCTCTCGTCTTTCATATTATTTGAGTTGTAGACTTGATCGTGTTGTTGGCGCGCATTAACCCTTAACCACCTACCATACGTCTCACAGATCCCGTCGAATTTATAATCCTGAATATTTTTGCGCCCGAGTTTCGTATTAACTTGTTAGTTCCTATGCCATTTCCCCGCGCCCCTCAGTGCCACGCAAGCCCGCGACTAGGTTGTACGAGCTTGCGTTTGTCTCAGGCGAGTAAAGAACAATAGTCGCGGGTCTGAGAGACCTCTGGTAGGTGGTTACGTAATTTTTTAATAGTGTTTTTTTAATGGTTTTAGTTAAAAATGGCTCTTAGTTACGTTAATATCGAGCGGTGATTGGTACAAGATCTGTCAGACGACGAAAACATACCAAACGAAGAAAGAACGATGTAAAACCTGATATCGGGCTAGGTCATATATTGGAAGAAAGTTTTGCATCTGATTCCGAATACGAAGAGCTATCTGTATTGGGAAATAAAGAAAAGTCTCCATTCCACCATTGTTTTCAATTTTAAGTGGAAACGAAGAGTTTGTTAAAACTATTCAATTTGCTAACACACAAAGAACCGTAAAACACAATAGTAATTCGAATGCATAACACCATTTTGCTCAAACAAACTGTGTTCGCTGTTATGAAAAACTTTAAATTTAGAGCCTGCAATTTTATTTAATTTGTAATTTTATTGAGAATTTATATTTTTTTCTACATTTGTTAATTGTTCAACATTATAAAAAAATTAGAAAGAAGTTCCTATTCTATATGATAATTTTTGTGAATCTCATTTTCCAAATATAAGTTTGTAAGCCTGAAATAAGAGATATTGACAATTATTAGAGATTAAATTTTAAAAATATAGATTTTAATGTGCCTTTTTTTCCAATTGAGAGTTTAATATGGTCCTAAACAAAATTCCAATTAAAAACAAAACTCTTCTTTATTAAACTGAATATTTGACTTGGGAGTGAATTATTTTACTTGGGAGTCCTACAGACGTATGACAGGTGGTTGTGTAACAATTATATGTGGTAGGTAGTTAAGGGTTAAATACTGGCAGTGAGCTGTATGATTTTTATCAAGTTCGCACGCCTTGCGGCGCAGAGTTTTGTGTATTTTGCAAACTTTACAACGACAGGATTTATGCGAGTAGAACTAACTCTAAAGGTATGGTTGTGCGTGTCAAACACGCATACAAATAAACCACAAATGTGTAAGTTTATTATTGAGTGCGTGAGTTGAAAGTTATTTAAGGGTTTATACAACACTAAGGTCAGGTTGCATCAACTCGGTTTATAGTAAAATTTCGTTTAAAAGCATAGATTTTTGCGTTCTCCACTAATCAAACATCCCGTTTCCGTAAAAATATATGCTTAGAACGAACTTTTACTTTAAAGCAGTTTGATACAACAGGCCTTAAGGCTCGGTTGCGCCAGCAGAAGTAAATTTGGTTCGAGTAACATTGACCCGAGTAACTTTTTTACCCTCAGCTGAGAGTAAACTCGATTTCGGGTTGCGCAAACGTCTTTTTTACCATTGTCAAACCAATAATAAGGCTAATAGGTGCCAAGCGAAATAAACCTCAAATACCGCATTTGTCTATGGAATTTGATTTATTTCAGTTTTTCACCACTGGCAATACGTACTTTTGCGGTTCAAAACCAGTTCAAACAAACCACTTTATTCAATGAAACAAACCAAAAAACGTCAAACCATCGCTAAAATAACGCGAAATTAAAAGATTCATTTTAATGTTTACAAATTTCAATACGATGACAGCGACAAAATTCAAATGACAAGTACCTATATGAACAAATGTCACATTTTCAAATCAGCTGTGAGAGGACGGCCATTTTTTTACCAACGTTTTTACCTTTACCCACCTATCTTGGAGAGTAAAAAAAAGTTACTCATGTATGTACTTCGGCGAGTTAAATATTTTTACCATATATGGCGCAACCCGTTTTAGTAAAAAAAGTTACTCGAGTATCTTTTTTTACCTTTACTTTAGATGGCGCAACCGGGCCTAAGGGAGTAAGATTTAGATAAAATTTGGGCGATTTTGTACGTGATTTTTTTTATTGACACTTATTAAGGTACATAAACAAATTATTGTTACTAACTATTATTTAAATATGTTCCCTCTTAATAGCAATATTCCTTGCGCACTCCCACCCCTTACCCCCACTATTGGCACTCCGTCCTTTCACACTAGTATATAAGCATATAATTTTTTAATGTATAGGCAGTTAAGATTCTCCCTGAAGAAGCTACGTTCGTAGCGAAACCTGGTCGGATTTGACAATAAATATAAGTGGTGGTTAACTAAGTTATTTTGTTTATTTAAATATTATTTATTAAGGTAAATTATACAAGTCTTACAGAGATTAAACTATTTATTTATATGAGAAACATGCATGGAAGACTTTTTATAGGATAGCCCAGAGCTTTTAAGGAAACCTATATGAATTATGGTATTGGTATTATTTCTACATGAAAGTAGATACTTTTAACAGTATGTTAATGTTAATCAATATAAGTTACAACAGCGATAATTCAACTTTTTGTAAAAAATATGTCGGAAATATTGAAAAACTTTGATATTGCATATCTCCATAACTATCGATATTAGGTCATAGTTGATCGAACATTTTCGTCTCAATATCAAGGCAGGAATCTACCTGTAAAGTTTTTGCTATTAGTCATGAGAGATCCTGTATACAGGGTTATTTGTAAAACATTAATAACCTCGCAGGACTATATTCCTGGCTTGATTATGAGTCGAAAATGTTCGAGCTATTATGACCTAATATCAATAGTTATGGAGATATGCGACATCAAAGTTTGCATTTTTTTTTCAATATTTCTGACTTATTTTTTGTAAAACGTTGGACTATCATTACAGTAACTTATATCGAATATGAAAAATTCATTCACTTTAATATTAGGTCCTTACATATGAAATTGGCGTTTTGCCGTACTGGCAAATTTGATCTCAAATATCTTCTCTTTGGTTAGGAATTCCAAATCCAAATTTATACAGCTATTTACTCATGTATTTGTGTTTTGAAAATTATAATTTATTTGTTTTTTTCTCAATTTTTTTTTTCTTTGCGTCACTCAGTTTACAAAATGAAAAACTTGAAATATCGCGTTATTTACGAGTACGAGTTCCACCGTGGCACCAGTGCTACAGAAACGGCTCGAAGGATTAATGATGTGTATGGCGACGGTGCCGCAAAATAAAACACAGTGCGTTTTTGGTTCCAACGTTTTCGTTCTGGAAATTTCGACCTGCAGAACAAGCCCCGTGGACGGCCGGAGACCAAAGTTGAGAATGAAGACTTGAAGGCTATTGTGGAAGCGGATCCATCGCAAACCACATCCGAGTTAGCTGCAGGCTGCGGTGTTAGTGATAAAACTGTTTTAATCCACTTGAAGCAAATTGGTAAGGGGAAAAAGCTTGAATGGTGGGTACCTCACGAATTGAGTGAAGCAAATCAACAAACGCGCGTTGACTGCTGCGTTGCATTACTCAACCGGCACAATAATGAAGGGATTTTAAATCCAATCATTACCTGTGATGAAAAGTGGATCCTGTACGATAATCGGAAGCGCTCATCGCAATGGCTGAACCCTGCCGAACCAGCCAAACCATGCCCCAAGCGAAAATTGACTCAAACAAAGTTACTTGTGAGCGTTTGGTGGACTAGTGCTGGTGTCGTTCACTACAGCTTTCTTAAATCTGGCCAGACGATTACGGCAGATGTCTATTGTCAGCAACTGCAAACCATGATGGAAAAGCTAGCTGCTAAACAACCGAGGCTGGTTAATCGCTCTAGGCCACTGCTGCTTCATGATAACGCTAGACCACACACTGCACAACAGACGCTACCAAATTAGAGGAGCTTCAATTGGAATGTCTATGACATCCACCGTAATCTCCGGACCTTGCCCCAACAGATTACCATTTTTTTCGAAATTTGGATAACTTCTTGCAAAGGAAAAAATTCAACTCCGATGTGGCAGTCCAAACCGCCTTCAAAGATTTTATTGATTCCCGTCCGAATGGTTTTTTTAGTAAAGGGACCGATGAACTACCTATGAGATGGCAAAAGTGCATAGATAGCAATGGTACATACTTTGATTAAATAAATATATTATAATAAAAAAAAATCGGCTTTATGTTCCAAGTCAAATAAAAAAATAAAAAAATTCGAATTCCAATTGGAAAACATTCTAATTGGAATTTTTTCAAGGTTTTTATTATTTTATTTAACTTGTATTGAAACGAATGAATTTTTCGTAATTGATATGAGTTACTGTAATGATAGTCCAACGTTTTACAAAAAATAAGTCAGAAACATTGAAAAAAAAATGCAAACTTTGATGTCGCATTTCTCCATAACTATTGATATTAGGTCATAATAGCTTGAACATTTTCGACTCATAATCAAGCCAGAAATATAGTCCTGCGAGGTTATTAATGTTTTACAAATAACCCTGTATAAATAATTTATACCGTAATTTAATACAGTTTCCTTGTGGACCGGAGGATCGATACGAGGGTAGCAAATCCGAGTTCCGCCTTGTTCCTCCGCGGAGGTACCCTTCCAAGGCTCCCCTGCCAACCCTGCCGGCTCTCCTGGCATTCATTTCCGCCAAAAGCGGGTATTTCCTAATTTACCGCGCATTTTAAAGGTCTGCCCGGTGAATTATTGAAATTCTACCCAGACTTCCGTTTCCCCTAACCCTCGCCGACTCACAATGGCTCAAAAGACAAATGAAAAAAAAAAAAAGAGATTACATCAGCAAAACCGGTGTGGCGATCGCATCGCAGAACCCGTGTACTTCATTGCTCTGCAATACAAATTAATTAAACCTCGCATCGTAGGCTTTTGTACGAACAGGCAGTGGAGATGAGGTGAATTGTGAGTGAATCTTCTATATCTATGATGCGTGGTCACTAAACGTGTGATTTACGATTGATGTGTCAAAGGGTGTCAAGTAGCAAAAATGTAACACTTGGTCAATTATATATCCCTATGATACATACCACAACTGCTCAGCATCACTACACATTCAGAGGTGTGAAATGGTTCAATAAGTTGCCTGTTAAGTTGAGGATAATTATGAGGCATTTAAAAAAAACGTGAAAAAATACCTTCATAAATAATTAAAAATTTATTTTATTATATATGTACCTATTACTTACTTAATATTATATATTACTTACTTATTATACTTACTTATTACTTTCCTTATTACTTTATTTATTATTATATGTATGTACCTATTATTTACTAATTATAACTAAATTGTCTATATATATAAAATGATGAATATGTACATTTTATTATTTTATTATCTGTAAATGTAAATTGTAAAGATACTCCTCTTCTACACACGAGTCTATGTCACTCATGTAGAAGAAAAAAATCCAACATATGTAACTAGCTCTATCTTGTAAAAAAAAATGTATTTGTAAAAAATAAAAAATAAATGTTTATAAATATTATCAAATCGGATAAACCCATATATTGTAATCTGCGAAAAAATATATGTAATGTTCCTTCTAGAGTGTAAGGAGAGGAACCTTGAAGCTCTGGATTCCAATGAAATTCGTTGTCGGCTTATTATTTTATTGGTTTACAATTGACAACAGTTCGGCCATAGTACAATAGGAGTATTGTTCACATCGCGGTGGCTACGTAGCGAGAGAGCCCGCAAAATGGTGCCTCTCGCTTTATAACATTCGCTCTCTCTTTCTTCCATGCCGTCTGTCACTCTCATTCATCATACAGACGTCACTTAGATACGTTACAATACATCAGTTCTTCAATGATATCAAAACAACTTTGTGATAACATTATTATCTTTACTAATATATAAAGAGGTAAAGTTTGTAAGTTTGGATGTAGGGTGTAATCTTCGAAACTACTCATCCTATTTCAAAAATTCTTTCACCAATATTTAGAATGGACTTTCAGGGTGGACACAGACTATTAATTATCCCGTTAAAATAAAGGGGCTTTAAATGGTGACCTATTTTACAACTAAAGTCGACGAAAAAATGGTCGAGCGATGCGTTTTTTACGAACGCTGCCTTAAAGGTAAGAGGAATTTAAATTCTCTAGAGATGTTGTAGAACTCAAAAAGTTTTTAAGAAGTCCGCGACGATATATATCTACATTATGTTAAGATTAATACACAAATTGACAAAATATGACTACTACTATTTACTAAAAATTTACGCGTGCGAAGCCGCGGGCACAGCAAATATAAAGAGAAAACACTTTTTTTTTTTTTTTTTTGTTTTCCTGATGAAGAAGCCATTGGCTTTGAAACATGTTGATTTTTTTCAATAAATAAGTGGTTTAAACAAAGTTAATTTATATTAATTATAATTATGTTACCACAAAATAAATTTGCTACATTTGAAGAAGAAGAAAACACTTTGTTTAAAACTACTATTTATTGAATAATCAACGTGTTTCGGTGACAATGGTTTCTTCCTCAGGATACAACGTATAAAAATAGTATAAAATAAGTTTTTTTCTCTTTATTAATATGTATAAGTGGTTGCTGGCATGGTAATTTGATGTTTATCTACACAACGGAAGCATATGATCTAAACATGCTTATAACATGTCACTGCAAGTTTTCATTCAATGCACTATCAGCTGGATTAAACTTACGATTTTATATCAGCTTAATAGTTGCATCATTGAAAGTAAGTCTGGAGCTGTGAAAATTCTCGATCGGGACGCTCTGTCCTCATGATATTTGTAAAGCTTATTCTGTCTGAAATTTATATATCAACAGCCATATATCATATGATTTTGATATATGGCTTTGAAATATTCAATTGACAGTAAAATTACCGGCACTCAAAAGTTTCAGGTTTGATGATGATGATGAAATTTTCAGGAAAATCGTGATTCGTTGAAAAGTTTTTTTTTAAATGTTCTTATTTATTCACTGTCATTAAGAATCTTCTGGTTTGAGTGCTTTGGGGTGTTCTACGACCTTTCTGGGACTTTTAAGAGTTGTTGTTTTGAGACATCACCATTGATGATGGAGCCTACAATGGAGTGCAAAAAAATGGCCAAAAAGACCGTAGAAACACGGCAGAATACCTCAAAAAACTAAAATCGGGAGATCTCATTTATGATAGATGGATTTTTAAAATGAATATTTAAAATGAATAATTCGTTTTTCTAAATAAATTTGTTTGATTTACGGAATACATTTCGTACGTAATTTCGTACCTTCCTAAAAATAGCGAAGAAAATTAAGGTGAAAAAAGAATTTTTAAATGTTTGAAGTTTGAATTTAATCTTTAATCTTTAATAATTAACTTGAAGTTTAATCTTTTATTAAAATTATTAATTATTTGATAAGAATCCCTGAAATCTAGATGCCTCAAAGTTTCCCTCAAAATCGATTGTATCGGCTCACTGCTATGTAAATCGATAATGAACCGCGCTTTAGAGACCACGTCCAGATGTTTTAAATTGACATTCTAGTGGCGTGGCACATAGTAAGACGGTCATTATTCGATCGAGGCGCTTCAATGAACGGGGGAATTATTCTGAAGGCATTTCAACATGATGCAATTTAAATTTACTGCACGCCTGCGCCTGAACAGGGGAGGTATTCCTCCACAGGAGCGCATTCCGTATCAGTTGAGATATTTCATTATCGCAAGGTCGCCGCGGCCATTTTATTCGTGTTATTGAGATATTAAAGGTGCATTTATTTCGATTGTTAGATAATCATTTTATCAATCAGATAATCATTCTTATTCTGTTTATGGCAGACGCCTGCCGCCATCTATGGTTCGTCAAACGAAGCCGATGCGCCACAGCCGAGGCACGAAAACAACCACAAGGCACTGGCCGCATTTCGCCGTGTATTATCCGATGGTCGCCGCGAGCTCTTCAAGCGCAATACTTTCTAGTGATTTGGCCCTGCTAGCAGCTTTTGTTACTAGTTCCGTTCCACCACGTACAATTAATTTGTATATTCCTTGTGATTTAATTTCAAAATAAAATTTGTGATGCTGTTATAAAGTGTTCATTTATTATTTTGCCTGTATCTTATGTAAATATGATCCATAGATGATAGTGATCATTTGAGATAGTTTTTTGTTTAATATCAAATATGCACCATGTAAATAAATTATTGTTAAGTAAATTTTCGCTATTTATAAGTAGAGGATATCATTGTCATTAATTTGGTAGTCTATATACTTCTTATATGTATATGGAAATCATATTTATTATGTGGAATCTTGAGTTTGCAGTATACATCTTCACAATAGTTTGTGTTAATGATAAAAACGAACATATTTTTAATAGATAATGAAATTCGTAAACGTTACTAAAACAACAAAAAACTCACAAACTATATATCAACGCTGCGCTGTAAGAAAACAGGGCGTATAAATTAATTAATTATTTTTTTAATTTATTGGCAGATTTCACGGCAGTGCTTATTTTTTAACTAGGTAGTTAATTATTTTCTTATATAAAAGTCACTCTTGCGAACGCCATTTCAAGTCGCAATATTATGGCTTCGATGCGATAACGCAACAAAGCCCGTAATGTTACTAAGCTGTTAGAAAGAGCGAAAGAAGTTCGCTAAGTACCTTCAGTGTCTACGTCGGAGTATAAACTTTAAATAAACAATGAAAACATTCACAGCGCACACGCGTATGGAAAAGAAGACGTAAAAGGCATAGAGAGAGAATTAAAACAAAGCTTTAGAGCACATCTACACGTATGAGATTTGTCTAGGAGACTCGGCAAGGACAGTAGTAGGTACAGAATTGAGCGCAAAGTCAGCTTTCAATGCCGTACGTATTAACAATTACGCAAATTGAAACAACGTAACTCACATATTTGTTGTGTCTTCATATAAAATTTTATTCTGCAACATTTAATTAATATTGAAATAAGTAAGCACGAAGTTTCACTAGGTATCGTATTATATTATATTTACTATTTTTCACTAATTGTATGCTTATTTTAATATTTATTAACTATTGCTATTATTATGTATGTATATGTATTTCAAAATCACTTCTAATTTCGAAATACATATACATTCGAAATAAAAAATAATGTTGAAACTCTTATATATATGACTAACTGGTATCTGTTTATATTTACAAACATATAAGTTTAAAAAAAAACTTATGCGAGGGCTGTATAATAAGTACCAGTGTTTAATGTCTTCCACTAACGCCACCATTATTTAAAGCCAAAATTTCAGTCGGATAACGCAGTAGTTTCGATAGCTACTGCAGATTGGCAAGTTTGTGTTTGTTTCGACAATTTTTTATTGGCAAAAGAGGAGAAAATAAGAAAACCATTTAAGTGAGTAAAAATAATAATAATATTTGGAACATTTGTATAGCGCCGTTTTCGTAAATACTCACCTCAAGGGCGCTTCACACAAAACATTTTACCGACTAAAAACACTTATTTACTATTACACAAATGCATGCGAAAAATGGAATTAATATTTAAAACTAAAATAGTTGGGAGTGCTAAAAAGAATCAGGTATTTTCGCGGAGTGCATACTAGGAGTGAGAAACATTACGAAATGATGTAACGGTATGATTCTATAGATTTTTGTATGATTGTCTAAACAAATGCGTCATTAGTTGTTTTTTGAACTGTGGTAAGCTGTTTGTTTGTCTGTTTATTTGGTAGTTTGTTCCAGAAATTTGGTCCAACCACCGCGAAACCACGGTCACCGAAATTGGGTTTGTGGACGCGATTTACTTCGTACTTTACAGCCAACCATTTTACATCAGGTTACCAATCACGTGCTTAATAATTATTTTTTCAGTCGTCAAGAATCGTCAATTTATTTATTTTATTCGTACATCATACTAAAAAAAATGTATTTAAACATTAGTTTTCTTATGCTTCTGCTTGTTACATACTTGCTTTTTACTTTATATTATATTTATCTTTATGAATTTGTATCTGTATTTTAAGTATTTTCTTTCCACTTTATGTCATTAATATTTTTATATGTTATTATTTTTTTTCGTTAAACTATATATTCTATTAATGTACGTACACCTTACCTATCTTTTTGCAAAAATCCTGTATGGCTTTAATAAATAAGTAAATAAATTAGATATATGGGAAAAAATACGTAATTGTAGAATGGAATATGAAACTCAATTTCCAGTTCACTGAAAGATCAATATTTATTACGCTATGATTACTTATTTACTTACTGAGTCAATAAGCTTCATAATAACGGCATCCATTTCTTTCTCATTCGTTTAGCGTGCGTCAAAGAATGGCTGTCTATATGCAAATTTCTAGAATGTACAATAAAACTTTTCGCGGAGAATGGAATGAAGTCGGTATCTAGCCATTTTGCGGGGAATGAATGACTCATATTTCTGAAATGAATGAATTTGCAAAATTCTGTAAATGATGAAAATCGTAGGATAACCTTGCATTTAGGAAACTAAAAATTCAACGAATAAAAATTCTGCACAAAATTATTAGTATTTTATAATTCACAGCGATAAATTAAAAAACTAAATGTATGACAAGGGGCTTAGTGAGATATCTAAAATTTACTAACTTTTAATTTGGTAAAATATGAAATTGCCGTTTTATAAAGAAAAATTCTAATTTTTTTTATGAAAGGTATCTACATATTAAATTAATCGAAGTATTGGCAGCCGTTGACGATGCGCTTTTGCCATTTTAACTGATGTTCATTAATGCCTTTGCTATAGAAATCCCGGTGCCGGGGATTCATGAATTCTCTAAAAACATTTTCACCAACTCATCGGAATTGAAATTTTTTTCCTGGTAATAATTTATCCAAATACCGAGAAAAATTTAAATCAGTAGATGCAAGATCTGGCGAGTAAAGTGGGTGAGGGAGAGTTACCAGTTGAAGCTCCTGTAATTTTAAGACGATGCGTAGTGCTATGTATGTAGTTGTGGAGAAGTAGTGAACTAGAAAATATTTATGCATTTTTACATACTAACTTTGCATACTAACATATTTTACATAATAACTATTACTGTCCAACATTTATTTAGATCAGTAAGAAAAAATTTAATATTTCTATGAGTCATTATTTTATTAATTTGTTTTAAGATAAGATGATCGTATGGAGTCAGTTAATTTAGTGTATTTGTGTAAATAGATCTGTATATTTCATGAGATAGCATTTTTTTTAAATATGCAGACAGATTGTTGATAAATCGTTAACGATCCTGATAGATAAACCTAGTAGAAAATTATTTATTTTGGCATACAAAGTAAATACTTACAAATAATATTCGTTTACATATCATTTAACAATTATATGTCTTATTTACACTTATACTAAAGTTAGTCATGTTAGCGTATTGCGTGCAGAAAAATGCAACAATATGAATATGCGTGGTACACCGCAATGCCTAAGCTGGGTTGCTTTGTAACCATTATTTTATAGCAAACAAGTGATCCACCGCATCACCGCCATACACATATACCAAAATACTGTGTAAAATTATGTATGTAATCAAATGAAATTTTAATTACTAAAATAATGGTTTTGCTCAGAACTTTAACCTTAACTTTCGAGAAAGTTTGCAAACAAACTGTTTCAAACATTTGAAACCGTACAAGAGAAACAAGGTATTTTCCATTAAAATTACAATCAAGTATAAATTCGTGACAAAATAATGTATATTTCTGGGAAGCTGCGAAAAGGTCGGTGGGTGTAGCGAGACGTAAATAAAACATGAAACATAATATCGCCGAAAAGGAAAATGCTAATAAAAGGCAATAACGTCACCAAAGGTCGGGCGATCGAAATAATAGAGTGTAGTAAAGTGAGATTTTTCACCAGGCTAAAGTGAACGTTAAACTAGTGGGAAATCTGGAAAGCTCTCGTACGTGAATATCGATTGTCCGGATCAAAGATTCATTGCGACGGCAAGCCCGAATGCCTCTTCGGTTATTATTTCCTAGGAATATTTCTCCAAAGTCAAACCTTTTACGGCGGCAATAAAACAGGAAACGGCCTAGAAAAGGGAGTCCTGGTTAGATTATACGCTCAGGGCGGGTTTTCTTCGAAGAAACTTACTTATCGGGGAGCATGAAAGAGGAGGAGGTTAGATATCCGAGACCATAAAAGAAGAAATAAAACTTGCGTTATTGGGAAATAATAATTTTTAATAACCATTCCGACAAAGTCGATCCGCTAAATCATTCGTATTACATAAACTCAATTGTAACGACCGTTCGGCATTTTATAATGGTAAAACGGCACGTAATACTAATGTCGAAATAAAATAGTCTTTTAGATGTCTCAATAATAATAACTTTTTGGAATTCACGAATCACTTTTGGAAACTTTCCAACATTTAATAATGAAAACGTATTGAGATCATTTATATAAATAATAGAGGCCTCGGATTGAATAATTTAAAAATACTTGCCTGAATTCTAAAGCCCTTATTGTCCGTTGAGGGCAAGTCTGGGCTATGTCTGATCGTGAATACTATGTGACGGGCATGCCCGCCGGCCCGTGCCTTGATCGCATTTTGCCTGCCGGGCTTGGGCATGTCTGAACGTGTACGCTCGCACCGGGCTGCCCTCCGGCAGATGCGCTCGGAGAGCGAGTAGGGTGGTAAAATAAATAGAAAGTAATAATTAGGAAACATGAACGACAATAAACCTTTTTGGGAGTCATTCATTGCTGTGTACACATCTAATCCTTGTTTGTGGAAGGTTAAAAGCAAAGAGTACATGAATGCGTAACGCAAGGAAGAATTAAATCCTGATGCTGACGTGTTTTTCGTAAAGATGAAAATAGAGTGCCTGCGAAACTGCGCGTTTATACCATCGATCCAGCAACCGACGACGTTGCAATTCTTTGCATGAATGAGTGACTTGCCCGTTCCGTGTGTGTACAGGCAGACGACAGACCCGCCCGCAGACATGCCCGTTCGTGGATTCCCCGCTTTAAGAAAGACAATAGAATTAGTGTGTTGAAGCCATGCCTACGAAACACATTGTTTTGTTGTGTTTGTTGGTGTTTACACGGGTATAAACAACAACACAACGAAACAATGTGCCTCATACGCACTGCTTACACATACTGATAAGACTGGAGAAATCGGACAACGCAAATAAAGGTTTTTATTTTGATAGAGATACTTGAATATATGCAAATCTTCTTATTTACGTTAGACGAACACCGAATACCAAACAATAAATCGAGTGTTTTTCGTAAATGAAAAAAAATCTTAAAAGAACTATATAACCAGTTAAATTTTACGTATTTTCCATTTGAGTGTGTAGGTACATCTCCGGTACCTCACCAAAACTGTAGCCGCGCCCCCGTTTAAAAATAACTTATATACCAAAATAAGTAATGGATAATTAGTATGCATACGTCCTGACGAAGATACAGCGGTATCGAAACCAGTGGATGTAAAGTTACACCAATAATAATTTATGAATAATTAATAAAATAAATTTAGTTTTCACCACTTTTTTATATTGAAAATATCAATATGTTTCAAGGCCTATAGCGCCTTGGTCAGGATACAATTGTATACTTAATAATTTGTTATTTATAAATCGTCATTTTAGTTAAAATTTCATCTCATGCACGCTTTACACAAAAACTGTTTACTCCTACACTAGTTTTTTATATTTAATATTACGAACTATTGGAAATGATTTTTCAAAAAGACGCGTTTTCAGTCATTTTTAAATGGTTTAATATAGCCTCATTTGTCCGTTTGTTTATATTCAATTTAATTATTTATCGAAATACCAACAACTATCCGACAGACTAGAAGCTTTCAGCATTAGTGTATTTCCTACGACAACTAATTTGTTTGATATTTTGAGAGTTATATTTAATTTAATATTTCATGCAGAGAAAATGAAAAAATAAAAGAAAAAATAGTATTTTGATGTATCTAGTCCAGTT
The DNA here is from genome assembly GCA_016648135.1 of Agrypnia vestita. NCBI lineage: Eukaryota > Metazoa > Arthropoda > Insecta > Trichoptera > Phryganeidae > Agrypnia > Agrypnia vestita. The sequence goes on from JADDOH010001265.1 coordinate 223,898, forward strand.
TAGTATTAACATTAATAGAAAAATATCTAGTCAGGTGAGTGTATATTTTAAAATATTTTCATCACTTAATTAGCTTTCAACTACACACGAATATAAGATTTTTATAAATTAAATCAAAGTTTTATAAACAAAATGAGTTTCACTAACTTTACTTGGATTTGCTCCCACGAGCACAAGAAATATGCTTCAGTATTTTTATATACAATAGTATATGTACTTGATCCAATAAAACAGATATCAATCAACTAATTGTATTAGGAATTTTATATGATTCTATATCACGCAATAGCAAACGTATGATTTCAAAGTACATATCTATACAATAAGCTATTCGAAATCCACTTACCACCGCCGGCTGCTACGCCGTTTGTGTCAGATCAGATGCTTCGCGGCTAATAATAGCCGCCGCGCGACCATTGACAACTCACATGCTTTGCTTTGACTATCGAGCGTCTGACTACTGAGTAGTTTGGAGCGAGTTTGGCGACGGGTTACGGAAACAGAATAAAGAGGTTCGTGTCTTGGTTACGTAATGAACATGGAATATAATATACATAGATGTTTTATAATCGAATTTCTAAAGTCGCACATGTACATTCGCACTAGTCGCGAGACGAAGTACGAGGCGAGTATGTAAACAGTAGGTTCGCCAATCGCCGCGTGTCTCGCCTCGCCGCTCGCCACGTTGCGTCGTTGGCAGTTTTTGAGCGCGAGTTTAAAGGAACGAGTAACGAGACGAGTTTGAAGTTTACACATTCGCGCGAATGCTCAGTTCGAGACTGGTCTTTGATCCGTCAAAACGCGCATATTGTTTACAAAATTGAATGGAGCAACGAGTGCACTTTGACAGTTTTATAGCTTTACCAAGTCAATGAATACAGAAAAAGAAGTAATTTAAGCCATAAAAATCCATAAACTTCAATATCTCGGACATGTGATGAGACATCCAGAGGATCTTGCATCTCATAATGCAGGGAAAGATTACTGAAAGTTGAAGCCCTGGAACAAGGCAAACATCATGGTAGAAAAACCTGGGTCAGTGGTTTGGCCGGTCTGCTGTAGAGCTATTCCTGGTCGCAATAAGTAAAATTCTCACAGCCAGCATGACAGCCCACGTCCGTTGAATAGGGCACAAAAATAAAAAGAAGACCAGGCTGAACCAATGATTTCGAACCCACTGCATAAATGCCATAAAAATAAATTAAAAATAAACTATGCTTAGAAGATGACGTCTGGATGTCTTTATCCCATCACTTAAGAGATGAAAATTAAAATAAAAAATAAACGAGATGTAGGTATAAGTCGGTTTCGTCGTACGTAAATACGAAGATTTGTATATTTTTACGTATCTTTCTCAAAGTAATATTTCTTAACCTTTATTTGCGATGCCCGATTTCTCCAGTCTGATCTAACAGCTGCACTCCGCTGCAAACGTAACCTCACAATTCTCATGTTTCAACAAAAATTACATGATATAAGTACTAATGCTATATTTAAAGCTTATAGAAAAAAGATTATTTCATATTCACTCATTAATTTTTTCTCGTACAGCGTCCTGATGTAAAACGAAGGCAAAATTGTCACTGTCACGTTGGACCATAGAAAGAAGAAATATTGTTGGACTCGCATTTATATTTGACGTATGGCGGATAACCATTCACGTACTTCTTTTTCCGTTTGTCCACGCCACCGACGTATACCTAAATCTTGTTTATTTATTTTTGACTATTAAGTGTTGGGATACAGATCTGATATCCCAATATTGTTATTATCAGAATAGCACAGACGGTTTGCTTATGAGATCATGGTAGTGCGGATGTCACCACAAATTCGACGAATCCATTGCTGTCAGCTGAAGTAAAACCGAACACCAGGCGAATGTGTGAACGGTAGTCTCTGTTCGGCAATGTCTCGTCGAGGCGAGGCGCGAGCGCGAATGTGTAAACCCGGTGTAAGAATACTAAAATGAATGCTTACTCCCTTTCTTTTAACTCGTAGCGTCTGCGGTTTGTTGTCTGCCGGAAAAACTTTGGATCGATTTTTAACCCTTTTCCCGTGATCCAATCGAGCTGAAACTTTGCAGACAGACTCGTGGCGACGATAAAAATGATCTAACAAATTTTCGTTTAAATAATTTAATAATTATAGTATAATTTTGGATTTTTCGAAATTTTAATGTATTTTTCAAATTGAAATCAATACAAATCAGTAATGTCCCCGACGCGTGCAGTGGGCACGAAATCTGATTCTATGAAAGATGGAGTAAAATAAAAACTTGTTTTTTATGGGTTAATTCTTTACGTGATAAAATTCAGTGAATCATCCAGGAAAATATATTTTAATCAAAATCCTAATGCTTCGAGCAAGACATTTCAGTATTATTTTCCTCACATAAATCAGAAACGTGTTTCCTCGAAGCGAATATTGATTTAAATGTTGATTTATCTTTTACAATAAACACTTTGGCAAGCACACGTAGTACGCGCTTTGCAAATAACATTTTTTACGTACGGTTTAAATTCTGCTGGCGTTCACAACCTGAGAAAGATGGATGGTGGGGTTTATACTTTAAAAACATTTGAGAAATGTGGAGTAAAAAGTTTGATGAAATTATTGTTAAACATATTATTTAGGTGAAAAATATTTTTAAAATATAAACTGGTATACAAAAAAAAATAAAAAAAATTGGAAATATTAATTTTCATTAGTATTCTTGTGTATATGTTGAATAATTCGAAAGAATTATCATTTACACATTTAAAAAAAAGAATAAAGAACATTTTTTAATAATATTGAGATATCATTACCAGGCGAAATTAATGTATTCAAATTTCAAATATACACCCTTTAAACATTTTAAAGAACATATCTACGGTCCCTACATATAATGTCGAATCTGCAAAATATCGATTTTAGTTTAACTATCTTTATCTCTCGAATTAACACTATATTTTCGAACAAAAAAAGTTGAATTTTCGTTTCGAAACAAGCAAATTTAAAGGAAAATTAAACTTTTTAAACCTTACTAATTTTTCAAATTCGACAGTACATGTAGGAACCGTCGATATACATACAACATTGAAAAATTGTTAATTTGTGGATGTTCTTGTGGTGGAACATTGAATTTTGTAAAGTGATCAATAATACGGGTCATAAGCTCTGTGGTAATGCATATTTCCCATATAAATAGCTTAGTCTCTATGAAAGTTCTATAATTTATGTTAATTAGAAATTATTCATTGGTAATTAGGTAAGTAGCTACATATAAAATATATAATGGTAAAGATACAAGATTGAATTCACTACGTTGTTTCAATTGTAAATTATAGGTATTATATGTTAATGATAACGCCATTATTCAATAATTTAACTTTAAGTCACTAGTTAGTAGTTTTGATGTAAATAAATATTTTATTGTAATTCCAGTACGGGCTTCTATATAAAAACAAAACGAATTATTCAATTACAGCTTTGATGAATTAGTAATAAAAATAACATTTCAACATCGGTAAAAAAATAATTATCATAAAAAATGAATATAAGAAAAAAATTCAAATATTAATCATATTTAATCTAGTGACAGAAATTAAATCACCCCAAAAAATGTTGATGATTTTAGATATTGGAAATTAAAACAATCCCTTATAATATTTCACATTTTTAGACGTATAGATAGAGATAGTGATTGAAACTTCAAGACTTGTAGGTAGGTATTATCTTCCGTTAACGCGTAAGGATTGAAAAATCAATAACTGACCTCTTTATGCTATCTGAGCTCCTGGCATATTGTCAACGGATATGGGGTACCTTTTTGCGAAAGCATGAAATATTTTCAACTGCAGATATAAATGCCGCGGTACATTGATGACAGTGGAAAATATGCATTAGTATTGAAAAACAATAAAAATATAATAATTTTGTTGTTCATCTGTCCCGTAACTTCGTGGAATTCACGGCTAAAATACCAAATTACAAGGCTGGGGAAAGACTCGAACCTCGGCCGGCGGACGGCAACGCAGCAAAAACATAGCCACCATCGCTTCTTCGCGGCCCGTCAAAAATATGTATATTAAACTGCACCTTATAAGAGCAGGACTTAGCTAAGACGCGAACAATTAATTTACGTCTCCTCCATGATTTTTCACGGATGTACGGCTACTTATATAATAACGCTAGTAATAAAACAGCAAGCAGTCTCTACTCTTTTATTGATTAAATTACATCCGTGAAATACAACCTTGATCGTGAGACAAGATATATATTTATTGTAGCTCGGTGGTGTAGTGGTTAAGTAACAAAACTAACAATACCAGAGAGCAATTATCAGGCATAAAGTGGATTTTATTTTTCTGCATATCTTTCTAATTGATTGATTAATTTGGTTTTATTGTTTCAATTGATTGTGCAACTTTGTAGATTGATTAATATTCCATTAATTTTGTGTAATCAGGAACTGCAGTCATAATATTTTAATATGGAATTCATTAATAAAATTTAAGTAGATACATACAAATAATAAAATCAATTTTTAGATTTGGTATTAAATTTCACAGAACTTCTGAAAAAATTGCAACTTCACAATAAGAATGTGTTCTTGAATATAACGTTGGCCTATTTTATTTTTTATTATTATTATCATAAATCTTTCATTCTTGAAACTTGATCATTATTTATATGACTGAATACTTGACTATAAATCTACGCTGCACATCCCGTGCACTGCGAGAGTTTCTCTATTCTTCGTAAGGCTTCTCAGGAGTTTCAAGAAGAAGAATTCTCCACTAAAGAAAGGCTTTCCACAACATTCATGAAAATAATCCTTTTGTACTTTGGGCATGTTGTTCGAAGAGCGGGAGATAAGTGATCATTATGAATGTCTGGATTGTCTGTCACTGTTACGGTTTCGCGGCGTGGGAGACAAATAAAACACTTCCAAAAAATAAATCAAAACAAACCGAAGTCACTGGACACGACTTTAATTTGAGCATTATTCTTTAATTCACAATAATTCCGAATTAATCATCTGTGGAACACTTTATATTCGCAAATAATTTATAAGAAAATGATCACGGTTTTGATAAAAATTAAGGACTTTCTATTTTACACATAGATAATTTTGGTCTGAAATTGAATAATTTAGAATCATTAGAAAGTAGTACAGCATGTAATAGTAACCAAAATATTATTAGTAATCAATTAAATTTAACTACTAGCCCAATTCTAAAAAAAATTCCAATAATTGTGAGTAATCAAGAACTTCAGCAATAATATTTAAAAATAATTTTTTAAATAATTTAGAAAAACAAAAAAATTGTTTCGATATTTTGACATTCGTAAAACACCCTGACGATGGAAAGGTTTTTCCGTAACATGTAGGTGCAATTAATAAAAAATATAAGTAGATAATAAATACAAATAATATTTGAAAAATGTCAATCTACAATGTTGCTGAAACAATTGAAAAAATACTTTATATTCGTTTTTCTATGTATGATATTCGCACGTCTGTGGTCGCGTTTATTGAGTGCTCGGTTGGTACTTTCTTAATTTATTGTCGCTTCGCACTCTCCGCTGATTTCTGTGGGGTCGCCAAACTATCACAATACAAACCGTTTGTCTCGACAGCGTCGTCCCGCTTACAGACGATTCGCGAATCTAGTCGGCATTTCTATTGTTGTACTGAGAAATCATAGATTACGTGTAATTCCTTCTGCGTTTACAGTCTCATGATCATAAATTAAGCGCACAAGTTCAATATTGGAAGTGCATTTTCTGTTGACATTGTTCTATTGAAAATCTGCTCCGCGCATGGCTAGCCATTTTGTCATACAATTCACATTGACATTTTTAGTAGTGTACAAATTTTTCGACCAGTCAGCTCAAAATCAGATCAAAAACCGTCCAATGAAGTTTTTTTTGTCTAAATATCTTCGTATGGAGTAGTAACAATATGTTTTGTGCAGTTTGCTCTAGTTCTGAAATGGAAGATTGACGTTCAATGCAGTAAAATGTTTTGGCGATAAAAAATTATTGTAAAATTAACGAGTTTTTCGAAATATAAATAAGTGATTTGAAGAGTGAAATAATATATTCAAATTTTAAAGACGCCGTGCGATCATCGAGTATTAATAACATTAAATATTTCTCCGTTACGCTGATGGATATATTATAGATGCGCACTTGCGAGGCAGACAATATTTTCTTCTTGCATTATCAACATGGCAGCGCGCTGAGCGCCTATGCCAATGAACTCAAACTCGTGTTTTTTGAACGTGGTGTTTCCTAAATATTTCCGTGAGACGCATACAATTCAGCCATATCTTCTTCGCATCTTGACTGAGACGCGCGTCTCAACCGCACATAACGTTTGCATACATTTTTTCAGGGTACCTATATCATTTTCTCTTCGTTCATTTGGCTTTGTTGTCGTTGTTTTCTTTTTATTTCCACAACATTCTGAATTCCTTTACCAATTTGAAATTCTCAAGCTAGCGGAAGTCGGTTGAGAATAAATAAATGATGAAAAGCAAAGAATGGAAATGGAAGCGTGCAAAAAGAAATAACTAAATTAAATGAGACATTGTCGTGGGCGTTCTAAGACGTGACGCAAAAAGAAACACAAATGTCACAAGCAAATATTCTTTTTTCGGTGGTTATTTACATTATTCGGAGTAAATATTACGCTCGGCGGGTAGACATCGCTACCCACACAGACGTGGATTTCAATTTCAATTCAATATCGGAAAAGAGACGAACTTTTTTCCAATATTCCGAAAAGGTTCAATCAAGTGTACATTTTGACAATTTCCTAGCCACGCGTGAGGATTATCATAATTAAAAATCAATTTTTCCCGAAATCCTTTTTAATTTGGTTTTCGTGTAGGTACCTACTTGATTCAATAATAAATTATCCCGTCTTTTTTCAACTGCTTTATTAAATTTTATTTAAACTACATTTCTATGTATGCAGCTATTATTTCATTTTTTGGCAGTAAATATTGAATTGAATCTAAATCGCAATCCAAGGATTTTCGGTTTAGATTTTCATGAAATCAAAGTTAAGGACTATATTTTGATATATATATGAAACAAATTCAATTAACAAAATTAAGGAATAAAATGAAATGGTAAAAAAATACAATATTTAATGATTTAATAATAACTGGGGATGACCATAACAAACTGAAAAAACTGAATTAAATGTTAAATAAATATACTTATTTACTTTTCACCAATTTTCTTTTCTTTTTCTTCTGTGCACACTTTGTATTATAGTTTTTATTTAATATTTTATTTCATATTTTGGAATCCTGGCATCTAACTAGTTTATATTTCTAAAATTAATCAAAAAAAATATTAAATCGAGAATTTGGGAATGTAACAAAATACACATAGAACAATTTGATCATTGAGTGGGTGTAAAACTTAAATAATGTTATCGCTACTTGGTTCAATTTTTTTTAATTATTTCAGGTTAATACTCCGTGCGTGGATGAGAGATCCTTGAAACTCTTGTAGTAAAATATACATTTATAATTAAACTCATATAGAAAATATAGTTTATGTTCCATGCAATTTAATGATCATCGTGAATAACCTCTATAACGCTGACCCCAAATACATCAACAAGAGAACAATATCGTCAAAGGTGCGAGCACGAATGTAAAAAAAAATGTATATGATATAAAATGAAAAATTTTATAAACGGATGAATGAATTTCCTATGTTCCTAACATTCGTTCTTTCCCTTCATACTTAATGTAGCTCCACAATCGCTACCATTTCTCTATTTTTTGCGAAATCCTACACATTTTTTAAATGCTGTTTTTCTACCGTAAATTTGTTGCACAATGTTTTCTTTGCGCTGGAGTATTGCTTTCCGCTTTGCTCTTATTTTTGGCTCACCGAAGAATATTGCCCTGCGGCAAAAAAAACGCTTTTTGTACAAGGAATCTAATCTATAAAAAATAACACAAACCTTACAAGGTAAATTAAAAAAAATTGGTGTTCATTAATTCATTAATTAATTAATAATACAGAATCAAGAAAGAGACACAAGATGAAATTAGTCCATTACAAAATAACTAAAGTGAGCATTTAAAATCACTTGCGGGATGGGCATTCATTTTGTTGGACGCAGACCCGAATGTGCATAGATGCGCCGGAATTTGGACAAGGCATTAGAAAAAAAATTAACGATGAGATTTCGGTGGGTTTGTTGTGTTTGCCACTTTAGTAGATTGAAGGTCCTTAATGCGGAAGTGTGAAAGTAAAAATTCGCACCCTACCAGGAGAACATTGCGGTGTATATATATAAAACAGGCAGATTAAATATGGTAAATAAATAATACTCACAGTAATTACAGTGGAATGAGGCTTATTGAATACTGGTTTTAAAATAAAACTTTAATACCGCGTTGCCCGGGTTAAAGTTTTAGTTTCAAAGAAGTTTGTGGGGGGGGCTTCATTATTTACAAAGCCTCTAAATAATAACAATGCTTCCAGGCAGGAGGTTGATGGGCTGTCCAGGGGAGTGACGTTGAGTGACTATATATTTTACAGGGTAGTAAAATGCAACTAAGAAATGCTTTGTTCAGTCACAGTATACCCAGAACAGTAGTTTATCTCCGGCCTGTCGGCGAGTTATTGTTGCATTGCACTCTTGCATTGACGCTAGGGTTGTCACTTTATTTTTACTCCCTTTCTTTTAACTCGTAGCGTCTGAGATTCCGACGCATAAGGTAGACACGAAACCCGAAAATTTCTGTAATTAGTATACCTAGTATATGCACTTAAATTGCAAGAACGCTGATTAACATCAACGTAGATTTTTAAAAACTCGCAGTCTTTGTGATAATCAACACAAACATAAAAAAGGCATTTTTTTTCAGAAAGCGCATTTTTTTTCTAAAGCGGCGGCTGCGAGCGCGAATGGCACCGAAGACACGGCCCTTACTGCCGCCGCCTTGTGCCCCCATATTCTATGTCAATGTGTGCGTTACAGCGTGTGCGTACACGGCGCCGAGCACGCACGCACACGTTCTAATGGGTAGCGGCCAGTTTGTATGAAGACGTATTACTGTTCTTAGTATACTGTGGTTCAGTTCTGTACTGTTCATGTGATGACATGTATTAGTATGGCAGTATTTTATTTTTGGAACACAAACGACAGAATCGATGGAACAGACGAAGAAGACAGAAGACCGTGCACACAAGGGATAATGATTCCCGCCTTTTTGTCGATTACATCTATAATTTATGTTGCTTAAGTGATATCAATTACGATACACAATTTAGGCCTTTTGGGTGGAAAAATAAGCCAGGCCTTAATTGCACCACAATCCGGAATTAATGGCAGCAATGTTATTTTCTGGCCGCGCCATTAAGGGAGCCGCGCCGCCGGCGTAAGCGGAGAATACCCAATCGCAGTGCTATTTGGGGTGAAGGCGGCAATAATACTGTCACCGGCAGCCGGCCCGGCTAACGAATCGGCTCCTCAGAAGGACAAATGATGACGTAGACAAAAGATACGAGAAGCAAAACTATATTTGAAAATGTAAAACGTATCGATGATTCTCGTATTCATAGCTTCGTCTCTGTGAGACCAAAACAGTAACTGTGTTCTTGGAACATACCTACGTATACAAATATTGTTAAAATATATACCGGTGTATGAAAGGAGTTTAAAAAATTAAAAATACGGATATTACAGGCGGATTCTAGTATGTATGTTAAAATAATTCGTATATTGCTTATTACTCCACTTAAAAAATTATAAAGATATCATTACCAACTGTGAAAATCTATGAAAGGACTACAGATTCTCTAGCATAGTCCATTAAAATATATTAAAAATATTCTCAAATTTGAACATACATATATAGAACTTTCAAAATTTGACAATGTGCGGATATTCTTACGATGGAATCGGTGAACGTTGCATTGTGTAGAGTGATCTTTTTAGCCAGCCCATACAGATTGTAAGCTCTGGGCCATCTAACAAAAAGACTTTCACACACGTTTCTCATATTCATAGCTTCGTCTCTGTGAGAATTCTAAAATTATCTTAATTACTGTATCGACAAGTATCTTCTTAGTTTTGTATATTATTAAAAAGTTAACAAAAAATTTTGTTTTACGTATAAAATAATTATATTTGAATTATATGACATTGATACTTTGATTCATTAAAGTTACATCATTTAAAAAATACGTCACTATTGACATAATTGTTATTTAATATGTAATTGTCTATAGGGATATAATGGTTGTTTCTAAGATTTTTGTTAATGATACGGTACTATCTGCAATGCATACAAGAATGGATAAATTTTAAACGAAATCTTGCAATAGCCCAAATAAAAAAAATATTTTCAAGAAGGTTGAAAAGTAACTTACATAAAATATTTTCAATTTCGCATCACCCCCGTAGAATGGATTTGTTCATTTAAAAAGGACCAGTTAGCCGAGACGTTATCTCTAGACCAAAAGTGAGGTCCTTTACCTTCCGTCCTAAAAACACGGTTTACCTACCACGTCGCTCGGAGCTCCGCGAATTTCCGGACAGCACATACAAAATACCAACAGCTAAAAAGTACGAAGAAACACGAAACCAAAACGAAATGGATGGCCCCATCGATCCAGGTACCTGTTTAAGAATTCACGGGACGTTTTCCATTCGAATTTCCCGGGCGACAAACGGGATCCCGACTGAACCCAGCGTTACCCGCAGAACTGTCAGTATATCCGGAACGATAGCGAGGAAATTGTCCTGTCAATATGTATAAAGGTACAACATCAAATGTGGAAATGGAAGTCTCCAAAAACATTTTGTAAAACGTACTTTGGGAAGAAAGGCATGTCTTGTAATTAATGTCTATTTTTTATCTTATTTGTTTACTTTGTCGTCCAACAGGGCGACATAAATACACGGTAAGAAAATAATATAAAAGAGTACTTGTAAGTCTTCTGCAATTAATGGATGACACAGATAAGACACGGTGGATGGAAGGGTATGGGAGAGGCCTATATCCAGTAATGGAGAGATGAAGTCTGAAGAAGAAGACAGATAAGAGTGATAATAATGATTAATTTAATAAGTAAAAGAATACAGTGATAATGAGTAATACGTATAATGTATATAACATAATGCACATGGTCAGGAAGGGCGAAAGTTTTCAGTATCCGCCTCACATACGACTATACTTGTCATATTTGATATTAAAAATATCTATTAAATTTAATTCTATTGGTTATTATAGTCTGAGAGTGTGGAATGGAAGAGTATTTCCTATTACTGGATAGGGTTAAAGGTAAAAGAGGTAGCCCTGTCTGGTAGATCTTAATAGGACATACAGTAACTGCACAGCAGACAAGACAAGAGAAGATTTAAATATTTACATGCGACAAGCATAAATAAAAATGAAAAGACGTAAACACTCATTTTTTAATGAATGAGAGAGACAGACAGCGTGAGAAAGTGAATGGGTATAAATAGGGATGCGTCATTTTGACGCGCCCTCTTACAATTCAACTACCCGTCAGTGACAACTTGTTATCTATCTGAATACAGTATTAATATCATCGCGTGAACTACATTGTGTTGAGTTAATAAATTGAATTAAAAAGGAACATTGCGTTAAAATTGAATTAAAAAGGAACATTGAGTTATTCTGGATCCCAGAATTCCTACAAGGTTCTCCTCCTAAAGTTAAAGGACGAGATCATCACAATAATAATAAAAACGGACAGTCGGTTAGTCTGGAGTGCAATATGAAAAAGGACAGAAAGGAGAGAAAAACTCGAGCCAAAACAAGAGAGGCTGGAATAAAAATCTGTGCCAAAACTGCAAACTAAAGCCCTCAACTGTACAATTAAAGTTATGTAGGCATTTATTCTACGTACGCCTTTAGCGAATATTGCTAATATCTCGTCCACTAAACAATTTTCGTTTCCAACCCGTCAATTCACCTTTTTGTGATTGAAAATGATTCAATAAAAATTCTATATATGTTGACAATATTCAATTACGAAAAACATGAATTCAAGGAATCACTAACGTATAGGAACATGCGCATTGTGTTTCCTTCAAATGTTTCCATTTAATTTATTTTATTAGTTGAACGAACAAGTGATTAATTAATGTATATTATAGATTTTTACGAAACTGTATTTTTAAGGGATACAGTTTCGTCTCTGTGAGACATCTATAATACACATTAATTGATTATTGATGTCCCCGTGACAAAATCCAGTACCGTTCTGAAAAATTTGGACACTCAAAATATTCTGGACAAGTGATTGCTTGTGTAATTAAAATGTAAAATAATAATAAAAAAAATGCACAAATCACTTAAAAATTAACGAATATCCACTTACTTGTTTTCAGAACAAATATAATTATGATCAAAACAAGAACTTTGCCCATAAATTAATTACTTACAACAATAACTCGGTGCGCAAATATACGCTAATACATTCTTAATATATAAAAACTGGTCTAAAAGGGAGTTAAATAACTATAATAATTTTCAGGCTTATTCTAGTAAATATTTTATGGGAATAACAAATTTTTAAACTAAGGTGGCAATAGTAAAAATACAACACACATATGAAACAAGGTATGCATATTAAACATATATAAGACTTCCACAAATTTAATGACGTCTGTCATGGGTGAAATTAGTGAACATTAATTACATTGTGTAAAGTGATCGCTTAAGCCAGCCATGCGATAGATGGTAAGCTCCATGGTAACCCAAAAATAGTGATGGTAAAACCGTTATTTTAACCGGTTACAATACCGTCACTACCAAAAAGACTTCCATACGTACATTCCCATATAAAAAAGTAGCTCCGTCTCTATGAGACATTTATAATTTGTCTTGAAAACCTTTTGTTCTTCGAAAATCAGCCTGTGAAACCCTGTATTGGTAAATCTTATTTTTATCAGATAAAGTTGCCTGTAAACATAACAAGATTCCGAAATTCAATGAAGTTCCGTAGCCGAAAATAATCTCGAAAGCCATACCAACACCGGGGGATCCCTCCCTAATGAATGGGGGTCTTTAGGAAGGCGTGCCTACTTAAACGGGTAACCCCAATAACGAAACCACCTTGGCAATCATATATTCCGCCATTGGAGCAAATAATGCCAGGCACCTGACCTGGCAGGGAAACTGATACTGCAAGTGAGGGCTTGTATCGTGTGACTGGCTCTCTGAGCGCAGAACAAATAAGAGATTAGATTTCAAGCACCGAATAACGGTACTACTTATAATTGCGAGCAAACAGACACATTTTTACAGCTGTATTTGTACTGGATCGCTCACCGCAACGGAAACATACTCATGGTGTGCAAATGTCCAGGGAAGATAGAAGATCGATGTTTTTTTAAATTTATTTTAATAATTTTGGTAATATGAATAGTCTTTTTATTTTACTGTTTATGTATTATGTATTCGAATTGTAGCATGAAAAATTTTTACAAAGAAAAAGATTGACACATTTGAAAAATATCTGCTCCATACATCTATTAATCGCTTACAATAATATCTATAAAATTATTAAATGTGGTGTGTGTGTGAGTGGGTGTGTGTTTACGTGTGCGTTGTTTGTTGGTTTTAAGCCTATAAGTTAATTATTTTAAGTTTTTGCTTAAGAATAAACTTTTTGTCTGCGAATATGTCAATGCCAAGGAAATTCTCGTATTGCGAGAGAAAGTTTATGATTCTACGGATAATTGAATTTTTTGTGGCCCGAGTTTTATATTTTTTGAGTAGGAAAAGAGTTGTATGTATGAACGACGATGTTTGTACGTGAAAATCAATACATGACAATAAAACGACAGTAAATAAAAGTTGCCACAAAAGTCTTACAGAAACTTACAGAAACAAATACTAATTAAATGTTAATAAAAAATTGTGAAACATGGTGGAAATTCATTTTTTATATATTATATATGAACCGAATTGAAAAACGCTGTTTTCTTCCACTATATATTTATTTAATAATTGTTAAAACGTTTTCGAGATCACTCTCATTATCAATAACAAGTTTTCAACTAACAAGTTGAATTATTAAAATTCGATTTATATTTAATATATTAAATAATAATTAGTTTAAACTTAACAAAAACTGTTAAAAATAATAACTTACCTCCGAATAGGATTATCTATCCGAGTGAGGGGGCGATATACATATTATTGTTATCTAAGCCAGAGAGCATGAAAATGTGGGAAAACAACTACGAATATTGTAAACATATTAATTTATTGTACGTAGCATGGGACTAGCTGTAATCCGTCAAAAATGACGGTACTTTTACATGCTTGTTCCTAAGAAATAAGTACTTATTTATTTTATTTTGAAAATTTTTTCGTAAAAAAAAAATTCGTTAATCATTAAGTGGTGTAAACAAAATTATAATAAATTTAACTCAAAATATTCTAATATTAATATAATTAAATTTCAGGACAATGATTGCTTGATAAATATATTTCTGTTAACTCAGCAATCGTTTTGATGACTAAAATATCCGCTCAAACAGAAAGAAGATGATATTCATTAAGAGTACTTCGTGGTTCTCTGAGCAGTTTGCTAATGTTCCCGTTGCACGTCAAAGCTTCAAAGGAGAAGAGCGCTAATTACCAAAGCACAAAGAAAGCAATACCCACCCCTTCTATCAACATAGCGCAGAATGTTCAAAATACACCGAAGAGGGGTAGAAACGAAAAAAGGTATACCAACGCGTAAAGCTCAAAATGTATCCTAAACTCACCGTACCAAAAGGGCACAGACGAGTATTCAGCAAAACATCCAAGTAAAAGTGTAACTACCATCGACTGGCTCAAATATGTTAGGAAAGGCGAGGGTCTTACACTTCTCTACACCGTGCTGCAGAATTGCTAGCGAAACTTTTCCAGACGGAGACTGCGGGTTGGAAAATTCCAGAAGTGTTGTAAATCAAGTCGCGGCTTGGGCGATTAGGGTCGTTTAGCAGCGAACTAAA
Organism: Agrypnia vestita; assembly: GCA_016648135.1. Lineage (NCBI taxonomy): Eukaryota > Metazoa > Arthropoda > Insecta > Trichoptera > Phryganeidae > Agrypnia > Agrypnia vestita. Next base: position 238,908 of record JADDOH010001265.1, read on the forward strand.
TGGCTGGCTAATAAAACGCGCGGACCAACACCGGTTACAAGCGAACCGATTGCAATTAAATACGCTTTTTCAAAGAGCGGCGGTCTGGGGCAAGAAATATCGGCGGTTTGTTGGGGCAACGTGTGTTGGGGCAATGTCTGTTGGCGGCTTTCGAAGAACCTTACGGACACGCGGCGTGAGAGGAAGGAACCCAGCGGCAAAATCGTGATAATTTTATTTGCATAAATTCAAACTGAGATAGTTTTTATCTCGGATTTCTAAAGGAAATACAGAGAAGTCAAACGCGAGTTTACACCAAGTAATTCAGAAAGTGAAGACCGATAGCTGTATAATAAATATTTTATTATACAATTTTATATAGCTGAATTTAGCTCTCAATTTATCTTTTCAGCACTGAAAAGAAGAATGGTCGTCTGTGACCCAGACCTCGGTATTTTTGTTATATTAAGTACCTATAATAAAAATATGTAATTTTTATATTCAATATAGCGGCAGCGGTATATAAAGCAAATCTCCTTCCGATTGAAATTGTGCGTCTGATTATCAAAACAATATTAAGAAAACGAATGGATTATCCAACACGCCTTATATTCGAAATATTTAAAGTGTTAAAATTTATTGATCTAGTCCGGAGAAATACAATTTTACAAATAATTATGTTCCGATCCAAAATTATCACATAAATTCACTACATTAAAAATTAATAAGAAGGATATACAGAAAAAACTGTAGCTACCACGTGGACTCGAGCCCAGAACTTTCCCTTGCAGAAAAAACTGATGACTCATGCGATAAAAACCCTTAAAACAAATCCGTTAATAACCAACAATTTGCACCATATGGGAATCAAAGCAATTTTCTTTTCTATTTATTGAAAAACACATCGTCATTATTGAATGCAACGGTAGCGTGCGCTTTGATTGCTCGAAACGTTGATAGAGGCTTTTGAAATAAATTCATTGCAATATTCATAATTTTTTTCCCAATAATGGGGAAATAATGTGTGTATGTGTGTGTGTGTGTAATATGCACCTTTGAAGTGTACATAAAGGTATTCACGACGTGCTTTCGCGTAGGTTTTGTACAGATAGAAGTTTTTTAATCTAGACAAATGTGAGATGATTATCCAATGCAGATATACTAAGCATTCAATTATAGAATTAATTAAATTTTTAAAATTTGGCCAACATAATAGCTAACAATTTTAAAAATATAGTGCGATCAATAAGTTTAAATAATTTAAATCATATAAAAGAAAGTCCAAAGTGCAAATATAAAAGATGTATATTTAAGTACAGTAAATAAATATTAACAACAACGCCGTATGTCGATTTGCTCACATTTATCAAACAATAATTTTATTGTCTGTCCGTCCGTCCGTATGTCTGTCCCCGTAATTTCGTGCAACGTCTGTAATTTCGTTTGAATTCATGGCTATAAAAACGGCCGGAGATGGGGCTTGAACCCCGGGCCACCAAACCCGAACCGGCCGATTAATCCTACGGTCGCCTCTCCGTAGACCGCTAAAAATATGCTATAAAAATATTCTAGGGCTTAGCAAAGACGTGAACCAATATTCCGTAATTTTTGACGAGTTACAGATAGTTTAGCATTCAATTATAGAATTAATTAAATTTTTAAAATTTGGCCAACATAATAGCTAACAATTTTAAAAATATAGTGCTATCAATAAGTTTAAATAATTTAAATCATATAAAAGAAAGTCCAAAGTGCAAATATAAAAGATGTATATTTAAGTACAGTAAATAAATATTAACAACAACGCCGTATGTCGATTTGCTCACATTTATCAAACAATAATTTTATTGTCTGTCCGTCCGTCCGTATGTCTGTCCCCGTAATTTCGTGCAACGTCTGTAATTTCGTTTGAATTCATGGCTATAAAAACGGCCGGAGATGGGGCTTGAACCCCGGGCCACCAAACCCGAACCGGCCGATTAATCCTACGGTCGCCTCTCCGTAGACCGCCAAAAATATGCTATAAAAATATTCTAGGGCTTAGCAAAGACGTGAACCAATATTCCGTAATTTTTGACGGGTTACAGATAGTTTAGCATTCAATTATAGAATTAATTAAATTTTTAAAATTTGGCCAACATAATAGCTAACAATTTTAAAAATATAGTGCTATCAATAAGTTTAAATAATTTAAATCATATAAAAGAAAGTCCAAAGTGCAAATATAAAAGATGTATATTTAAGTACAGTAAATAAATATTAACAACAACGCCGTATGTCGATTTGCTCACATTTATCAAACAATAATTTTATTGTCTGTCCGTCCGTCCGTATGTCTGTCCCCGTAATTTCGTGCAACGTCTGTAATTTCGTTTGAATTCATGGCTATAAAAACGGCCGGAGATGGGGCTTGAACCCCGGGCCACCAAACCCGAACCGGCCGATTAATCCTACGGTCGCCTCTCCGTAGACCGCCAAAAATATGCTATAAAAATATTCTAGGGCTTAGCAAAGACGTGAACCAATATTCCGTAATTTTTGACGGGTTACAGATAGTTTAATGTATAATCCTGTATAACATAATAATTCTCGATTCTATGCGATGTAGAATAATTACAATTACAGTATTGAAAAAATATAATTTAACTTTTTTCAGACAAAAATTTTCTTTTCTTCCTGAATTTGAGGAATAAAAATTATTTACATTTATATTTATTTACTATATTTGAATGTATGAATGAATGAAAAATATATTTAAAATGATACTCCTCTCCTATTCACGAGTCGTATTACTCATATAGAAGAGAAATACCATTGCAAAACTGTCGTTATATTTACTGTGAAAAAATGTATTTATCTATTGAATAAAAAAAATAAAAAAAATGGCTTACATAATATATAGCGCCGTTTCTGTGAGAACTCAAGAGCATTTTACACATAGCATTATTTGACAAATCACTTACTGGCTAATAACTATATTAACTAGATTGACTAGAAAATAATGGAATAGACGGTTAAAACTGCGTGTGATTATCTAAATAGGTATGTCTTAAGTTGTTTTTAGAACTGTGGTTATTTGTTTAGTACTTAATTCCATAATTCCAACCACCGCATTGCACAGTCAGCGATGTGGGAGCGATTTACTTCAACTAACCTACTTGTTTTAGATGTTGGTTCTGAGCGAAGTGTTAGTTATTTATTATTTGTGGCAAACGGGATGCAAAAGACAGTAATATATTAAGGAGCCATGTGGTGAATAGCCTTAAGGCTCAACTTATATTCAATTCTCTCTGGACATTTAAGATAGAAACGGTTCTGAAGGTGATGTGAGATATGAGCAAACTTTGAAACACCAGTGATGAGTCTTGCGGCTACACTAGCTTTCAATACACTTAAATGAATTGATTATAATATATTATAGCATCAAAAATTGTCGCATAATTTTATGTTTTCTTTTTTCCCCCACTGTGTTCGCAATAATTAAATCCTTAAAAAGTAGAGATGCTTACGTGAATTCATATCGAATGTGTATTTGGATTAGATGAGAAATGCATTTATATCATCGTGTTTTTCATTCAATATAAATGTACGTAGGTGTAAATATTTTGAGAGGTGCGCCCAAAATCATTTTGAAAGAATGGTGAAAACAAAGTAAGGCAAATACCTTTTGATAGTTATAATAATTTTGATATTTATAACTTTTGATATTTATAATAACCTTTTGATATTTATAAATAGCATTTGAATATTATATAAGTATCGCGCTGTGAAAATGTTTTCTTAAAAAAAATACAGGTATACCCACTAAAAAAACATGTTTCATGTTAAAATTTATAAAATCTGTTATATAATGAAATTTTTACAAAAATATCCACAAAAACGCGCTGCGGGGTATATTTTGAAAAATTTTCAATAAAAAACATGGAGTCAAAAAGTTAGTCCGAAAACACCAATATTCGAACGCTGTAGTCGTTCAAATTCATAGGCTTTGAACCGATTGACGCGTCGATAATAAAAGTTGACAGGTAGATAGGTGCGTCGCGCGCCGTGTGCTTATAAACCCACTGACATTTTGCCGTAAAGGTATGTTGTCAATGCAAATGTTAAGCAAACAGGGTGGCAAATAAATAAAAAGTTCGCACTCACTCGGAAAGAGTTGGATAGGCCGCGCCAAAACTCATTTTCTCATTTATTGCGCTTATAATGTAATGACATACTAAAAGCAACTAAGTTTTTATCAATCACATTTTATCAATATAGTGTCACGTGATCGTGGGTGCAGGAAGCAAATGAAAACACTGAAAATTAATTAGCGATTTATTAATCAATTATTCAATGTAAAAAGTCACTTAACATGAATTAAAGTTAACGCCATTCTTAAATCTATACTATTTCGCAATAGATCACTGGTATATGAACGCATTATTATCGCTGGGAAACACTTATTTATCGCTCGTAGAATATTCAATTCTCGCACACAGAAGTCGCACTAGTTTTTTCGCCAATAAGGTACTCCGCTCGATTATTTCGCTTTATTTATCGCTTCGATTATCTCACGACTGGCCATTAACAATCAACGCGTTGTGGCCGACTTCGAACCGAACGAACTGTCAAAAAACGGCTCTTCTTGCGCCGCGGAGTAGTTACGGTATTTATAATCAAATGCTGGTATTTTAGAACATTCTAGATCTAGATTATTCTAGTGTTAAGAAGGTTCTCGTCACGTCTAGGTTGTTTCAGTTATTTATAGACGCTTCGTGAAGTTTGTAGACTTTTCTAGAGCCTTTCATAGTGTTCTTCTAAAGTGATATCACAAGCGATTCAGACAGTGCGTAATTCCTTCTGCTTGGCATTCCGTGACAACATTCAAACAATTAAGTACGCATTTGCTAAATTCAGAAACACAACAAAAAAATGGATCAAATCACACGTTCCTCAAACATCCTAGGACTAGTGAGAAAGATAGTTATAATATATATGGGGTGTTAATATAAGTCGTGTCCGTTTTTTCCAAATGAGGAAGACAAGACAATGCAAAAAAACAAAAACAAATAAAAAATTAGTCAATAACGTAATATTTATTATTTCCAATTCTAGCAAATGTTCTACAAGCTTTTAGATGCCGCTGCGATATTATCCTATCTTACCTCAAAGAATTCTTAGAAATGTTATTTTTTGTCTACCAGACATTCCAATTTGAAGGTAACGTAAAAAAGAACAATATACTAACTTTTATTATTACAATCACCCTCTCGATACTTTAAAAAATCCCTGTCCGAACAATAAAAACTTCAAGTCTATTTCTCTTCCAGTTCTATAATGCCAATATACATTATTTCTCTCCTCTTCCTAAAATGCTCTATCACTATAACGAGACTAGCAGATAAGCCATGATAAATAAAAAAACATAATAATAATTAATAACGATTGACTGCTGATTGACTTTTCACACTCGGGCGCCCGGGCCTCATTAACGGCTAGTCATTTAATTCGATAAACCATTTGTTAAAAACAATCGTTAATAATTTTTTAAATTGCACCCAATTATTTTTTATTCTCAAAAATGTTTTTTTTCCAAATCAGGTATGCTGCATTGAAGATATTTCATTTCACAACAGGTAGGTTGCATGATCTTCTTTTCTGTCTCGAATACGCAACGGGGAAAGTTGGATATCAGTCACGGAGGAGGAGCTCCACGGAAATAGACATTACGCGATCATTTTGTTTCTGAAATGCTGAAATGTTTACAATAAAATAAAGGTTTTTTAATTTGTAACTTAAAAAGTGCCAGTAAAAAATTAAAAGTAATCCTGTCTTAGTAATAAGTGGCACAATATCCATCTAATTTTTACTCTCCCACTGTAGTGTATGTAACCTGTTGGTCAGCTGAGTTTATTTATTTAATTAAATTTATTATTTCATTAAATAAATAAACAATGGTTAATTATTTATTTATTTAATGAAAACACATTCTATGATAATTATAATAAATTAGATGTATCAATTAAGTACAAAAATATGCATGGAAATAGGTACACATTTTTCGTAAAAAAACTATCCCAAACAATTAAATTTGCGTATGTAAGATTACTTACGTATGATATTAATTAATTAACTACGTGATAGTACAACGTATTTTGTAATAATAAGTGGAAAACTAATTACCATTCCCAATTAATAATTAAGAAGGTTTTTTTTTACCGCAGCTCCGATAAATGCCACTTTTCTAGAGATTTCAAAATAAATGCTTTTTGACCAATATTTCGTTAGGGATAGTTGTGTTCCTTATCTCCTTAGCTACACCGAGGCCTGTGGTAAGCGAGACGGGATAATCCGTTGTCAATAATCAAATCATTAAAATGTAATCCCACTACGAATTATCGGCTTCACGAATTCCTGTAAATTAATATAAACAATAATGCAACTATCTTGTACCAAAATTCAAAAAAACTTTTTCACAAAGATTTCACCTCTTCCAAGCACCAAAAACATTCAATACTCTTAACACTAAACTTAAAACATGTAGCCATAGTCTCGCGTATTTTTCTTCTAAAGTGAAACTCTGGCTGCATGAAAAGGGAAGGAAGCATGCCCAAAACCTATTAAAAGCCATCATATAAACTAAATTTAAAATATACTATTCCTACAAGAACATTTACTGTCACTTACTGTCTTACTGTTACTGTCATCCTTTTAAATACTTTTGTTTTATTTTATTTTATTTTATTAATATCCTATTCAGATCATTTTTTTCACTTACTGTCTTACTGTTACTGTCATCTTTTTAAATACTTTTAATTGTTTTATTTTATTTTATTTTATTAATATCCTATTCAGATCATTTTTTTCACTTACTGTCTTACTGTTACTGTCATCTTTTTAAATACTTTTAATTGTTTTATTTTATTTTATTTTATTAATATCCTATTCAGATCATTTTTTTTCACTTACTGTCTTACTGTTACTGTCATCTTTTTAAATACTTTTAATTGTTTTATTTTATTTTATTTTATTTTATTAATATCCTATTCAGATCATTTTTTTTCCTTTGTCTATAATATAATTAATTAACACCATTATTAAATTGTAAACATTTAATTATTACTATTACTTAATTTTAATTGGCAATAAGATTTATTCACAAATGTTATATAAATAAATAAAAATTTCTTGAACATTATACTACTGGAAGAGCACTGTCTGCTATAATACAGTAAATTACTAGTGTAGCAGGCAGGGCGTCAAATCAATTTAGTGTTTACTTGCTGCCAAGACACTCAACAACAATGAAAAAAGCTTCATTAAATTTTGTAAACACTGTAAACATTTGTAACATTGAACATTGAATAAACATTTGAATTTGAATTTGAATTTGAATAATCAAAATCTCGGACGATGCCGGGTAAGAAAACCGGTATTGTATTAGTAAATAAGATTCACTTTGGCAATAACATAATGATACAAATTATTATATTTATCCACACGCGTTTTCACGCAGTGTGTTACTACATTATAATGTAATAACACACGGGTTACGCGGCCCTAAGACGGGGTGTGCTAGCTCACCACCCCCACAGCCAGCCACCCTCTGGCTAAATCTTCCTACGCAAGGCCACCAAGGGCGGACACCACAAGTAATTATTATATTTCGCCTTTGTTTCAGTTAGTTGTGGGCCACCCATTATAATTTTTAGTCTCGCTTCACCGCTCACAAACGGATATAAATTAGGGAAATTCTTAACGAGTCGACGAGCATTGTATCCACTGATCCGTTTATTTTAAAGATCTATAAATAGGTCAAGAAATTATTTAAACGTTTCTTAAAAAGGATATTATTCATTGGGTGGGGCTTGAAGATATTATTCATACTTGGGGGAGACCAGATGGATGAAATTGATTTATAGAGGAGGCCAGATGAATAATATAAATTTATGGAAGAGGCCATATGGATAATTCTTATTAATGGAAGAGGCTAGACGGATAAGTTTAATTTATGTAGTAGGCTAGATGGATAATACTCACTTATGAAGGAGCCCAGTTGAATAATATACATTTATGATGGAAGCCAGATGAATAGTTTTCAATTAAGGAAGAGACCAGTTAGAAATGTTAAATTATGGGGTAGGCAAGATGATAATGTTATTAGCAATGGAGGTAAAAAATTTCAAATTTTAAAAAAATGTGAAAAATAATGCATAATAAATTTGGTTAACTGTCAACGCTACTCCGAAAAATTTACAATTACAAAAACCCTTTGACTAAACGGAACATTTTAATATTGTAATATTGAAAATTGACTAATGAAATTTAACCAACACAATACGAGCTCGTAAGTTCAAAAACCCGATGTGAGCCACGGGGACCAACATAAAATTCTTCTCCACATGCTCGATATGACCGCTCGCCAGTTAAGTTCCAAGTACGTTTAGTCGGATGATTTATTTTAATTTATGCATAATGTGCTTACTTTATGAAGAAAATAAAGTCATGCATACTTGCACATCAAAGATAAATGAAGCCCAAATTTTTTTCTCTAAATCGAATGGATTTCATTTCAAATTAAATAAATAACCATTCCACCGTTAGTTATATTCCAGCCTCTGTTTCGAGAAAAGCGTATTGGATTGGCCCCAGGTGTACTGCCAGACATTAAGTAAACCGTTGGTTAAAAGAATACACGATTACTTAATTTGCTGAGATTTGTTATATCTCTACCGTACTCTCCTAGGTCGTATGATACAGAAATTGTTTTATATGCATGTTCTGAGAACACAATTACTGGATTCTGTCCATAGAGGGATATTTATTAATTAAGATGAATTACAGAAGTCTCACAGAGACAAAGCCGTTCATATGATCAACGTGTATGGAAGTCTTTATAGGGTGGCCCAGGACTTACGGCTTGTATGAGCTGGCTTAAGTGATCACTCTACACAATGTTACTTCATCAATTCTTGATAATGTTGTTGTTCTTGTGTTCTTGGTGAACGTTACACTTCGTAAAGTGGTCACTTAAGCCAGCTCACACAGGTCGTAAGCCCTGGGTCACTTATAACGATACACGTTTCCCATATAAATACGTTATTCTCTGTGTGTCTTGCTTAAATATCCCAGAGAACCTTTATTAACTTATTATATTATTACTAACTACGGTACAGCTATTTAAATTACATTATTGATTAAAAAAAAAGAAATCGACGGCTCCTACGTTTAATATCGTAACCCACAAATCGACGATTTTGAGTTTACTGTGTATCTCATAGATATTTTTATTATATATTTAATTCCAAGAAAGAAAAAAAAAATTATAATAAAAAAACTTTATATATTGCAAAATATTTTTTCTTTCTTGGAATTAAATATATAATTAAATACACATGTGTATACACAAAAAACTCAAAATCGTCGATTTGTGGGTTACGATATTATACGTAGGAGCCGTCGATATGTCAGTGTTATGTCGGTGGGTATGCATAAATTGACACATCAGACATTTTTCTGTCTTCTGATGGCGGATATAAAATGTCATCATTCAGTCGGTAACTGATTCGTTGTTGATATCGTCATCCATAGCTAATGGATGGGGATATTGGTATCTTCGTCAGTTCAGTCACGAGTTAAAAGGGGTGTCAACCTTATGACACTTGTCAGATATCCACCGGTCGCTAGCATTATATAACGTTACTGTCAGTTATACTATTGAAATAAAGGAAGAGAATAGTTGTGACCCGAGGAATTATTATTTCTACATCGCATCGAATTATTATTTCTATACCGCAACATCAGGATTTAATAGCAAGTCAAAAAAATACAGCAGAAAAAAGCTATAGAAAAAGTTAAATGGCCGTAAAATAGTGTTGAACAACAACAACGGGGTGGATTTGGAGGCATTCGCTGGCGGTAATACCGCCATGCGCTTTGTGCGGATTCATTTGCTCCGCTGTGATGTTGCCAGAGCTTTAGTGCAATTTTTTTGCAATAGCATTTGTGGTGCAAGCGATTTGTGAATACACAGAAGATGAAAACAAAAGCAAACCACTCGGATAATATGTTGTCAAGGGACAATGTGGCTATGGAAAACAAGTGAAACACTCAAAATAAATAGGTTTTATTTTATACCCAAAAAATAACCGGGCATAAACTTAACTAGAACAATTATTAAATATTTCGAGAATATTTCACACACTTATTATCCAATTTTTAATTCGCACTAATTATATCTAGTCACTCGACTGTGGAAAACTTTTTATTACGCTTTTTCTATCGCATCGATCACTATCTAAGAATATTGCGCTCAACTTCGCACATAAGTACATCGCCCGAATATCTGTCACTCGGTTAAACACGCGCTGGCCACACTTCTGCTTTTTTTATCGCTGGTAACGAATGTCACTCGTCAAATGTGAAACAATGACTATTCCGCGCGGCACACGCTTCGCCTTTTTATACAAAACATGTTGGTTTTCAAATGTTCGAGACCGTTCTACACATTTCTAGTATTTATTCGGCATTTCCAGTGTTTACGACAACGTCCCAGTCGTTTCCAGAGTGTTGTGGTGAGTTTCAGAGTGTTCAATAAGGCGTAATTCTTTCCGATTCTGCCATCGAATTAAAATTTAAATATATAATACATTAATTCGTTATAAAATTTAGAATGTCATATATTGTAAGTACCAGCGCATGCACTCCTTACAATTAAAATAAACGACATATTTTAAATTTCTATGAAATAAATCTAAAATACGCACATAATTCAGTATAAGTTATTGTGTACGTTATTGTGTAAACTAACCATTTAATAGAAGAAAATTATTAATATAAATAAAATTAAATTAATATAAATAAAAAAATACAAAATTTATTATTTAGGTCAGGGAAGCGAGCCGTGGGGAGGGGTTGTTTTTTGGACAATAACGGATAAAGCTCTAGGATTGGTGAAGTGGACTTATGACGTGATATTATTCATAAATGCGTTTTCGGACTTTAAGTTTTTTAGGATTTCAATCGTTTCCAAACTGTAAATTATCCATCCTCTATGAGGAACCGAGTGGAGTAGTTTCAATTTATGACTGTCGAAAGAATGCATTATTATGTGGTTGGCAATTTCGGAAAAGTTATATTTTAGGCAACCGCGATATTCTCATATTCTTGTATTTAAGTTTCTCCCGGTTTGGCCTGTATATTTTTAATCAGAATCCCAGCAAGTTATATGATTGAATTGAAAAGTTTAACAAATGTTTTTCAGGTGGATAATAAATAAATAAATTAACATAAATTGAGTAGCTTGTTGGTCTTGTGGTTAGGACACACGCCTCGTGATCCAAAGGTCGCGTGTTCGCACCTCACTCCAGAGTAGCAAGTTAATCCCATTTTCATAGCACAAGCGTTTCGCTTAGTTTGAAAATAGTAAGAATATTCACGTGATACGTATTTCGTATTCGCATCTCTATTTTTAAAAAAATCAAAAAGATAGTATTTTCTTTCTAGGGCTACAAATATCACAATAAATGGATATTTCTAGATGGGACACGGCACCAAAGTAAAGCTATGTTTTTCCGAATTTTGACACACTCAAAAGGTTAGCCAACACTACGACAGAGTTTCGAAGCCGTTGACCTCTAAACGCCTCGATCAGCCGAGTAACCTCTACATTGATCCGACCTTAATTTTATTTATCATCATTTCTTTCATAGGATGTAAGGGTATCAATCTTAGCTCCACCGCACTGACTTCATCTTATGTACATAATAGATAATAGCTATAGATGGACTTAATCCCTTAGAGGAATGCATGACGTACTAGACACCTGACCACACATGCGGATAATATTGGCTTTACAATACTGATAATAATTATCATTTATAATTTATCATATTAATAATTTATCATCATCTCTTTCTTAAGAGGGGGGTAAGGTTTTTAACTCTTTTTGTTGCATTTTATTTTTAATTTTTTAAATGAATGTATAACATCGCAAGAATATTGTGTCAAAATTTCAATTCAATCGGAGCAAAATTGACGAAATTATGAACATTTGAGCGATACTCAGACTGATTTTCTATACCTGCTCGGGCAGCTGAGAGACGCGCTCACCTGAGGACTACCGGACGTGCTATTGTATTAGAAGAGTTTTGCGTAGACATGGACAAAAAGATGCTGATGATGAAAACTCTTTGCTGAGTGAACATGGCATCGACGATTATGTGTAAGCATAAAATATGTGTCGAGTTTTATTTTGAATTTTACAGTGTGCAAAACTTTAAAGCGTTTTCCCCACATCTCACGTTTTCAAAGTCGGTGTCCCTCATAACTTCAAAACTACTGCTCCGATCCTTTTGAAATTTTGTACACTATTTCTGTACATAATTTACGAGGTAACGCTGGAGACTTTTTTTAAAATTTGTTAATAATTTTTATTTTTTAATAACAATAACAAAAAATCACGTTTTTCCCTTCAAAGTGTTCCAAAAAAATGAAAAATTGAAATTTCAAAACACCCTCCCAGCGTTATCTGGGGAGACCATTATCTAACGAATGAATTTTGATTTTTTGATTTCGGATGATCCAGCACCAAGTTATGAGGGACACCGCAATTCTACTTTTTTCCGAGACGTCCGAATAATTTCTGCCATTGCCATATTTTTTAATATTTCTCCTTGAAAATTTTACACAATATACTTCAAATGTCATACTTTAATGTATCTTTAGTTTTAATAAAAATATTTTAACTGTGTGGTCACAAAAAATTCACAAAAACATGCCTTTTTTGTACGGATTAACCTTACCCCCCCTTAAGAAGTGTAAGGGTATCAACCTTAGCTCCATCCCACTGACTTCACCTTATGTATAATACCTATCCCATAGAGGAATGCCTTAATCCCATAGAGGAATGCATGACGTACTAGACACCTCCACACTTGCGGATAGTATTGGCTTTACAATACTGATAATAATTATCCAAGTGCAGCATTTCATCTTCTAGTAAGTCGAACCATCCTGCCAATAGCAAATTACATTATTGAACCGTATCTCCTCGGATATCGGTAATCAAATATTCCACGTAAGCGAAAATCACTCGAGGGTTGAATATAAAAGTCTTTTATAGATTTCCCTTAGCTGAGACATTACCTTGTAAACTTTTCATATATACATTACTCTTAAATTGACTTCCTGAGGAGTACTGTACAAATTGTATGGATGTTTTTAATAGTAAATTCATTATTTATCAAATTTATAATAATTTTGTAGATCTTAACTATTATCTTTTGTATAAAAAAGATATAATCTTAAAATCAATTCAAATAATTCTAGCTGACTGTATAATGTAAATCTTAAAAATAGCTATATGAAACATATGAATATTTTGGTTATTTATTATGCCTTACTTCAAATAATTCTAAATTATATAATTTAGTACCAACATTATTAACATACGTACCCAAATTTATCTATCATGAAAAAATTATTCGTGATTTTTAATAAAAATATTGAGAAATAAGAAAAAATATTTAGAACAGAAAATATACACAAATCCCTAAAAAAAATATGAAACCATAATAAAAAATATTTAAAAAGAAGTATATAGATATATATTCGTAGAAACAGGACGGCAACTATGCGATTAACGAAAATGGAGGACAGTGTGCTTTGAAATGGCAAAAGTGACAGTTTTAAATTATAAATAATTATTCTCGTAAACATATTTGTGCGGTTAGAAGCATTATATCAAAGCGTACCTATTTTTAAATCTCCACTATAGCTACAAAATCAATTAAAAATACTTAGAAATAAATTAATTTACCAAAAATACATGTATCTAACTTTCGTCAATCGCATATTTGAGGTTTGTTTCGCTACTCAAATATGACAGTTCGTAATACATTACAATAAAAGTATTATACATAATGCGCTACAATAAAACTTAATGTTATAAAATAAAAGACAAGATTCAAATAAACTATGATGTTAGAAAAACAGGTGAGTTTAGTATTCAAAACATAAGAAATATAAATGCTCTAGACAAAGAAAACCTCTGGATAGCGTACTTTGTTTAAGTGCCTCGAAAAGGGGATAGTATGTCCCTAATGCCCGCGTAATTCTATTTTACGTTTAACCTTCGCCAAAGTGACGCCACTATTCCCTGCCGGTTATTCTATTATTGCTCGCCCCCATTTTTCAATTTATATAAAACAAATAATGGTTAAAACTGCAAAGGAAATATGCCGGAGCATGCATTATTGCCACCAAGGGAATTATTATAACGAATGATAACTTCATGCTTGCAAATTGAAAAGATGCTGTAGTACAATTTTCAATTACATTTGTGGTCTACAGGTAGTGCCGCCGCGCAGTCTACTCTAATTCCTGCTTGAAGATTGAAGAAGATTGAACAAGATTGAAGTACTGGATTTTGTCCCAGGGACATCATTAATCAAGATATATTATAGATGTCTCATAGAGATGAAATTATATTTTTTTATGGGAAAGTAGGTATAAGATAACTATTTTTGATTGGAATTTTTCGGAATAATAATTCGAAAGAATCTCATTACACATATGAAGGATATCACTAATAAATGCATACGTTATCTCTCGCTTAGACTACTGTAATGGTATCTACGCTCATCTCCCGAAACAAGAAATAAACAAGTTACAATCTGTATTTAATGCCGCCGCAAGACACATTACCGGCGTTTCAAAGTTTGCGCACATCGCAAACCATCTTCAAAACCTTCATTGGCTTAGTTGTCCAGAGAGGATTGAATATAAGCTTTGCCTTACAATATTTAAGGCTATTCACAACAAGGCCCCTCAATACATAACCGACTTCTGCATTCCATTCTCTGCAAATAATAGACAATAATTCGCTCAGCATCAACATCTAATACAAATAGGTTAGCTGAAGTAAATCGCGTCCACAAAAATTTTGGTGATCGTGCTTTCGCGGTGGCTGGACCAAAGTTATGGAACAAACGACCTAATAAACTGAGACAAATAGACAGCTTACCACAGCACAAAAAAGAACTTAAGACGCATTTATTTAAACAATCCTATAAAAACCTATAGAATCTGACCACAACAACGCCAGCTAATGTTTTCCACTCCTTTTGTGCACTCCGCGAAAACACCTAATTCTTTCAGGCATTCCCAACTATTATAGTACTCAATTTTAATTCCATTTCTTGTATGCCACCTAGTGAATAAGTAATAGTAAATAAGTTTTTTCTTTTCTAGTAGTAAGTTGTTTTGTAAGATAATAATTTTTCTGTGTAAAGCGCCCTTGAGTATTCGCGAAAACGGCGCTATATAAGTTATCCAATTATTAATATTATTATTACTATTATTGCTTTAAAAAATTCCAATCAAAAATAGATAATTTTTCACACGAAGCAAACACATTGTGGTGCGACATAATATCTTTAAATAAAATAACTTTTTGTTTAACACCACTTTATTGAGTTAAAACCAACTAGTTTCGACTCACAACTGAGTCTTCATCAGGGTTCAGATATTAACTAAATAAAAACAGAATTACGAACAATTAAGAAAGCATTAAGGGAAGAAAGAGACAGAACGTCAACTGTGGTGGGGGTTGAGGGAAAGAGAGTGGGTGTGGGTGGGTGTAGTTAATTGGAAGGGGAATGTATCTATAATTGGACTACACGATAAATCAAGTTGCTTATTTAGTAAATATTTTTTATTTGTAAAGACTTTTTTATTTCTAAAGCTTCTAAATTATTGAGACGAATACCTATGTCATTTCTGTGAAGTACATCTACACCCGAAGATTGGTCAAATGTGTGGTTTTTTCTATTAAATGAATTGCAAATTCTGAATAGCCTACACTATTTAAACATCTTTTATGTTCAATGACTCTTGTATTTATATTTCTAGCTGTTTTTCCTATGTAAAATGCAGGGCAATCGTTGCACCTGAGTTTATAAATCCCTGAATAGCTTAGTTTATGTTCTTTATCTTTAGAATTTATTAAAAGTCTACCTAAGTTGTTATTTGTATAAAAAGCGGCTTTAATTTCAGGTGGAAATTTTAAAACGCTCAATGATGACAGATTATTAATAAATAAAATTCGACGCCAGCCGTGGTTTTGATTAGTGAAAACGATATTATTGACAGGACCATTATTATAAATAAATTTTTTGGTATTAATTAGACGTAATTTTTTCGCGAGGATTCTATCAATTAGTGTGCTTTCATAACCGTTATTTTTTGCTATAGATTTAATTACCGCTAGTTCTTCGTTAAAATTAACATTAGAAAGAGGAACAGTGACAAATCTATGGATCATTGAATGGAACGCTGAATGTTTGTGGGAGATCGGGTGGTTGGAGCTATTGTGAATTACTGTATCCGTAAATGTAGATTTTCTATAAATAAATTCGATTTCAATATTTAGTCAATCACTAATAAGCATGTGTATCAGTAGCTTAAAGTAATCTTAAGCCAGCCGTACGATAGGTCTTAAGCCCTAAGAACACCCAAAGACTTCTTTCGATACCTAGTTTCCCATAAAAAATTTGATTTCTATAATATATCTAAACCCAGACAAAGACTTCTCTCGATACCTACTTTCCCATAAAAAATATGATTTCTATAATATATCTAAGCCCAGGCCTTCATCGATAATGTATTGGCTGATCTGGAAAAACTAGGTGGAAGGAGGGATGGGAACAGAAGGCAATGGATCGGAAGAAGGAATAAGCCGGAATATCGGCATCATCCAAGAGGCTAGAGTTGTACAGCCATCAAAAGTACTGCATTCATTTTAATAACCAGACAAATTATTAACCATCCCCGGTAAAACGCTATAGATTACATTTTTAGTTCACAAAAATAGTTGTACCTCATCTTGCATCTGGAGACCCAAGGATTTTTCAGGATTCGAAACGACACGACTTGCGAAAGTACCTCAAAAACTGTTTGTATGGCTTCCATAATTCCAAGCAAAAAGCCTTTTTACAAGACGTTTTATTGGCGTCAAAGAAATAAGTTTCACATCGAGAATCTTGGAAAAGCGTGGACACGAGCAATGAAACATGAAATTCGATTTTTTTGATACGAAAAATATATCGGTTAAATATTGTGAGAACGGTGAAACATATGTCGAAATGTATCATTTCTTCCAGGAAGACAATATTTACGACGATATTTCAATGTGTCGGACATTATTTATTGTATTTCTAGAAATTTCATTTTTATTTTATATATCTAGAAATCTCACGAAGATCGCACACACATGGGCGTTTTTTTCATTTACGTAAAGTTAGTAAAATTCTCGGTACAGAATAGGAATCGATGGACAAAGTTACAACGATAGAGGAAAGACCCTTAAAAAGAAGAAGACAATACAATAAATAAAATTGAAAATACAGAAAAAAGAAGTAAAAAATACAGATTGGTAACAAATTGAAAATTGATTGAATTATATTTAACACGTGATAAATGAAATATAAATTGAGTACGTAAATAATTATAATAAAAACAAAACTACTGAGACATAAATACGTAAAAATTCAGATACGTCAAGTAGTTAGAAAGGAAGACAGCTATACATAATATATGTGGGGTAAAAAAGCAAAGGTAGCAATATCAAAAAAAAATTAAATGCAGTCATCGAGGATTACAAATTTTTAATGCAGTGAATTTAACATTTTGTAGAAAACATAGCTTAATTATTTATAGGAAGCATGATTTTGGAAGGGATAGATCCATGAAATCTAGAAATCAGTACATTCTAAATTAATAATCCCTGGTGACTGCATTCAAAACATTTTTTTTTATATTGCTGTCTTTGGTTTATACCTCATATATAGATTTTTTTTTTAAATAGAGATGCGAACACGGAATGCGTATCGCATCAATATTCTAACTATTCTCAAAATAAGCTAAGCTTAGTAAACAGGACTAATTTGCTGGTGTCCTGGAATGAGACTCGAACCACAGACCACCAGATCACTGCGAGTGTTAGGCGAGCATCATGACCATTACTACTCAATGCTATGCAAGCACTTCAAAATAAGAGCAATGGAAAATTATCGAATATTAAAGAAACATAATGCTATAGTAGGGCTTTAAAATGGTCAGGAAGTCTGTCGAATACGGGAAATTATACCAGAAATCAAATTCATATTTCACTTTAAGTGTAAACATTTTCTATTCAAAATTTAATGATGAAGATTTGACGCCAACTACGAGAAATAAACGGTTGATATGGCGAAATTGATAAATCGCAGTTACACAAAATATTTTTCCGATTGATAGATTTACCACATATTATGGAAAAATCACAAATGAGCTGGCTTGTACATGTGCTGAAAATGCCAGAGGAACGAATACCAAGAAGAATCCTCTTGGCAACCCCGGAAGGAAGACGACCGGTGGGTCGCCCCAGATTAAGTTGGGAGAAGTAACAAAAAAAATGTGCTTGAAAACAGAATGGGTCTGGACTGGTTGACTCTCGCGGAAGCAGCGCGCGACAGGGGAATACGGAAGAACCTTGTTTAGTCTTTGGGCCCCCTACCCTACTAGGACAAGGGGATGATAATGATGAGATTTATACACGCACACGCATCTTCATCAAATTTGTTTGAGAATTTAAAAAAAGTATATCTTAAATATTTAGACTCGCTACAGCGCGACTGAGAATCGAAATTAACGAACGTGGTGGTTGTTCGTTATTTGGTCGGTATCACTGGATTTAATGATGTTTTTAACGAGCTGCACACAAAGAGAGAGGTCTCCCCGGGAGCAAGGACCGGCCGCGGTGCTCGCCCCAATAATGAGAAGAACATAAATAAAAACGGCCCGGCACCGGGGCGGGAAGCGGAGACAAAGAGCGCGGGAAATCGAAACGACAGCGGGCGCCGGCGACTGCCCTCCGACACTCGACATTGTTTCGCGTAACTCGATATCGAAAATGGCGAAGATAAACAAAAGTGAAATACGTGTGCGGAGACGGAAAGGCTAATGGAATTCTTGGCGTCACTGGGATGCGCCCTCGCACGAGACCGCTTTGTATTGTGTAGCCGGATTTGAAACAATTATCAGTCACTCGGTTACACACAGCATAAAATTGTACAAAGATTTTTTTTTCAATTGATTCAGCAACATTGTAGATTGACATTTAAAAAAATATTGATTTTATTATTTGTATAAATCTACTTATATTATTTGATTAAATTACACCTACATGTTTCGGAAATACCTTTCCATCGCATCGTCAGGGTTTTATATACAGGGTTATTTGGAAAACATTAATAACCTCGCAGGACTACATTTCTGCCTTGATTATGAGTCGAAAATGTTCAAACTATTTTGAGTTATGAAGATATGCGACATCAAAGTTTGCATTTTTTTTTCAATATTTCTGACTTATTTTTTGTAAAGCGTATCACTATCATTACAGTAACTTATATGGAATATGAAAAATTCATTCCCTTTAATACAAGTCAAATAAAATAATTAAAACCTTCGATACCAATTGGAATTTTTTCTAGATTTTGATTTTTACTTAACTTTTATTGAAACGAATGAATTTTTCTTAACCGATATAAATTACTGTAATGATACTTCAACGTTTTGTAAAAAAATATGTCATAAATATTGAAAAAAAAAACGCAAACTTTGATGTCGCGTGCCATTGATATTAGGTCATGATAGCTTGAACATTTTGAACATGGCAGAAATTTAGTCCTGCGAGGTTATTAATGTTTTCCAAATAACCTGTATGATTCTTTTTCAATTTAATACTGACTGTCACTCTCTACTAGAAACTCCTTTTTGAACCATATATTTTCAATATGCCTCCTTTATCAGTTAGGTATATTTAAATCTATCTTGCAGCAGTTAAAACCGAATAAATATTTTTTCTCTTTTTAAAAATTAAATTTAAAATAAATTAAATTTTAATAAATATTATTGTATTTATTGCAAGTTTGCGTAAAGCGTTATTTTAAATATGACAGTTGTTTCGGCTTACTATTAGTTATCAAATAGTGGATACATTACGCACAATCGACTTATTTATATGATTTTAGTAAACGTACGTGACGTACTTACGTAAAGTGATTATTTCGATCAAAATTAATAATCGCGTCACTCACATTAAATTAACAATCACGTCACTCACAAGCAAGAGCCGCAGAAACAGCTGAAGAATATTCCGTTCAAAAATTTGTTTTTAACATTAAAACGACATTTTTATTATTTGGATACTGCATGGATGATTTAAAAAAATATATTTACGAATGTATGCGAAGAAAGCCTACAAAAGCGTGTCTTCAAATTTTTTTGTTAATTTATTTGTTCCATTTCCGAACAGCCATCAACTTTATATTATATTCCAACGTACAACCAGATTTGACGAAAATTTCATTCATATATATTACACCCTTTCCACTTTGTTAGCCTATATGGAGCGGCTACTCTTTTATCTCCACCATCATCCACACTCTCATCCCTTAATCTTAAAAATACATGGATAAAAATTCACTTACGCCAAGCACTCTTATTGACAAAGATATATTTTCAAATATTCTGTCACCACTTGATCTCCCTCAAACACACAACCACATAAGATTTGATCGCATCCATTCTCAGCTCGTTCGTCAATAGCAGCGTGATAAAAAGGTAGGCCGGGAACATCGCGCGGCAATAGTAACAGGAAACGGAATTACCATAAGCGGCAATAAATGGTACCCCTAACGCCGCCGATCGGGGCACTTCGCAACCCTCTCGGAGGAAGAAGAA
Source organism: Agrypnia vestita (assembly GCA_016648135.1). Classification (NCBI taxonomy): domain Eukaryota; kingdom Metazoa; phylum Arthropoda; class Insecta; order Trichoptera; family Phryganeidae; genus Agrypnia; species Agrypnia vestita. Next base: position 259,653 of record JADDOH010001265.1, read on the forward strand.
GAGGCTGTATTTCGGTTTTACGGCGGATACATTGGCGGGGCAGGTTAGTGGGAGAGATGTGACACCGTAGCAATTTGCAGGGTGGGCACTGCAGGCGGGTGGGCGCCGCCCTCCGCGCGTAGCCGACCACGTGCCCCCAAGTGCGGGACGGTGAATAAGTGTCACCGTGTCTCGGCGCGATTTTCTACAGATAGGTGCGCAGCTTCTTACGATATAATCTTGTTTCATATTCAGGGCAAATATTTATTACTATTTTAATATTTCACGTTGTTAATTTATTTATTTATTTATTTGTTTGTTTGTTTGGAAATATTACAGATATAAGTAAGTGATATATGTATACAGGGTTATTTGTAAAACATTAATAACCTCGCAGGACTATACTCCTGCCTTGATTGTGAGTCGAAAATGTTCAAGCTATCATGACCTAATATCAATAGTTATGGAGATATGCGACATCAAAGTTTGCATTTTTTTCAATATTTCTGATTTATTTCTTGTAAAACGTCGGACTATCGTAAAATGATTAAAACCCTGAAAAAATTCCAATTGGAATGTTTTCCAATTGGAATTCGAAGGTATTTATTTTTTTATTAAGCTTGCATTAAAAGGAATAAATTTTTCATACTCGATATAAGTTACTGTAATGATAGTCCGACGTTTTACAAAAAATAAGTCAGAAATATTGAAAAAAAATGCAAACTTTGATGTCGCACATCTCCTTAACTATTGATATTAGGTCATAATAGCTTGAACATTTTCAACTCATAATCAAGGTAGGACTATAGTCCTGCGAGGTTATTAATGTTTTACAAATAACCCTGTATATACCCATATAAGAGTATAAATATATTGAACACGTTATATATCTTACCATATCTCACATAATCAATAATTTTTAAAAATACCTAATAATAATAAAAGTAAATAAAAAATAAAAGACATCAGTAGTAACAATAGTAAATAAAATATAATAAACTAAGTAAAAATATTAAATGTATTCAGAAATCTCTCAAGGCAATTCTGTTTATTTGGGGAAATGAAAGATTATTTCGCACTTTAGGCCGTATTCTGCACCAAGCAATATTGTTATTTCTGTATGTTAACAGTTATTGTACTACGGCCGTTTATTAGTAATGAAATGCTTATGCTTGTGTTTATTTAGTAATGTATATGTATTAAGCGTGTAATTATCATGAGATTAATAAACGCCGATTTATCGGAAATGAAACTGAAAAAGGTTTAGATTGAATATGTATTTGTTTAGCATATTCAAATTTTGAAGAACACAATTACTGGATCGAAACATATTCTTCTGGTTTGTTTCTTCTGAGGTATTATGCCGTGTTTTGACTACTTTTTTGGCCTTTGCGTCATAATACCCCAGAAGACACAAACCAAAAGAATATGAGTGGCCGTGAAAACCTAAGAACATTCTTGAAACGTATTAATTAAAATAAATTTTACATATAAATTAAAAAATAATATTGCCCTATACTAAAATTCGAATAATAAACAAGTCTCACCACCAGCAGCGACAAATGTATACTGTATCATGGAAATAAAAAAATTCAACCACAGATGTCGATACTATAGTTGTATTAAATAAAGTAAGTCCATCATCAGGGTTGATGTGTTGTTGGCAATACATCACAGCGTATCAGCCCCGATGATGGGATCCGAAACGTTGGCCAGAAAGGTAGTAGAAACACGGCAGAATATCGCAGAAAACTCGAACCATAAGATTTTGAACGGCCGTGAAAACCTAAGAACATTTTTAAAGTAAGCGAGGTACAAAAATACTATACATACAAATTTCATTTTTTCTACATAACAGCCGTGCCCGCGCGGCTTCGCACGCGTAGGTTTTTAGTACACTGTTTGGATGGTCATATTACTTTCGCGAACCTTCTAGAACATTCTCCTTTCAGAACTTTCAAGAAATGTATCGAATGTATACCTTCTAGACACACCGACACATTCCGCCACTCAGTTTAGATCCTTATAGAACTTTCGGAAATTCTCCAGAACCTTCTCCTTCCAGAATTTTCTAGAGCAGGTTTTTCCGGAACCTTCTAGACTTACCGACACAATCGGCGGGCCCATTCTGGAACAATCTGAAGTATTTTCGGCATTCCCATAACAAAACAATGTGCTAGAATGCACATTTTCGTCACCCACTCCCACCCACGCTCAGCCACCCCCACCAAACTCGCACATTTTCAATGGGGCACCAAGGGCTATCCACCACCATAACCACCTGGGGGTGGAAGTATCTGGTTGTGAAGAAAACTTGGCGGATAGGGAAACACGGGTTTCTTTATATCTATATTATAGTATATATATATATATATATAATACTATATACATAAATTATATTAGTATAATTTATTAATAAATAAAAAATTATAAAAAATAAAATAAAAAAACTGTGTTTAAATATTTTTAAAACATTCTTAATAATAATAATCAAATTTCTAATACAAATAATATTAATAATAATAAACCAGATATCACGATGGAAACACCGAAACAATTAGAAAATCCAACCTTTTTCAACATTGTATAATGACGATAGTAAAGTAAATATACGGATTACTAGAAGCCGAGCAAAACTCATTAGCAGCGTAGCTGGAGAAACCCACTCTCCACAAACACCTGAGACAGAATTTCTCAAACTTTCACTTGACGGTGAGCTCCGGACCCAAACGGTTGTACGCTTTTTGGAGAAGCAGCTCATCGACAAGGCGCCCTGAAGATGAGCAGTGAGATCTGTTCGAAACGTCGGCAGACGACTGGTCCTGACGACCAGAATTTGACGCGGGTTACCCCCAAAGTAGTTAGAACTAACACATATTGTACCCGTGAAAGCCTTCGATTCAACATATATATATATGTTAAATCTAAGGCTTTCACGGGTACAATATATGTTAGTTAATCATTCACCATTCATTATTAAATCATTCACAATCTCACCGATCTAGAATTAAATAATGATACAATTTCGGTTTTAAGCAAAGGTTTCAATTTTGGCGTGGTTCCTCCAAAAATTCCGAAAGAAGACATTGTTACGGGAATTGAAGCGGCGGTATGCAAACTTACAAATAACACAGCCGAAACCATACGGCAAGAAACTTGCCATATACTTAGAAAATCGCTTCCGCCAAAAAAGAACATATCTCTCAACGAAATACGAGCTCTTTAAAAACTTCGCGCGAATAAAGATATAATCATTCTTCCTGCTGACAAGGGAAATTCAACAGTTATCATGAAGAGCGAAGATTATCACCTCAAAATTACTAATTTACTTAATGATCCCGCATATAAACTGCATAATAATAATCCAATAACCTATTTAGAGAAAACAACTAAAGCCAAAATAATGTCATCCAAATTAGACCTAGAGTTGAAAAAGTCATTAATACCTAGAGAAAAGTCGTCACGGTTTCCAAAATTATACGGTTTACCAAAGATACACAAAGCGGATATTCCTCTCAGACCCATAGTCAGTTCAATCGGTTCGCCCCTCCAAATGTTATCAAAATATCTTGCCAACTATTTACAACCAAATGTAGAATCAGCGGAATCTTTTGTCAAAAATTCAGAACATTTTATCGAAATAATTGCGAATCAAAAATTAGAAAAGGATGACATCCTTGTCAGCTTTGACGTAATATCCCTCTTTACCAATATACCCACGGACGAAGCCCTCCAAGCAATAAAATAAATGATCGATCCTCCAGACGACATTATAAAATTAATAGAACATTGCCTCAATAACACCTTTTTTACGTATAATAATAAAATGTATAAACAAGTCAAAGGAGCACCAATGGGCCTATCTTTATCACCGCCAGTCGCTAACTTATTCATGACTAAATTAGAAAAAGAAGCTATAAAAAGGGCACGACTAAAACCGAAACTTTGGATCAGATACGTGGACGACACTTTCGTTATATGGCCACACGGGTTGGAAGAACTACATAAATTCCTTAATTTTTTGAACGAAATCCATAATAACATCAAGTTCACAATGGAAATAGAAAACAATAATGAAATTCCTTTTCTCGATGTTCTAATAATTAAGAAAGACGACGGCACTCTCGGTCATACAGTTTACAGAAAATCAACCCATACCAACAGATATCTCCACGCATCGTCAAATCATCATCCAGCACAAATCGCCTCAGTAGCAAATACCTTGATCACGCGGTCAATAAGGATAGCCGACTCTGATAATATTAAAAACGAATTGAAACATCTTAAAAATGCGCTTCAGTGTAACGGTTTCTCGAATTCCACGATAAATAACGCAATTAAAAGACATTCAAGTAAAAATAATAATAATAAAAATAAATTAATAGAAGCAAAACCACTAGCTACCGCATTCCTACCGTACGTAAAGGGAACTACAGATAAAATAAGTCGATTATTAAATAAATATAATATCCGCACTGTTTTTAGAACATATAATAAAATTTCATCACTTTTAAGAAGTCCGAAGGATAAAATACCTCTAGAATCGCACGGGGTATACGAAATACCATGCGGTGACTGTAACAAAACCTACATAGGAAGGTCAAACCGAAGAATCTCGGCACGCGTCTCTGAACATCGCGTAGATATAAAAAAAATCGGAAACTAACTTCTTCCCTTGTCCACCACTCTCTAACGGAGAATCATAAAATAGACTTCGACAACTCAAAAGTAGTTGCCAGCCTCAATAATGAAACATTTAGAATCTACAGAGAGGCAATTGAAATAAATAAAAGAAATAATAATATAATGAACAACAGAGACGATAGCATTCGACTTCCGACCGCATGGAGCAACATTCTTAATAATAATAATCAAATTTCTAATACAAATAATATTAATAATAATAAACCAGAAATCACGATGAAAACACCGAAGCAATTAGAAAATCCAACCTTCTCAATATTGTATAATGACGATAATAAAGTAAATATACGGATTACTAGAAGCCGAGCAAAACACATTAACGGCGTCGCTGGAGAAACCCACTCCTCCACAAACACCTGACGCAGAATTTTTCAAACTTTCACTTGACGGTGAGCTCCGGACCCAAACGGTTGTACGCTTTTTGGAGAAGCAGCTCATCGACAAGGCGCCCTGAAGATGAACAGTGAGATCTGTTCGAAACGTCGGCAGACGACTGGTCCTGACGACCAGAATTTGACGCGGGTTACCCCCAAAATTAGATAACAACATATATATATATATATAATATATATAGATAAATAATATATTGATATGAACTTGCGATTCTTTTTGTCAAAGTCGCGCGTCTTGTAAATCTTCCTGTAATCTTTAAATTATAATAGTGTATGTCTGATGACAACATGATTGACTATGTAGACGAATATGTGTACTTAGGTCAAATAATTTCACCGAACGACATAACTACAAAGGAAATAGGTAGACGAATAGGAAATGCGTGGAAGCAATATTGGAGTCTAAAGGAAATCATGAAGAACAGAGATACGAGCATAGTAAATGGTCAAAAACAATAATGTATTGGTTCACGAGAGACAAGAAAAGGAAACGAGGCAGGCCTCCTAGAAGATGGGTGGATGAGGTCAAGGCTGCAGCAGGTGGCGCGTGGACCAGAATAGCAAAAGATAGGGAGGAATGGAGGCAATTGGAGGAGGCATTTGCCAAAAGGCAAACAAACGGAACTGCCATGGTGTGACAGCCTAACTTGTCACAAGCAGATTATTATTATTATGATAAAACAATGGCTAAACAAATAATTCTCTAAATTTTCACGGACAATACCCGTAATTATAAGAATTCATCGGTCAGAAAATGATTCACAAAGAAATACTGAACTTTCAAGTACTTTCACTTTCAGATATTAACTTATATTTGTAACGGTTTTCAGTATTCGCTTAAATTCATTTTTTTACATAAAAATTCTCAATGGGTAGACACAAAACTAGTAGTGAACAAAAGTGAGCGATGCGCGGATTTCAGTGCGAGTGCAGTCCACGATGCACTGAAATGTTGCACTGTAGAGCATTGCAGCTTACACATAGCACTGCATCAACGTAATATATTGTTTATTATTATTCGCTCGCAACAGGTCCGACATAATTTGTGAAATTAAAAAACCTAATTATTTTTGTTTATGTAATTAAAATTAATTACGTCGGATTATTTCGATGAACAATCTATGTACCTACGTATTTTGCTGAATTGAATTTTATTAAATTGATTAATTTTGTTGATCAAAAAATCTTAATGCTATTGAAGGAAAGAAGGGAAAAACTTAAATAAAAAAAATGGTCATTATTAGTTTAGTAATTTGAGCATATTATGCAAACCGTTCCTATTAAAAATATTTGACGAAATGCAACGGCTCTGACGGGTTAAGTTTTAAATGTCGCGTCAGTTATAAAAAATTAAGAATATTTTTAATTTCAGAAAACTAACAAACTTTTTATAACACACTTCAAACGTCTAGGTACTGGTTTCGATACCCTACTGTATCGTCGTCAGGATAAAGTACGGTATCGTCATGAGGAAAAAATATAGTACCGTATCGAAACGTTTAAAAACAATCAGTGTAGTCTATACAAAGTTTGTGAGTTTTTTCAAATTAATAATCATGTCCTACCAGAAAGTCAACGAGGTAAACATCAAAATATATACCTACATAAATATTTTTATTTAGGAATTGCCAGTTTTGCAAGCAGCGGTAATTAATTAATATATTTAGATGACATACATAAGCTAGCTGGCATCGTATACAACTCATTTTATGACGATAATTTTTCCAAAAAAAAGAGGAAAACCAGATAAATATGAATATCACAAGCAGTAATTTACCTCCTTCGGTTCTTTCTAACTTAACCATAAAACATCGCTTGAGAGCGAGTAAGCAATATCAATTATCTTGGGGAATCGATTTGGGCTGAAAAATCAGAAAAAAGTAAATAAATATTGCTGACGTAATCACCATCCAGACCCCCCCGTCCCCCGTGTCTTTGTATGTTCCTGATAATTACCTTAGACATCGTCGCATAGATTGTTTCACATTCCAATATACAGGACCAACCTGCCGATAGTTATGCCTGTTGTAAGAGCCACAGCTATGCTGAACAAAATCGCTTTGGGTATTGATATATTCCATGTGTCTGAAGGGGTTTTCCGAAGCAGGATTCTCCTACACCTTTGATATGAATGAAGTTATATAGATACGTTTGATATTTTGTTGTTTGTATATTATCTCACTTGTTAATTATGTTTACGAATTAAACAAATGTTCGTAATGTAAATGTTATGTTAAAAATAAATAAATTGAAAATTGAAAAAAAAAGTCATCAAAAATAAGCAAAGCCAAGAACCCACCCCCCTTTGCTGCTTACGTAATACTTGAATGGCCCCTAATGTTATAACTTAAAGCAACACTAAAGTTTGTTGATATGAGACCCGAAAATTACTCAGCATGATAAAATCTTACAATCTAAAAAAAACGAATCTGCGATTTTATCTATTCAACGTTTTAGATTTTGCAATATAAAATAAACAGGTTTACGATATAAATTTAAATTAAACCATAATTAATATGAAATGTCATTTGAACTACTAATTGCGAATGAAGTATTGTGTCTCGCTTATCTGCTTGTTTAGATGAGCATTGTGTAATATTGAACTGACGAAGCTTGAATCAATGACTCGGCGGTAATTATAGCGACTTTTGAATACTAGGCAGACGTGTCTACCGTGCGCGCCCCATTATGTAAACTCGCATTAATTATAGAATCTATATATCGATACATAATATTAATTTGAATATTATGAACATATAGTATGAACTTAAATGGTAAACTGTTGAAAATATAAGAGGAAAACCATCTGCATACCGATTGGTAGGAATGTTCTCAGGTTTTCACGGCCGTTCAGAATCTTCTTTGGGTAGTTTTCTGCGATATTCTGCTGTGTATATCTGACCTCTCTGGGCGACGTTTCGGATTCCATTGCAGGGTCCATGTGTGTGCGTATGTGATGTACATCAGCCCTGATGATGGACCCTACAATGGGATCCGAAACGTCAGCCAGAGAGGTCAGATATATACGGCAGAATATCCCAGAAAACTACATACCTACAGACGATTAGGAGGAGTTTGTCATGGAGTTTAGAGGGTGCAACTTTGTCGAAAGCTTTGCTATATATAATCTGTATAAATACTTATATGGATAAAAGAACAGGGTTGATAATAACTAAGGTTAAAAGTGAAGAAATCTTTGATAAATTGATAAGATCCGCCTTGCTGTAAGGAGAGGCTGGGGTTTTCCGAATGAAGATGTGACAGTTTTTTATCCATGAGAACTGGTAGTATCCTTTCTCTTTAGCTAGTCGCCTCGCTCTGAGGAAAGGGTTCTTGTTACGGCTGGTGAGGTGGTCGTTGACAAAGGTCTTTTTCGTTTACAGGATATCCTTAGTAGTAATTCCTTTTCGATATCTGATTGCCGAAATAAAACCTTATTTTGGATTCCGAACTTGGCGACAGTAGGTTTGCGCTTCGAAGAGTTGGGATCCTTGTGGCAATTTGCGAGGGTAATTAAAATTTGCTAGTGTTGAAATTTCATCGGAATTCTCATTTTATTTCACCGGGGATTCATCTGATCAATGCATTTTTTTTTATGCCCCCACTGTTCTCGTTTGTTGGATTCGTCGTAGGTGGATTTGATCTCTGATTGTTGGCGACATAAGTTTCCGATCGATCCATTGGATTTATTTTGATCTATTATCAATCCATTTTTGGATTCTTATCAATATAATGTAATGGTATCCAAAACATCGGCGGCGGCCAGGGAGGTCCGATATATATGGCAGAATATCTTTCCAATGAACGAACCTCTATTAAATTAATTTGACTCTTTCTTCTTATACCAGGTTCATTTCCATATCCCAGTATTGGCTGACACCAGAAATTCGCTGCTCCAAGGCGATGGTGGAAATAAATAGCGACTCCAAGTAAGAAATGATATATTACGTCCACCAATATTTTTAATGAGCAAATTTATTTTTATAAAATATTGTAGCATCCGCCATTCCGCTATGCGCGGTGCCAGATATTAGATTATACTTGTTATACCATTAGATTATACCTACATCAAATGTTCCTCTCTTATTATCTATCTATGTAGGTACTTGATTCTCTCAAAACTCGATTGTTTTATATACGTATATTGTACAATATCGACGCGTCTGCGCGAACTAGGTAGTCGTGCCGCATAGGGTTGAGACAAAACCAATTTATTTAGCGAAATATCCCTCTCTTTTTCAGTCGGCGTATATTTAATTATGTCAAAGCTGTTTAAAAGGATTTTAAATAATCGCCGCCAGGCAGACATAATTTATCGACACGTACTTTAGAATTTAAATTATTTTAAGAATATGTACGATTGGACATTGGCATGCGTTAATTGTTTAAGTGTTAAATCATTTTGCAAAACCCATAGCTAAACAGGCTTTTAATCAATTTTGTAATGATAGATCCATTCACTCTTAAAGCATTTCCTTAAAAAAATATGAACAAATATTGCACGAAAACTAAAATAGTGTTTCGGGGTTATAATTTTTTGATGTTATAACAATACATTTGTACATTTTTTTAAGGAAATGCTTCAAGAGTGAATGGATATATCATAATAAAATTGATTAAAAGCCTGTTTAGCTAAGTGGGTTTTGCAAAATGATTTGATAAGTTTACGTTAAATTTAGCAAAATCGAGAGCAAATACGAAATTCGTGTATTGGGGCCTCTTAAAAGCAGGCGTTAACACTATTGTGGTGGCAGCGGCCACTTCCTTTCAAAAACGCGGCGCGGAAAATTAACCGGCACGGAAAAACTGGCCGTAATTCCGTGCGGCCACTAACTAGAAAAAGTAATTGACGAAAACGATTTATTTCAGCTAGTAGAATATTATTACATTTTTATTTACATAAAATTATGCTTACTTATAAAAAAAATACTTACATAATATTCAAATGGACAACGCCTGCCTATTTCCTATATCTTGACAATTATTGTATAATATTGTGACGCCGTGTTATGGTTTGACAGGTTTGAAATTAATGAATTCAATCAATTAGAAAGCTCAGTATTCATAATTGTGAATAACTTAAGGTTTGTTTACGCGTTAGAGCTTTCTGATTGATTGAATTCCAATGAATTGAATGTCAAACTTAAAATATCGAAATTGGCGGCAATACAATGTTATAGGTACATACCTGTCAAGATTAGGATAAGGATTTGACATCTCAATATTGCTATTTTCAGAATAGCATATTATACTAAGTGCTTTTAAAAACCTTTAAAAACATTGCATTTTTAATTGGTTAAAATAATATAAAACGATTTTTTTTATACATGCTATATAATAAAATTCCATTGGCGGGAAATCTGTGTACATGCCAGCTTTAGATAACACACCTGTATCTTCTAATGACTCAATAATCTCTATTATATTCAAGAACATATTCTCATTGTGAAGTTGCAATTTTTCGGAACAAAGTTCTGTGAAATTTGGTTCGAATCCCAGTAGCAGCCAAATATTTTTTCGTGGATTTGATTTTTCTGTATGTCTTTCTAATTGATTAATTAATTTGGTTTTAAATTTCGCAGAACTTTGTTTTGAAAAAAATGTAACTTCACAATAAGAATGTTTTCTTGAATATAATATATGTATGTGGTATCATGTGTCCAAAAAAAAACCGGTTAATTTTGCCGTTCCCTAGCGGCAGTTACACAAAGTGATTTGTGTCTACCGTACCAGAAAAAGAGGATTGCTCTAAAAATGGATAATATATTATGTTAATCAATTAATAAATGAGACTTGTACAAGAAATGTACATGGCGGCTATAGCGTAATTGGATAACGCGCCTGCCCCGGATAGAAGGAGATCCTTGGTTCGAATCCCTGTAGCAGCCAAATATTTTTTCGTGGATTTGATTTTTCTGTATGTCTTTCTGCTTGATTAATTATTTTGTTTTCAAAAATCTCATTGAAATTGGTCGGCAAAGTTTCACGGCATCCTATTGCAGCTCCCCATTTTGTGCAGTAAACGACCATATTTATAAATTTATTATGAAACACGCGTTAATGTGGCGTAATATCAAATGAAGCTTTCAAAAGTTTTGCCAAGCACTTCAAGGTACGATCCATGTCCGCCATTTATAACGCATTCTAATTTTACACTCCTGAGGAGCGAATCATACTCGAAGAATTTTCTCGAGTATTCATTGGGGGCGAATTGGAGTCGTAAATATGTCTGCGACCAAATGTTCGCCGGCCGATGCAAAACAACCGAACTGAAGGTATTGGCGGAAAGATTATAGAAGATATTTCAAGAACAGTTAACTGTCGGCTTCCGTGGTTAAGGCCCGGTTGTTTCAAATTCGATCAAAGTAAGCGTAGAGTTTAAACTGAAATTTTACGTTCTCCACCAATCAGACGATCCGTTTTCGTAAAAATCTATGCTTTTATCGACCGCTTACTTTGATCGAACTTGAAACAACCGGGCCTAAGTCGCCCAAAACCAAATACTCTGACGCCTGTTGTCTCGCGTGACACTTCCGTGGGCTGTGCATGATTCGATTGATAAATACATTTTTTAATTATCGTTTTTGTCTTGCATTTAAGATTTCAAAAAATGTACGATTGATTTTATTTATTGACTGGGATCATCGCTATTTTTGTTCGTGGACGCATTACGAAATGTATGCCTTTAGTTGGAGAACAGAGTTTATATCATTTAATATAAAAAATCTGTCCATTGATAAAATGGTAAAGTCGTCCCTACATACACTGGGATTTTCATTTATTCTGAACAATACCTTATATGCATTTTAAATATGTAGGTTTGATAAGCTTTTTATTTATTTAATTTAATTTTAATCTCATTTCATTGAATAGTCATATTCTAGTCATTAATATCCCTAGTTAACTTCAGCATATACACAAATATTAACTACCTAGTCATTTGAAAATATGCAGTAAAGATGTAATAAAATCGAATGAATCTTTTACAATTAATAAAATGAAATATTCCATAGTTAACTTCAGCTTATACATAAATACCCAATAGTAAAATACCTAGTACCTAAAGATGTAGTAAAAACGAAAGGATCTTATAAAGTTAAAGTGAAATTATGCATGCATGCAAAAAATGCAGTAGGTATGTATTTAATTTTATGCTTCATCAAATTAATTAATTTGTCTTAATTTTCTTGAACTTGAGTGGGTTTCATCACAATTCGGGCATTATTAAAACGGTACCTACTTGTGGTAATAGCTAGTAGCGATTACTTAGTGCGTTCACTGCTAAGACTATCAGAATGTGCTTTTTTCAAGCACATTTATGCTCGATTATGGACTGAATCATTCGTGCGTAGGTACCTACCTACGATCGAAAAATAGTTGCGAGTCTAATCTAAGAATATTAAACATGTAGTATTTATAAGAGAATTATAGTATTTGAGACATGTAGGTTAATATATTTTAGATTAATTTGTGTTTTTATAAATAACGCATATTTACATACTTACCTACGCAAAATTGCCTGACTAATATCGTATTACTATGTGAATAGCTCGTGCTAACCTCAAAAGCCGCACACTGTTCAATCATGAATATAGATTTCCATCTGCTGGGGTACCTACTGGGCACTGCCGCGGCACCCACTCTCTGGCAACCAAAATTCAGGCTCAATTATAAGAATAGAGCCAACACAATGTACACAAAATGATCCCACTTCTAATTGATTATTTTTAATACCCAAATGTTTTTATTTATTGTTCAAAAGCATCTGCGCATATTATAAGAGCTATTTAAGCTTTCCGAAAATGGGCGATGGCATTCATATATTTTTTACATCATTTTTATTTTTCATGGTGTAAGTTGTTGGGTTACTCACATTAGAGGAGGCAGTGGGTTACGTTTCTAATTTATAAAAAAATACTGTTTACTCGCTATATCGATCCAGTAGATTTGCTTATTTTCATATAAATACTTATTATTGATGTACTTATTTATATTATTATACCTACATATTAAAATATTACATCTCAAATATTTTCAATACACTTTTCATAGGAAAATTAAATTAAATTTGAAGGGTCTGTTTCGCCGTGTCCAGATAAACCGCTAAATGATTATGGGTAGGTTACTTGTCAATATTTGAACTAATTTCTTTAATTAAAATGACTGAAATTAGAAATAACTCTTTCAATAAATTATTAAACACATAATTTATTTGATCAATCAAGTAATGCTAATCAAAACAATCAAAGGCAGTGAAACTTTAGCATTCTTCATCTTCTCTTATAACAATTTATTACAATATCTTAATTTTTATAAGTGAGGTAGGTAGGTAAACGTCAAGTATTTTATTTTTTTCTATATTCTTACATATTTTTGCAAAAGCTCGTAATAAACATTTCCCATATCTTTTTATGTATAAATATTTGTACATTTTTCAATAGTATTATACCAATATTTTTACGATATTATTAATATAAATGATGTTGTTAAAAATAAATTAAAATGTCCTAGTTAGCACTTGGAGATTTATTTCGGTCCGAGAGTGACGCTTTATTTTAGACCCCTCCGTGCCAATTCCAATTCGGCCAACCCGTTTAGTCCCTCAATTGTTAAAAGCTAATGAATGAACTAAACTGACGCAGGGCAGAATAAAATGTCGCTTGACCCGTATCATTTTCTCGAGAATGTGGGAGACAATCTCTCGCGTGTTGCAAGCTTTATCTAAACGTAAACACAAATTAATATAATATTTCAAAATACATATTGGCTGCCGGCCAGACCCCATCACGCAAAACGCGTTTTCTTACGGGTCTTGATGTTTAATTACAGAAATAAATTATGTGGTTAAAGGATGTTGTAATTCGTAACGGAAACAAAATACTAGCATTTTAAAATTTATTTATTTGAAATCGTACCAGCCAGACGATTACCATCATGCCATTGCAGAGAGGTGAAGCGTCATGACACACCTCTCGCCTCATCCATATTCATACATCTTCGCATGAAAGCTCTGCGATTGTTGAGGCTCCTTAAAGGACCATCTTCCAGAATTTGGTTAATCTGGTCGTGACGTGAAAAGTAAAATAAAATAATAAAAACCTGAAAAAAAACCAATTGGAATTGGAAGGTTTTTGTCAATTTATTTGACTTGTATTAAAGGGAATGAATTTTTCATATCTAGTTAACCCGATCATGTCTTCCGCATCTATCTTTCCATTCATTCGCTCATCATGCACAAACTACCTAAATGATCATTTTTTAATTCTACGAAGTGTGATCAAAAAATACGGTAAATAATGTAGGTAATTACAAACGATGAAATAAGTTTATGACAAATTTTACTTTACCTCCTTCAAAGTACTCTCCTTGGCTGGCGATGCACTTATCCCAAGATTGGAAACATCTCTAGAAATCTTTCGGAAGGGCTCTGCTGCCTTCTCAATTTTGGGAATGGTGTCCATTCAGCACGGTTTTTATTTTTATAATTCCCAGAAGTGACGTGGTGCTTAATCCGCGGAGTAAGGTGGATGTGGACAGGCAGGATTAAGTTAAAATGCTTTGCACGGACCTGTACGAGATGTTCAGTTCTTTGGCAAGCTCTCGAATAGCCAATCGCCTGTTTGAGCCTTCTTTTTGTACCCATTTTTGAGACTTCTTGCACGCTTTTCTCTGTTTCTGGGGTCGAAGGACGTCCCAACATTTGCTTGTCTTGAATAGACTCATTTCTGTTTTTAAATCACTCAAAACGCTTGTAAACAGTTTTCATGATCATCACATTATCGCCGTATACTGATTTAAACATTTTTTGAGCTTCTTTGGCACTCTTTTGCAACTTAAAATAAAACACGCGCTGTTAGAAATCCATGATGCGCGACGGACTCGGTCAACATGACCTTACTCTCCGGGCTCTGGAAGTGGCCTGATAGGTCGCAACTTGTTCTTACTTGTCACTATTATTATCAAAAGAACAGGCTACCGGGATCGATACTTCACATCAATGTAGCGTCAGTAGTTGCTGCTATAAAAATTCATTCACCGTATTTTTTGATCACACCTCGTATTTAGTAATTTCTTCATTCTTTAGTTTATGACATAATTTCCACTGCATTCAGTTTACTTTTATTCCTCTTCTGCCAGCTCCAGGCTTCACTTACATACGTCAGTGTTGGTACCTTAATTCCATTGTGTTCCAGTCTTGCTTCAGTTGACATGTTTCTATTAGAAATTATTGGATTCAAAGCATCGTTCATCTTATTCTCTGCAGTCACGCTCCTATTTATACCTTTCTCGGCCTTCCTTCTTCTACAGAACATACTTTGCAAATAAACAAACTCATGTTTTTCACTCAGTTATTCGAAAAATTCACTCCATACTATCTTAGTTTTCAATTGTTGACGTTCATAATAAGGTCACTTTTGATTTGAGACTATATTCATAGCAAAAGATGAACACTATTTTTGTTGGTCTCCCAAATAATATTAATTAATGCATTTTGCAAAATTATATAATTTATCACTCTGGAAGAGAACAAAAACAATTTATAATTATGCTTGTTAATGGTTTTATGTTTAATGACCTCATCGTGTATCTTCTTCCATCTTGACACAAGAAAGAAATCTTTTCCACACAAAATGAGGTCTCCGGTAGAGGTCAACATTTTATTTAGAAGGTTAAGAAATGTGGTCCTCAATCAAACATTAACGCTATACTTAATGTATCTACTTAAAGTATTATTTAGAGGAAATTTGCGGAAAAATAATAATGATATCTGAAAATTTTCGACAGCCTTGAGAGTCTAGTGTAGTATTAAGAAGATACTAAATTTTATTAACACATTAATCCACCGTAAATTGTAACATGAATTTTGGCCTGTGAATTAATTTTATATACCTATATATGTATTTATGTAGAGTACCTACTCGTATGCAAATTTCATCTAGTATTCAAGTAAGGCGGGCCAAAGCTTTGCTGAAGGTCGATTTGACTCGTTGAATAAGAAATTTTCTTCTCCCCCACGACACGAGTAGGTACTCGACAGATGAAATGCTTTCGTCTCTCTTTAGAAACGCCAACGCTTTTTGCCCGGTGACTGACTCCTGTCATTTCAACGTTTTCAAAAGATCCCACACAGTCTTAGATATTAAAATTTGCCAGTAATTTGTAAATCTATTCAATATTATAAATTAAATTTTGAAATATTTTTTCCGTGTGGAATTTTGATGTTTAAGGCATCGCATTCAAATTAGCTGAATACGCTTCTAGGCCTAGGTTAAACTAGACTAGAACTCATGAGTTATATCAATTTTGCCTTAATTATTTCAATATGACCTTTAATGTATAGTAAATTAAAATAATTTAATGCGATGGTTTTGTTTTTATAGTTATTATATTCTATTATTCTGCATTATTAATTTGTATTACTCTGCAATCTTTAAAAATTTCGTTAATGGTAAAAAGCTATGCTCCATCATTTTGCTCTCAAATGAACCTTATTTTTATTTCTATTAAACCTTAATCTTGACTTAATTATTCCTATTTAAGTCTAAATAAATGTGTTAAAACGAACCAATGATAATCTCGGAACGCAACAGAAGTTTTTAAAAGTTTCTATTATTTACGGTCGGCTTTTTAGGAGAGATCATAAATTTAAACATTATTAACTACAGTTGTACTATTTACTTAATAAGACTTATTTAAAAATTATTAATTTAATCATTATTAATGATGAAATTACGTAGGTAATTAAGTTTAAATAATAATGTGGGATGTTTTGAAAACTTGACAAAGTGACAGGTCATAATTTACCAGCGAAAAAGCGTAGGCGGTAGATTCAGGGTTGAGTTCAGATCGAAAGTTGATTATCGGGTGACGAGTGAAAAGCGCTTTAACGGGCCGAGCAATTTACAGGGCGTTTTACATCTAGACAGGTGTCACCGGAAAATGACGAGCAATGACTGGTTTGTTTATCTTCTTGTATTTTTTATAACATTCTGACCGATTTTCGTCTATGTCGTCGTCGAGTTTGTATGCAAAATAAAATGATAACTAGTAGTACTTATTAGTAGACACAAATATTGACTTATATCCGTTACTTAATTACGCAAAAAATATTAATATTAAAAGACTGACTACCTTTTTTACTCTGGGGGGGGGGGGGGTGTAGAAGAGAGAGAGAGAGAGAGAAAAATCACTATACAAGTTTTTTATTATGTAAGGGACATTTTTTTTACTCTGGGCGCTATAATAATGCCCCGCCTTGTACTCGTATTTCCACCTCTGCTGATTGTTGAACTTTTTAAATATTTTTTTAATTACACCAAGTTTTAATGCATTGTTTTTTTTTTAAATATCGAGAATTGAGTTTATTTTTTTAAATAAACTTTTAGATTAATGATACTATATTACTTGGGTAGGTGGGGATAGTAATAGTATGCGGGATGGGGCGTGAGAAATTACCATAATTTGTTTGTAGATTTTTTTGCGAGACTTCATTACACGGAATACATATCAAATTGGTATTATTACTATTTTCAAACTTAACTAAGTATGTTATTGTATTATAAGAATACAACATAGGGACGAGGCTTTAATCTCCAACCACTTGGTCTTGTCTATGCCTTACCGCTAGACCGAACAAGCATTTAATTTATAAAATATTAAATATAATTCACAAAAATTAGCGTTAAAGTATATTATAAAATATATTTCTTAAAATAAAAATGTAGAATATCCCCGTACAGAGGACTATGATTGTAAAAATGATCTAGGCATGATAAGGAGCGCGACCAGTCGACCACAACGCGAGAGACACCGTGAACATGCGCCTTAATGATGGAAAAAATTTCCCTTCGCAAAACAGCTAGTAGCTATGTCCGAGAAATGATTTGATACTCTTTCGTCTATCATTTATAGAACAATAGCTAGACCGAAATCTATTTTCCTATAAATAACCCACGATGCCAAATGTTAAGAATAGTTCAATGTAATAAATAATAAGTCAGCTCAATATATCATTATCAAGATTATTCAATATTGTATTGTAGACAATGTCAACCACCTGTCTTTAATCTATATAAATAAAAATGTAAAAGTTCGTTTGTACAAAATCGCTAATCTCTGAAAGTTCTTCACCGATTGCTTTGAAATTTTGGCACAATGTTGCATTCGAATATGAGGATGTTTTTGTATACTTATTTTATTTTTATATACCTACAATTTATTTATATAAATAAAAATGCAAATGTTCGATGGTCCAAAATCTTAAATCCTACAAATCTACATCGTTTGTCCGATTCGACTCAAATTTTGCATACTTACGCTTTAAGACCCGGTGGGTAACATAAGCGACATTTCTTCTATCCCATTTTATCCCTTCCCCTCTCCCTGATATATTTCGAATACAAATCTGTACCGTTCGACCGATCGGACTCAAAATTTTCAAACTTATTGTTTAGGATCTGTCAGTTAATATAGGTGACATTTTCCCTTTCCCTCCCTCAGATATATTTTCTCTACAAATCTACACCGCTTCACCGATTGGACCCAAATTTTGCATACATATTCCCGATGGAAAAAATGCCATATATCCTCCCTAGACATCCTATCCATACCTGCCTTGATTAAATAAAAACACTGTTTGAATTAGGGGCTTTGCAAAACAATGGAACTTTGTTCCCCCAATAACTTTTTTATTATTTTTAAATTATTGCCACTAACTGATGTATTTAAATGATGTTTAGAAGAAGGCCTGATGACCATCATGTATTTCATAATGAAATACGGAGACATTAGAAGTCATATGTTAGCACGTTACTTTGCATACAGTTACACGCATTCAATGGATTGCATTAAATTTTGTAGAAGCATTCATACACGCTTCACATATTATATGTATGGTGTAGAGTTTATTTATTTTTATTATTATTTATTTATTCTCAAAGTAGCTAATACAATAATTTTTATATTTCCTAATACATACAGCATTTAAAAATTTTATTCAAAAGTAAGTATAACGTATTTTTTAATTTTCTCTTAAAAGTTGTTATAAGTATTATTTTTATCCCTAATGTGGAGTTTATATTATATTGTCATACATGTAGACATGCAAGTTAGGCTAAAACATCATTCAACATCATAACAATGTTTCAAGTTTTATGTGCTAGTGATGTGATAACCTGTGGTTTTGACCGTATTTATGTGGTTCGTGTTCAACTGAAGCGATGACTGGTAACTGTCGTTATTCGTAATTTGGAGAGTAATCACCGATGCTCTAGAACGTACATATATGCTCCTAATCTTTTTAGGTCCATTGCTCTTTTTGAGGTGTTGTATTTTTCAATAGCCCATTATAACTGTCGAGGGGATATTATCTATTAACGAAATTATCGTAATAATCTTTGATAAAACAAAAATAAAGCTTTATATAGTATTTGGCCTCTAATATTTAAATCACTGTTAGGTACCAATCATCGTTACAATCGAACATGAATCACACAATCGCTGTTTACCTCATCACAACTAAGTAATATTTAGAAAATGAATTTTACGACATCGATACTGGGGATTCAAGTTGAATTTTCTTTAAACGTTTTGCGCATTTTTAAATCATAGATTAAAGAGTCTTACATGGGTTATCTTACCTTTCCATATGACGGAACGTATCTCAGCGGTACGGTCTGTCAGCGGGGAGCGACGGGAGAACACATCCAGCGGGAACATCGGTGAGTGAGTGATTTTCCAACATGGGGAAGATAACAAACAATCGCATGAACTAGGTTGAATTTTTGCTTTTTAATCATTTTCCTTGTCCAAGTTTTTTTTTCTTAATTACTTGATTTGAGAAACAAAGCACATCGTGCTATTTAGAAAAATTAAATATGTACTCTTTAAAATTTATAAAAAATACATGATTTAATCAGTTTGAAATGAAATCAATGATAAGGACTTTGGTAAACATCAAAATATTGTTTGAGAAAAGTGTCAAGAAAGTCAGCAGTCATTAGTATTCATGTGTGTTATTATTAAGGAGTTACACCGCCCTGGGAGAGTAAAATTTAGGTAGAAACTGACTAATTTTTTGCAATGAAGTGATTAATTATTTTTTAAAAAAGGCACTTTGCAGCGTACATATTAAACTATTGGTGAGAAAAATTTTATTGGAAAAAAGAAAAAAAAAACATTTTTTTTTAAATTGAGAGCAATTTCAATTCTAAATAAGTAGACCTATTTCCATTTAAGAAAGACAGTCGAATTAGTATGTGTAAGCTGTGCGTACGTGTACGTTATTTCGTTGTATGGCACAATGGAACAATGTGCGTCGTACGCACGGCTTACACATACTAATTCGATTGTCTTTCTTAAATGGAAAGAGGTCTACATGATCTTGTATTTTGTCTCGAAAAAACGTGCATCGCAGCTATTTTTTAAAAAAAATCCAATAAAATAATAGTTTAATACCTTAAATAAATCACCTCCATGTAAAAAATGACCTTCCTCAATTTTACCCTCCCGGATGGTGAACCCCTTAATGAATGTTTTTTATTTTTATTTGTTATTGTAATTGGAATCGCCTCGGTCATTTTATATTTAGTCTGGTGTATCTGCTAGTACAAGTGCTCAAAGAGTGGGGTTATAAATAACGTAAACTGCAAACACACTCCATTGTCACAAAAAGAATTCTTTATTTTATAATCTCGGGAAATTAGTAGGATAAAGGAGGTAACATACTTATGTCATTCGATACAATATCTTCTCGTTTCAGTTTGTCCAAAGTCACGTGGATAAGATAAAAAGAAAAACACATTTGTAACGGCCAAGATTCTGGATACATTTATTAGAAAATTTTATTCTTCGTTATAAGCATTTTTGTATTTGAAAATAATGTTATAAAAATCATAACAAAAAGGTAAAAATATTCAATAAAAAATACAGTCGGTCTAAAGTAGCGGCCCGCGATTGCGTCCGGGGGCCTTAAAGCTTCATTTAAACGCAAATTGTTAAGGCGAAGTTAGACGCGGTAGGAGTAGTGGCGGTAGGAGGTGCCGTGCGGCAGGCGGCCCGATGTGGTGGAGCTGTAGCTGGCGTGGTAGCTGCCCGGCCCGTCCCCCGAGCGGGAGGAGCGCTCCGTGGTGTAGTTGTAGTCGGCGCCCGGGCCCGACGCGCTGCGGCGCTCCGTCGTGCTGGAGTAGGAGCTGGCGCGGGGCGCGCCGCTGCCCGAGGAGGACAGGTTGCTGCTGTTGTACGAGTACGAGTACTGCTCCTCGGCGCGCCGCGGCGTGCCCGGCGTGTCCAGCACCACGTAGTGGCGCGGCGTCTGCAACAACACACGGTCACTCACCTCATCGCTCGCGCTCCCTCCGGCCGACCCGCGTGTCCTAATTGGCGATCACCGGTCGCACTCAAAAGCTCGAATTGATTCTGAATTGCATTTACACGGCAAGAATGCGCTTCTTGATAAAGAACATGTATAGTTGCCGGCAAACTTCTCGAAGAATGCGCGAAAGACAAATTTTGGATCTCGTTGGTGGAATGGTACACGCGCAAACTTCCCCTCACTGCGCCGAAAAGTTTCAAGATGTTTGCCGGCTACTGTACACTAACTCTATTATCGTTAGAGATTGTGTATTCTTCGAATACCAATCTGACCATATTTTTATGTCATGTTTATGTCAAAAAACAGTTGAAACGATCGCCTCGCGCATAAAACAGTCGAGTATTAAATTTAGCTCCGATCGCCCTGACTCTTCTCGATGAACGTCAATTAGGACACAGCCTCCGAGGAGAGGATCCGCCGGAGTGGCCGAGCGGCAGATAACTGGAGAAGCATCGCGCTCAGCGCGGCGAGCGACCGTCCGGTGCGTAACCCTTTGACGACTTCGCGACAGTGACCATTGTCCGACCGGATTTGTAATTTCCGCGCGGCCGAACAACGTCGCGCGATTGGTAAATTGTGTGAGAATCAAATCTTTTTTTATCCAAACTGAAACAGAAGATGTCGTGTGTGGGAGGGGTAAAGCGGGTGAACCGGGTAATGTCGAGTGTGCCGGAAAATTTCGACCCGTCGTTAAAGGGTTAGTTACCAGAAGGTAATCTCGAGGAAGACAGTTGCTTGCCAGCTAAGCGACTTTCACAAAACATGCAAGTAAAATAAAATACAAAATAAACACAGCGGGAAATCTTTGTCGGTATCGAACTCACCTAGTGACACGGGCTTGGCCCGATCTGCCCTGCATTTTCGTACGAATAGTAGAACTGTATTTTTCGGGGTAGAATAATGAAACAACAGGTTTAACACTTTTCTAATTTATTTGACGAGAATCGTCGTTTCATATTACAGTTGAGAAAATATTAAGCGTAATAGAAATCATACAAAAGCTGGTACTATTTTCTAGAAAAGCGATTCGTAACAAAACGGTTAAACTTTTGTACAATATTTTTGTGTCCCACGGTTCAAATACAAAATAGACTTAATAATACAATAAAGCATTTGCGTAAATAATAAAAAAATATAGCATTTAGTAAAAAGATTGGAATAAGCGAGATCATGACGTGAAAAGCGTTAGAAATTCGTTCGTTTGCGGAATTCGTTGCCTAAAAAGATAGCTAAAAGCCTCAAATACCTACGTTTCAGCGGAAGCAATGAAAAATCGACAAACAGAATGAGAGGAAAAATAAAGAAAATAAAGCGTTTTCTAATTCAAAGCTTTTAGCGCAATTCGTTACACTATTTTTTTATATTTTTTTGGTTATATTTTTTAAAAATTCGGAGGTTTCTGGTCTAATAAGACGCGTAGTTGCTGTAGAAGACTCTGGTCTTCGGCACGACGGGCGCCCTGGTCCGGTGCGCCTGGGGCAGCAGCACGTCCATGTGCTGCTTGTCCGTGAGCGCGGCCACCTCGCCGCCCGCCTCCGCGATGAGGTCGTTCCTGCGCACGGCGCTCAGCACGCGCTCCTTGGTCTTCTCGCGCGCCGACACGTACGGCTTGATGGGCTGGCTGAGCACGCGCTGGCTGGGCTTGATGGCTGCCCTGGCCTGCGGGCTGAGGATGGACAGCGTGCGCGGGCTGGCGGCCGGCTGGCGCCTGCCGAAGGCCGTGACTGGGTCGGCCACCAGGCTGGGCCGCGGCACGAAGGGAACCTTATCCCAGTCCACCTGGGTGTGCTTCTGCAATAGCCAGAAGCTCTCATTAGACGGGGGAACGCGAGCGACCGACTTTCGCGGCGTATCTTTTAGGCCTCATCGCCTGGTCGAGGTAGGGAGAAAGCTCGAGTTGGGATCCGGGGTTTTCGGCGGAACGGCTTTAGCGCGATCACTCGACTTTGATTAGAGCTAAAGTTACGCGGTTTTTTCGCGAGTAGGATAAAAATTTGTCATACTTTAATGCCGTCTTAGGCCCGGTTGCGCCATCTGTAGTAGCAACGTTAAAAAAAAAAATGGGTTGTTCCATCTATGGTAAAAAATATTTTACCCGCCGAAGTACCTACATACAAGAGTAACTTTTTTTACTCTCTAATATCGGTGGATAAAGGTAAAATCGTTGTTAAAAAAAATGGCCGTCCTCTCACAGCCGATTTGAATATGTGACATTTGTCCATATAGGTACTTGTCATTTGAATTTTGTTGCTGTCATTATCCTATTGAAATTTGTAAACATGAATGAATCTTTTAATTTCGCATTATTTTAGCTATGATTTGACTTTTGTTTGGTTTGTTTGAACTGGTTTTGAGCCGCAAAAGTACGTATTGCCAGTGGTAAAGAACTGAAATAAATCAAATTCCATAGACGAATGCGGTATTTGAGGTTTATTCCGCTTGGTACCCCATTAGCCTTACTATTAGTTTAACAGTGGTAAAAAAAGACGTTTCAGCAACTCGAAGTCGAGTTTATTCTCGGCGGATGGTAAAAAAAGTTACTAGGGTTAATTTTACTCGTGTATAATTTACTTCAAATGGCGCAACCGGGCCTTACTGACTGTCCCAAAAATAGACGTCACTGAATTCGTTACCCTTTGATAAGTTTGCGTGATGATTTATGCCGTACGGCTAGAATGAAAATTGACCATATCAATGGCCCTTGACACCTAGAAAGCTCGTAACGATTGTAATGTTTAGGATAAAATGACATCTCTAAATAGTACCTAAGATATAAAATGCAGATTTATTAAAACTTCGTTTGATTTATGTTGAAATATATAATGTTTAATAGGTGACCTTTCGCACGATTGAGTGCAATTTCATCTGTGTAGGTACACAGTATGTGTGGGAATGAAAGTTTTCTCTCGCTTTTCGGAAATTTGTCGGTAAAGGTATAATGAACGATATTCTGTAGCATCAGTTGTGCCTACAGATGAGAGTACAATTTGGGTGATTTTACCGAAGAGAGGAAGGAATCATATTCCTCTAAAATTCCAATAAAAATTGAGATTATATGACAATGCATGATCTGATATATTAAAATATAATATGTATATGTATAACTCTGAATAATAATCGGGATAAAATATAATTGCATAAAGAATTGTAAGAAAAATATCAATATTTAAGAGTTCAGCGATGTACTATGATTGAATAGGGCAATTCAATAATGCGGCAAATTTTGAATATATTTTTATGAATTGTTATTATTTTATGTATCTATGCATGTGACTTGTGTTAATTTAACGTTGTATTTACTTCCATCTAGTTAATAAGTGTAGTGTGCAGGTAGGTACTAAAGTATAATATTAACATGGAATTTTGTAATATTATGGATCCGCTTTAAACGCGCTTAACGAGCATTTTGAAATACTGTATTATTGTAATTTTCCTCCCATCACGAATTAATTATCTTTACCGCGACATTTATGTTCTCCGAGTGTGATAGAGAGAAGCAGCCGATATGATGTATGCTTCTCCAAACACTTGGCACCTCGGTGTGTCGTAGGCAGCCAAGAGAAATTGCTCGTTATGAAATATGTGTTCGTGCAGTTGAAAGCTATCCAAAATATTAGCACGTCACGCTTGCTGTAAATATTGTTGTGTGATATTACCATTTGTTTTATGTTTAGGACACAGTTTAGAGGGTTTACGGATTACGACAATTATTATTTTAAAAACAATACAATTAATACAATTGAAGGTTTTAATTTACTGCGCTGTATATTATACATATTTTTTACAAGTCTTGGAGAAAGATCTAGTTCACCCAATAGAAAAAACTATGCAACTGAAATTTTAAGTAACATAGATTTAATAAAAACCCCAATTGTCTCTAATTTATTTCTAAATAAAATCCAATTGCGTTATTAATTTATTATGATATTTTATTCTATTTAACTTTGTGCAGTTTATAAAAATAATTTTGGATGTTTTCTTTCCTTTATTTTTAATAAGCACCGCTACCTTAATCTCAACCGCATTTCTACGTCAGAACAAAAAGATCATTAATAGAACCAAAGATTTAGAGGTTATAGAAAAATTGCTTCTTATATTACTTGTCGTTTGTTTAACATTCAAAGTTGACGTAGTTAAGATCGTATCACCGAAGATTTCGTAAACATCGTTGACAGTTCCGTGAAAAATTCGTGATTTTTGACACATTTCTCGCTATTATCACGCCGCGCTTTTCCGCCGGCGGCCGCGGCGTGGAGGCAGAGTGCGCGCGCCGCTGTCTAAATTTGGCGCGCTGGACGCCAAATGTTTCCGAGATTGTAATCTTAGCAGCCGCTTCCACGATCCTTTTTTTAATTTGTCCGAAGAGCGAGCCGGGTTATTTCAATACTACATAAAACACGCCGTGCGAATATCTAGCGTATTGGAAAACAACAGAAATGTTTACACAAAAGTCAAATTGTTTATGGTAGCCGAAGGCGAGGGGGAGGGGCGTCCTGCCCGAGTATTTTGAAATGCGAACGGAAATGCTGATTTCTTCGCTCTTTTCTATTTTATTTTTCACATAAATAACTAAAACGAATGTAGGTACCTACTGATTCTATTTCTGTGGTGTTTAAGAATTGATTTCATAGTAACCATTTCGTATTTATTCAGACAATTATTGAGGGAGAAGAATTTTTTGAATACAGATAAATTATTCATTACTTTTAATGGTTAGAAAAGTTGCGTAAAAATGTTTTACGGGAAAAAATGGTTTATACAATAATTAAAGAAGCAGAAGGATTTGGAACTGTTCCAAGAAAACTGACCGTTTCCTATTTCAAAGATGCCTGCGAGTGTAAAATAATAATGGAACTGTTTAAACAGGAATTCTATGGACGCGGAAATAATTTGTTGGCAAGTCACTCAGCACTTTTTAATCGGAAATCAGTCAATGTTGCGTACGACAAAGAACTGTCTGATGGTCTTGATAAGGATGTGCTTATTATAAAATATCTACGTAGGACGCGTTTTCCCTCATGTACTCGTATTTAATTATAACCAATAATGTCATTCGATTGTATCAGGGCGCAGAATAGAAAACAAAACGATCGAAGATGAGTATTTCGAGTGAGCTGAAAATAAGTAAGAATTTTCCATTTGAAAATCTTGGTTTAGGATCGCAAGCGACAGTTTAGTTTAATTATTGTATCACATGATTCAAGCAGTTATAAAAACGACACATGTATACATAAAACACAATTTCAACCAATTAATCACTTTTAATGGGACACAACATCATTAATCTACCCTCGTATTAATAGCGATACACCTAGTCATCCATTCTTCATCGTCCTCTTTGCACATCGTAAATATGCGCTGCTGAAACTATCCCCCTTTCCGTCGACATGAGAAAAGAAAACTCGCAGAGCACGCGATGCACAGGACATAGCAACAAAACAATTTCGAATCACTTTGACAGTTCGCTAGATTTGACATCAATACCGACAAAGATTTCCATCGAGAACACTTGAACATCGATAATTTTCCATTGCTGGATAGTAGTTTGGAAATATTAACATTGCACATCGAAAACAGGAAAATGGCGACTTACCGTCACGGAGTACGATGACGGGCGGGTGTAGGGCCTGCGGGTGGTGTAAAAGTCGCTTTCGTACACCATTTTGTCGGTTTTCGGGGCTTGCACTAAAGACTAGAAACTGATTCGTTACTCAACAACGGTCGGTTGTTGGATGGTGTCGGCGCGGCGTCTCCCTGTGTTGTGAGGAGGTGGCGGGCTCGGACGCTGGTACCCTTTTAGCTTCGACTCTCCGGACCGCGTCACGGCGCCCGACCAGCGATCCTTAAACGTCAAACATAAATTATAATTACAATTAATCATAATCAGTATTAAAGGTACAGATACACGTGCTTATTATTGGCATGCTCAAAACTAACATGCCCTAACAACTGTACATCCTTGCTTATTAGTGGCATGCTCTTGTCATAGAATAGGGAGGAACTCTAATTCAAAATTGAACCTTTGCAAACTGAAATAGAAAATACAAGTGAACCAATAAATCAAAACAGTTCCTGGGTTTAATCAAACACACACGCTTATTACTGGCATGCTCTTGTCATAGAATAGGGACGCTCCTGTTAAAAATGGAAACTGCAATAGAAAATTCAAGTGAACCAATAAATCAAAATATTTTTGATTTTGGTTTTTATAATTTTTATTGTAAGATTTGAATCATTTATGTCTTTTAATAAAGTTTCATAAACATTATTTGTTCCAAATTATTTTTACATAGCGGTGACCGTGTATTCTACAGACATTCGTGATTCCTATAATAAGTCACGAAAATTAATGTTTTGTCATCCCCCCAATGCGCCGTATTTGTTTCATCTGTCACGGACTGAGAAGATCGCATAGATAATCGATACTAGCCGCGAATGACTCAAGCATGCTCATAATAAGCAAACCTGTTCACACATGCTCAAAAGATACCCCTTCTCACGGTGAATGACATTAGCATGCTCATAAATCAACCGGCAGTTGATTTTTGAGCATGCTTATTACTAGCAATGTGGGTACACACATGCCACTAATAAGCAAGGGCTAAAGAAGGTCAATACTGCGCATGCTCACGTGCCACTAATAAGCATGTTTATTAGTACCTTAATGGTCTCAATACTATAAAATATCTCTGAATCACTATGCGAGAGTCTTAACCATTAGACAAGTATGATAATAGTTTTGTTCATATGAAATTGGTTGGTATTTCATATAGTAATATTCTCGCAAAAGTTTTCGTAATTGTCGAAATCTTCATCTTGAAACAATGATCAAGTCGCAGATTATCGATGCTGCGTGAAATAATTTTTCTGTATATTTTGGTACCCGTCTGACTATATTGACAGTGTCAAAATATTTTTTGTTATGATTATTATTTATATGTTTACGCCTAAACTTTTATTTGAACGCTCTTTGTAGGATATCACCGCCGACCAAATTAATTACACTGATAAACAACTCTTCTGAATTTACCATTTTTATTTGTGTTAATAGTAAAGGAGAATTAAAAAAACGTAATGAATTCTGGTTTCATATAAAATAAGCATATTTTCAAACGGAGCATCAATAAATGTTATATTTTTATTTAAGCAAAAATCTACCTATCCGGCATATTTTAAGTGAAAATTTACAAAAAATAATTTTCGACAACAATTGTAAATAAGAAAAAGTTTTCTGAAATATTCTACCGCATGAATACAACTTTTCTAACCGAAATTTCGAATGCCACTTCAACGTCCGTCGTTGCTTAGGTACAAACTGCATATACAGTTTTGCAAGATGGCTGTAAAAATGTAGATTAGGTATCAATGATAAAATAATTAGAGCTGGTATTGAAGTTAATGTTAATAATAAGCAAATTTTATTAAAAAAAATTCAATCAGTAAGAATTTTGTAGATGTAGGCACTATGATCGGGTATCACTATCCAAGACTTTGAATGTAGGTATTTAATAATCAAGAATGATTTTTTTACATTGTAGTTAGGCCCGGTTGTTTCAAGTTCGATCAAAGTAAGCGGTCGATAAAAGCATAGATTTTTACGAAAACGGATCGTCTGATTGGTGGAGAACGTAAAATTTCAGTTTAAACTCTACGCTTACTTTGATCGAATTTGAAACAACCGGGCCTTAGTCAACTGTTTATATAGAGTTCCAAACCATAAAATATAGGTACTTATAATTAATTTTGAATTTAACTTTGTAAATTTAATAAATGTAAGTATTTTTGTCTTTTAAATTTGAAAGATTTATAATTATTTTTTCGTTAATTTTTAATTGAAAAAAATAATTATATCCCGACCGCTCTAAAGTTTGTCTACGAATTTATTTTTAAATCTTCAACAGGTGAGACATTTCCGCATGGCTCGACCCGTTAGCCGGCGGCTTTGATAGCCTTACGAGAGAAGAGTTATTTGCCAAAATTTTGTCGTACGACAACAATGAATCGCCGATGAATAGAGCACTGACGCAACGCTCCAAGCATCTTTTGGCCTTAAAAGCGTGGGCAGAAAATGAAAAATGGCTGAACTTTGGCCGCCATTCCCTACGCGTCGAAGAAAATTGCGACGTCATTCTAGATATAAACATCCTTTTCAATATTTTTTGAAGTATTTTTAAAATCAGATGGATACCGATGGAAATATAAACACTTTGTTTACACCCTGGAGTTGTTCGGAAAGCTAGGAACTGTTTTTATTTTTTTCGAAGGAAGCAAACACTTGGTGGTGAGATATTATAATTAAATAAATAAAAATTACTTAGTTAAACACGACTTATATTTATTGTCAAATCCAACCAGGTTTCGCTACGACCGTAGCTTCTTCAGGGAGAATCTTAACTGATTCTCTCAATATAAGTGGCGTTTAACTAAGTTATTTTTATTTATTGAATGTTTTTATTTTTAAGATCTTCTACTGTGATGGACAACTATGCTGCCTAACATAGCTAGTATTATAGTTTTCTTCTTCCTCTTCACCCGTTTCCCATTTCGTTTGAGGTCGGCTCTCCATGCTTTTCTTTCCACGACACCCTGTTCTGGGCCATCGCTTCATCCGACTGGGCATTCTTCAGTTCTTTCTTCACACTCCTCCACCACGTGGCGCTGGGTCGACCTCTATCTCTTTTTGTCTCTTGTATTTTGAGCGCGGTTTGCATTGCGTGGATCTCCATGTCTCATCACATGGCCATGCCATTTCAGTTCTCTATTTCTTCACTTTTTCAGTAATTGGGACCGCTACCTACCTAAATCTACCCCTGATATGCTCATTTCTTACTCTGTCAAGTCTGGTTCATCCCCAGACCATCTGAGCATCTTCATTTCACTGGTATGGAATTTTTGCTTGTGCTTCTTCTTTACAGTTCAGCATTCTGAGCTGTAGATCATTGCAGGTCTTATTGCAGTTTTAAATAAAAAAAACCTTTAGTCCTCACTGGTACACGGTTATCGCACAAAACTCCAGCTAGTATTATGGTAGGTATGACTCTGCGATTGTGGTAACGACGCAAGCTACTATCTCAGTATCTGCCTACTTAAAAAGTAATCCTGAATGAATACGAAACTCTGGCAGGTCGCAGATGAGATAACTGGATTGTGTCAACTCGAATGCCAGGACAATATGAATGAGAAGATAGACAGTGGAGGAGATTTTCCTCAGGAAGCCAAGGCCCGCCCCGAGCTTTCGCGTCAGTGATGATGATGGAATCGCGTATTTTGATAAAAATATAGAAATGATTATTCTGTAGATGCGACAAGAACACCTAAAGTATCAATACCTTCATTGAATGGGTAAAGTCGACTTTAAAATTGTCTAGGAATATTATCGACCCGTGTCAAATAGGTTTTTTCAACGAAACCGAAAAACCGGTAATTCGTACGTCAGTTTTGGTGAATATTGAAATAGAACTTCACCAAAGTTACTCGCATGTTATACCTACCAAGTTCATAATTCAACATTTCCTTATACCTAGTAGGTAGGTACCTATGTGTACATTCTACGTCTATAAAAATATTAGTATGTATAAATACGTTATTGGCATTTATAACTTGTAGCTTTTATAGTAGCTACATCACACAAAGTGTCGATGGATTCAATTTAATCTAAAGTACTTAATGATATGAATGATATGAATGATATGAAATAATAGCGAAAAATGCTATGGCATCTTGAAGTATAAAATAAATTATCTTGTTTCTTTGTACCTACATACGAGTATGTACACTTTTTTAACATTTTTTGCGTGTGTTTTTCGCATATTTAGTGTACGAAATCGATACTTACAGATACGATATACAACATCTGTTAATCATCATCATCATCACTCGTGGCACTACAACCCTTGGTGGGTCTTGGCCTCCTCAATAATTTTCCTCCACTCATCTCGGTCTAGTGCCAGCTCCCTCCAGTTCCGAAGCTTATTTACCGAAACCCCGCGAACCCCGGGCAATGTGATGACCACCATTATAACATCACAGCAGATAGAGAGAGGGCGAATGGCGAAATTCCGGCGCCATAAAACGGGAACCAGCCAGCTAAGGGAAGGAAAACCCTGGTCCTCCAGGTTGGGGGTTGGGCTAACAACTCTACCCCATAAAAAAACAAAATGTTACGATACCTCAAGCCAAGCCTCGGAAAACATAATCTGTTAATAAGACGTTGTTAATCAGTCATCACGACCTATAAAATAAACCTGTCATTCTTAAGACCTTCATATTCGTAAAATTAAGATTAAATTTGGGAAATGAATAACATTTGTGTAAATTTGTGTTCCACGAGTATGAAGGTGACACGCCGCTCTCGCTGCAACGAACTTCTTTGCCGAAGTGTTTTATGAATTTTCGCCGTGGGCGCTAACACCGACTGGACTGAAATAGCCATTACTGCACACCTTCAAAGTCATTTTCAATGAGCGTGTACTCAAGAGCGAGCGTAGTACACATAATAATTAAACATTACACTGAGAAAAATATGACAAATTTCATAGGCAACTTAATTTTGGATTTTCATTGCGTTCATTTGCACAATTTAGACAAATACAACCGAATCATTTAAAATAGAAAAAAATCCCTCCCGGCATTCGTCGCAAGAATCAGGTGTGCGTTTTTTTAAAATATTTTTCTCTTGGCCCGATAGGACAGAATTCCGATTTTTGATGTGTAACTTCTTTCCTCTGGCTTTCCTGCAATCTGTGGCAGTGATTTCGTGAAAAAGGACGGAAATGCGTAACAGAAAATACCTAAGACGCGCGCAATTTTATTTGACCAATGAGCGAGCGCGGAGCACGCGCGATGGACAAAAAATCATCGTTTATAAACAAATCAATGTCCAGCAAGTGCCATTACAGCGAAGACGTACGCTACCAGCCAATGCTTTTGATTTTGTATATATGTTGCTAGGTTGGTCTCAAGCGTGTTCTTCTTCGAAACCATGTAATAAATACTTTTTTATACATTAATGTAAACAATAACTACCCTTAATGATTTACATTCTCAAATTTTATGTAATTCATGTGATTACTTTTAAATATTTATTTTAAGTTTTCATACAATATGTATGGCGGCACACTACCGCCATCTATGAAAATAAATAAAAACATATAATTGACTAAACATACTTCTAAATAAAAATGCGTGTATTTACTAATTAATAAATATACAGCATTTTTAAATTTTGAGGTTAATTTCTGTCGCTGCTCAATTGATATTTTTAATTGTGAGATGTCAAATGTTACACATCATATGCGACTACTGTAAGCCTCGCTCGTTTTTTTTTAAGTGTTTGAAAACTCCCTATAGCGATAAATTCTCTATAAAGTAAAAATGAACCAGACTAGTTTGGCTTTTCATAAGAACCCATGTATTAATTCACTCTCTATAAAGAAATGGATCACTTTCTTTAGCGAAAAAATCGGTACACTCTCGCCAAAAATGGGATATTTAGAAAGTCCGTTTCTTGGAATTTTCTTATTTCCTGAAGTATTCCGTATGTCCTGACATACTTAATACTTACGGGAGGCCCGTGATGTTGACAGAAACGTCATCAACAGCTGATTGGAGAAGTTGTGGTTAGAGTATACTAACGCTATCTTCAATGCAGATGAGACCGATTTTTTTTTGAAAAAGGATACTAGACAACACTCTCAAATTTAAAAACGAACAGTGTATTGTTGGCAAACAATCTAAAAAGCGCATTACCAGTGTTAGCGGACATCAAAATGAATCTACAGAAAAATAAAACTAATGGTTATTGGAAAGTTAAAAAATCCACGCAGCTCCAAGAATTTCAAGTTACCGGTCACCTACAACACCAAAAAGTCCGCGTGGATGACATTCTAATATTTCGGAGAGGTAGTGCGAAGATGGGATACAATCTGAAGGGAAAAAACCCCATCAACCCTGATATTCAGAATGTCGAGCTGATTTTTTTCCCTAACTTACCAAAATGCTACTAAAACGACATCGACTCGGACGACAAGGTCTCTAGACTCTATGGACTAGACTACTCTATAGACTAGACGCATGGGTTCTTCTGAACAAAGCCTGGAAAGAGGTGATAAGATGCTATAAATACCTAAATACTAGAGCAAAGACGCGAATCAATGTTCCGTCATTTTTGACGGGTTGCAGCTAAAGGTTCGAACCAAGCTAAACGCTTGTGCTAAGAAAATAGGACTAACTTGCCGGTGTCCTAGAATGGGACTCGAACTACCAATCAACAGGCGAGCATCACAACTACTACACCAACAAACTACTTCCGTTAAAAATAAATTTTGGAGATTAATTAATAAAAATAACTTGATTACCCAAGATACAATTGCAATGGAATACAATAAAATGCAATACAAAACACACATTTATAAGTCTTTATATAATAATGAAAAAAATAGGAATGTTTGTCGACGACTTAAGAAAATATTCGATATTATATCACTCCACTTCATCATTAAAAAACTCAAACAAATCGGTGTAGTATGCAAAGTAAATACATGGATTTCAAGTTATTTACATCACAGACTTCAGTGTGTTAGAATTCTGTTACACCTCAGAGAACCACAAACTTTTACGTTTGGAATACCACAGGGGCATGTGAAGATGGGACCTAATACTATAGGTATACTATTAGGTCCCATCTTATCCATCGTGCATGTAAATCAGATTTTCAAATTAAATTTAAAGGGTGATAACCATGTAATATCGTATGCTGACGGTACAATTATTTATAAAGCAAAAAAGTATCATCAATCGAACTCGATTACAAATACCAATATTAATATCATTTAACAATGGTTTGATCAAAATTCAATTTCCCTAAACACACAAAAACACATTACTTACTAATTTCACTAACAAACATTAAAAATCACAACTACATAAAAGTTGTCATTCATAGTAATAGGTAGGTATAAGTGTGTAAGAAGGGAAATATAAACAGAATATCAAAAAAAAGATATTATTAATAAATTAATTTTGAAAATTAAGCGTTTGATTTAAAAACATATTTGACAACAGATATGATTTTTGGCAACGGATAACATAATTATTTACGTAGGTGGTCACGAAGTCTACCCTCCCGAAACAAAGGCACACCCTCATCTATCTTATCTATGCCCTCACCCCATATTTTAAATAATAGTTATAATTAAATAACGCAGGGCATGGCCTGCTAGTGATAATTGTAAAGTGAATTTGAAAGTAGACCTGTCGTAAATTTTATAAACGCGGTATCATACATAATGACATGCATAGGTACATATTTAATATTACATCGTTTTCACGCGAAAATCGATAAGAATTGAAATTTTCAAAAACGTTGTTTTTATTTCCAAGAATGCGATGTCGTCCTCAAACCTTCAGCTTGTTTATCTACGGAAAGCGGTTAAGTAAAACATAAAGATACTCTATAAATATTTGTGTGTAAATAACCACTCCATTTCATAATTGGAGTAAGGTCACATTGGGAAAGGACGATCTTGCAAAATAAGTTTTCTTCCATTTGTATTCGAAAATAAATCCAGCTGTATTTCATTTGCATTGCCAAGGTTTTAATTTTGACTTATCTTCACAACTTTGAATACTAATACCTACTCGTTTGCAGACTATAGAATACTCTTTTCTGGGGGGCATTTTTTAACGCTAAAATTTTTATCTAAAAAACAAACAAACCATCGCCTTATATTAATTTAATAATATTTATACCTGCAAGCGTGAACTTTAATAATAATAACAATAATAAAATATAATGCGCATCAATTCCAAAGTATTAGTATTTTAAATAAACAAGTATCATATATAGGGTAGGGGGGGGCATAGTGGGGTACTTAAGACTCAAACATACCTACAAGATAAAATATTATGATAAAACAACAAGTTTTGACTCAATATCATGGTTTAATGCATTGCGAACGACTATGGATATGTTTTTCACGATTACGATAAAAATCTACGATATGTGAATACATATATGTAAAATGGCATTTGCCCCGCTATGCCCCCTATGTGGGGGCATAGCGGGGCAAATATATTGTTACTTTAACAACAAAACTTAAACCGACAAAATCTTACCTTTTTCACAGACAATCTTGTATTTTTAATTATGAAATCCAGAAAGTACTGCTTCAGAATGCAAAATTAACCGCCACAATATATAATTGAGTTCGAAAAATAATTGCTGTTTAATTTCACGTAATTTTTTTTTAAAGAAAACACTGTTTTTTTAGTCTTTTTTATAGAGCATAAACGACTGTCGAAATGGCATGGATCGCACGTGAAGGTCACGTGCCGACTGACGACCAATTAAAGCGAGCCCTTTGAAACATTGCACGGCGTTTCGTTCGAGCTTTAGGGATTCCCCGCTATGCCCCGCTACCCCACTATGCCCCCCCTTCCCCTACATATATTCGTGATGTACGAATTCATTTGACAATAAATCTATCTTTTTTCTACCGCTCCGCCACATAACGAGTTTTACATTTTTTATTATTAAATAGAGATGCGAACACGGAATGCGTGTCGCATCGATATTCTTACTATTCTCAAAATAAACTAAACGCTTGTGCTATGAGGATAGGACTAACTTGCTGGTGCTGGCTCGAACTACCGACCACCAGATCACTAGGCGAGCGTCATGACCACCAAATACTAAATTATTTGTTTTGTTGTTAATAAAATTTAAGTGGATAGTATAAATTATATAACAAAAATAAATTAATATTTAACAAACATTATTTTTTCTTTTCTGTCTCTTTTCTTTACTTGGACCTGGTTAAGGATCACCAGATCTAAAAGTATGTCCAAAAGACTTTGCTTCTGCCTTCTTCTCAGGATGTTTTGAAAATGTGACATTTGAAAACCGAATTCAGCCGAACGAGGACGCAAGCACGCATCATTTGACGCACGCGAGTCGTATTCCAATCAAGGGTCTTGTATAGTGATGCAAGGAATACGAATACGAATATTCGTATTCGCCGAATAGTAGATATTTACCGAATATTCGTATTCGTCGAATATCGTTACGGATATTAAAAATAAACGATTTATAACTGAACGCAACGCAAATTACGGTTTGACTCTGCCACCATGTATCCGAACACACCTACGCACTTTATTATCGGGGATTCCCCTAACATTGAATTAATGGATTCGTTGAGTTCTCAAGTTGTCTTCACAGCAACATGAGTTCTTTCATCTAGTTTCGTTGGGTTATTAATAAGGATAGGTGCTCATTCCATTTAGTTTTTGTTTTGTAATACGTATTGTTCGTTACATTTTATTTCCATTGTGTGTAAAAGTATTAACTCTTATAAAATAATTTTAAATTAAATCTAGTAACATGACCTCTCGTAAGCGTGAAAAAAGTGATATTTATTTTCGACCACTGGGAATGTACAAATGGATAAAATAAATGTTGTGCTTTTTGAACAAAAATTTGACGGTGGTAAATTTTAATTATTAAATCTCTTAGTAAAAAAAGAACAATGGTGTATTGTTTATTACCTTGTTCAATTATTCGTATTCGTATTCGCCGAATAGTAGGCTTGATATTCGTATTCGTATTGGTGAAAGTAGTATTCGTTGCATCATTAGTCTTGTATCAAACAAAATTGTTCGCATCCAATCAGGACGTATATCAAGTTGGATTTATTCCAAAGCGGACACATACCGAGATACAGTAGCCGGTAAGATGTTTTCTTGAAATTTTACGGCGTAGTGGGGGGAAGTTTGCGCGTGTACCATTCCACCAAAGAGACCCAAATTTTGTCTTCTGCGCATTCCCCCACTACGCCAAAGAATTTCAAGAAGTTTGCCGGTAACTGTACCACTGTAATGAGTGTTTCTTTTATTATTTATTTAATATAATATTTTATTTTATTTTGTCTATAAAAACTATACTTGATAAATAAATTGTATTCGCTGTATCTCTCTAAAAAAAGACTAACTGTTGTGCTTGAAGAGGGAAAAATGTAGATAGTTACTATCTATATTAACACTTATTACATCATCATCGTCTCAGCTCGTGTCAGTCCACTGCTGGAAATAGGCCTCTCCTTATTCCACTCCTCTCCATTCTGAATTTTTCCCATCCATCCCATCTCATTCGTGGTATTTTTCTTTCATCTTCGCTTTGGCAGCGAGTTTCGCATATTCCATTTGGGGTTAGCGATTGCTCGCATCGCTTACCTTGATTTAACTACGAACCCACTCATTTATTTTTCTATGTTTTGGATTCCCATTTCTCCTTGTCAAATGATTGTCTCCTGAACTGGTGGAGAAGAATTATGCTGTCAGCCGTGATTCACCCCGGGTTGACGATGATGATGAAGACAGACTCTCAACATAATTTGTTACATATACAAGTACAAGAAAATTAAAAAAAATATGTTCTATAAAAGTTTTTCTGAAATGGGTACCGATTTGCTTAGGGCCAACGGGACGGTAATAGGAAAAAAAGGACGCCCAATGGTTAATTATTGCGTACACTGACGTACCTAAACCCCGCATATTAAAGATTTATAAATAAATTCCAGTGTTGCCATCAAGATAAAGCCCTCGTTCAAACAATAAACTCCATTAATAAACAGTATTCTCATTTAGTTCGACTAAATAAAAATGACAACGTTTGAATTTCAAAATTGGCTCATAAGACATTGAGATTCAGTACTGAAGATGATAAACTGTCACGTACTTCAGCTTCAGTTACTACCGCCCGGGATAAGCAGTCATTAGAGCGTAGCACAAGGACGATAACACAGCCAGTGGTAAAAGAGTGACAAATTATTTTCGTGACGAATTTTCGTCTTCACGAAAGAGATTTAAGTTGTGATGATTGTGTCTAGGTACCATTACAAAATTTATTTTAGAAAGTTTTATAATAATGTGGTAACGCACATATTTATAATAACATGAAAGTGATTTTTTAAAAAACATATTTCAATAAAAACAGAGAATTTATGACAATAAGTTACTGGTTTCATGAATAAATATTTAATTTACAAGATGCCTATATTATATTTTATTATGGTTCTGAGAATCGACAAAGATTATACCTATATTCGACTGATTTTTTTTTCTTTTCATTAATATCCGACACCTACAAAGAAAAACGTGAAAATTAAAATTTACTTCAAAAAAGTATCGTTAGTAAAAAATATCAGTTTTTAGTTAAAGGACCTACTGTTTTTCTTTTTCTTTTTCTACTGTTATAGAAGTTGTGTCTTATTTCAGTTCCAGTTTCAAAAACATGCTGTGAATTTAATTGAAACCAAAAGAAAAAGGATTGAACTCTGTAAATGTAAATTACTGAATTTTTTACGATATTGAGGTTTGAGGTAGTGGTGAAAGTAAATTATGGCTATGTTCTGTAAACTGACATTTTGAGCTACTTGCGGGCTAAAATTTTCTCGTGCTGTATAGGTACATACCGTACATACCATTGTATACCAATTATGTTATCTTTGCTGTATAGATCATTCTTTGAGCTTGTACCTGAAAAAAATTCAACGTACTTACCTATCTATTTAAAGTGGTACCTAATTTTACAACTGGTATCATTTTACTTAAGGCCACCTCATCGGTTTTCGTGCTAATGTCAGACTTTAGTGTTCAATGAAGATTCAAAATAACTTTAAAATTTAGATATAGAAGTTTCATCGGCCCAAGAATGGAGATTAATTACGTGTTTATTCTAGTGACTCTTCTATTTTCTAATGCCCACGCTATTATGTGGAGCCTGGCTCCAAACGCACAAAAATGTTTGAAAGAAGACTTAAAAACCAATGTTCTCGTAACTGGCGATTACGAAGTCGAAGAAGCACCAGGGCAAAAGATAGATTACGTTGTAAGTATTTATATTTTTACAATTTTGGAAAATCCATCGCACTGTGCACTAAATTTTTAATTTAGTTTATTCCGGTTTATCTTTGAGGTTATCTTGGCACCAATATGTTGTTACAAACGTCTTTCGTAATTTTTATTATAAAAAATTAAATGTAATTCTTAAATATATATTGCTACATCTATAATCCTCGCACGTAACATACTTATTATAGTGTTGTTCGTCAAAGGGGGTCAGTAATACTTTTACCTTGTAATAAATATTGATACTTTAGTATCTCTATCCTTTTTCCCAACTAGGTCTATAAACTCTCTTATAATTGACAACGTTGTTTGTAGGAAGAGACACTCTTAACGTAAAATGAGAGTAGTTAAGTGTGTTGAAATATCTCATGAGATATCAATGTTATTCAATCACTCTGTGTCTACTAATTTTTGCTCGGCTAATTTTGATTGTTTTAAAAAAATGCAATATCTCGAATATTTCTGAAAGTTTAGCCATCAAAATTTTTTTACTCAGAAAATTTTGGGCATTTTCTTTTATAATCATGCCATTAGACTCATCTTAATTATAGATTTTCGTATTTGTGACAACCATTGCTTTTTTCTTCATATTCTTCATTACCATCAATGGCGCTCCAGCCTGATGTGGGCCGCAGCCTCTTCTGCCAGGTTCTATGCTTCTTCAATATCTTAGGTACCTGAAAATCTCAATAGTTGTATGATACAAACCCTGTGTTGTACTCAGGCAAGCACGGAAGGCAAACAATTATAAAAATGAAATCTCGAGTCGATTGTAAATAATATTTTTTTTAGGTGCGGGACACAAAAGGCCACATCCTCGCACAAAAGGAAAATATTTCAAAAGGAAAATTTTCTTTTGTCACAGAGACGTACGACACCTTTGAGGTCTGCTTCATTTCTCGTGTACCACCACGTAAGAACCAACATGTGTAACTTGTTTTAGTATCTTGATATGTTGAATTTACTAAATTGTATGGATACATTGAATTTATTCACAATTTTTCCAGTCTATCGTTACTAAAATTAAAAGTATTTTTGGAGTGAATTTAATTTAGTCACCAACCATTACAATCAGACAGAAGATATTTGAATAATGTTTAAAAGGATAATATAAATGATTTTCTGCGACATGTCTGAGACTACCAAATTACACTTCACATTTCGCACATTCTCTTTGTTGCCGATTATTTTGATAATTAGCTGACGTTGCGGGTTAACCAATTTCGATGCTGAAACTGACATTGTGAAAAATATTGGGTATCTGGGCAACAGCCATCTCTGCATCTGAATGAGTC
Source organism: Agrypnia vestita (assembly GCA_016648135.1). Taxonomy (NCBI): domain Eukaryota; kingdom Metazoa; phylum Arthropoda; class Insecta; order Trichoptera; family Phryganeidae; genus Agrypnia; species Agrypnia vestita. The sequence continues at coordinate 300,302 of JADDOH010001265.1, forward strand.
AATATAATTAATCAACCGAATATTGAAATATTTTTGGATTTTTCAATATTATTATTTTCGCTTAGATAAAAAAAATATTAATAGTAATATGAAATACAATGTGTATTAATATTTATGAACATACATTAATATTTTTTATCTCTCAAATATACGTCGATCGTCTAGCAATGTGCGCAAAATTCAGCAGTGACAAGCAATTTTTCTCGTAACTTTTCTTGCACTTTGTGTCATTTTTGTATGGCAAGGTATCAAATTAAAATTTATTCATAAAGTTCCATAAATTTTAAATACATATTGTTCTAAAAGACACTAACTAAATCATTTTATTATAATAATACTTTCATCATCTGTCTGTCTGTTACTTCTTAGAATTTTTAGCAATTTAATTATTCTGTCTTCATAATTTGTATGATTTCTAAATTACTATTAAATAATATGAAAACATTGACAAAACTCAGCTTTTTTAATTAGATACTTAATATTAAAAGTTTTTAAAAATATTTAACATTTCGGTTTAATTAACACGAGGGTCAGCTTTTTTATGGTGAGCAAAAATTTTTGATTTTATTATGTGAGTGTATTATTGTATTCATAATTTTTGCAAATTTTAAGAAAAGTAAGAAAAAATTTTTTTGTTTCTTATTATGTGAATGTATTATGGTATTCATAATACATATTATGTACATACTATGATATGACTATCTATACCTATAAAACTCAATATTTGTCCGTCTATTCTCTATATAAATCTATAACTTTCGACAGATCTAATCCAAATTTGGTATACTTATTCTTTAAGACCGGCGAGTAACATAGGCACCATTTCCACCTTCTCCTGATACATTTTCAATGCAAATCTGTACCGTTCTGCTGAATTTTGCATATAGTTCTTTAGGACCTGGCGGTAAACATAGGCCACGTTTTCCCCCCTGTACACCCCATACTTCCCAGCCTAGATTAAATGGAAACATTGTTTTTTCTTAGACGCTTTGCAAAAACATGGAATCTTTGTTTCCCTCACAAATTTATTTTTAACTTAATCTTTAAACTGTACAAAGCCGGGTATGAACAGCTAGTAATAAATAAATAAAAAAAGTAATAAGTGCATCCATTACGATATTGCATATGTCATTGGTATTGATCATTAATCAAAATATTGTCGCTATCGAAGTTCTAACAAGTCAAAAAATGGTCAAAATGTGTTATGCATGTCATTGATAGAGAATCGAAAGACGCGTCGTTTGACCAATCAAAATCAATGTCATTTAACCAATCGTTATTCCAAAAACAGAGCGTATATCAGTGTAGACCGCAATGTTACGTAGACAGTTTTTTGGTCTTCTGAAAAGTTTATGATTTTGAGTTACGCGGTGTTAGAACTCAAGCCACGATATTCTCTGTATTAATGTCTATCATTAACGCTACCATGTCTGTCTGTCTGTTCTCTATACAAATCTTTATCAAACCCTCTGCCCCTATGTATTATTTATACAAATCTATACCGTTTGACCGATATTACCCAAATTTTGCATACTTGTTATTTAGGACCTAGCGGGAAAAAAAGGCCACATTTCCCCCTACCCCTTTTCCCTCACTCTCCCCAGATATATTCTCTATACACATCGATACCGTTTGACAGGGCTTACAGTTTTTATTGATTTTGTGATTTGATAACAGATATGCGGGGACAGGCCCAGGATGTGTCTCTCGTGCTGAAAAGAGGAGTGGAAGCCAAGGCATACGAAGGGGTGAGGATTATATAAATATAATTTATTTCCTCTCATAACGAGGCAGTAAGATATTTTGACTGCCTTGTAATGGGCATATGCAACTGCAATACTTTTATTAATAATTTTCACAAAAGGATTTGTAGGCAAAAGTATTCGTAAAGATGCAGAAATCCAGAGACATGTATCTCGGGTGCAGGAGAATCACTCAATGTAGAGATTCCTCATATGTTTAGTAATGCCAAAAAAAATTTAATAATAATCTTACTAAAAATGATCTTGCTCAAATTGTGGATATTATAATTATTTAGTACAAATAGAGCAACACTTAATTAAGAGTCTAATTATTCATTCAATATTTCCTGAACTTTGTATTTTTAATAAATTTACTTATACTTTTTATGTTTTTCTTTCTATGATGTGCGATCTTCTACTTGTTAGCAGTGGGTAAATGAATTGACATTATGATGTGTGATATTATAACTCAATACTATATAACTAATGAAAACTGATTCATCAATTTTATGTTACTGTTTCGGTTTGCTTCCTTTCTTAAAAAATAAGATAGAATAGAAAATAGTGTAGAACTAATATAGAATTGTGTGGTCAGTTGACACAAAATTTGAAGAATAGCGTAGATGAAACACAAGTCATTAGCATCTTCCATTAAATAAACTGTAATAACATGACTAATCTCTCGTTAAATGCAGATTTCAATATGTGTTATGTTATTCTTCTGTATTCCTAAAAGTGTTTTTCAAATTAACTGATCCGGAACGATTTTTGTTTTAATTACTCTAGCTTTAGAGTGAATCAGTTGCTTTGAACTTACCGGTTTGCAAGTCTGTTTTAGGGAGAGCAGAAAATATTACAAATATGTATGTATATAGTTTTCCTCATATGTGGTACTCCGTAGCACATAATTATTTAATTTTCCAAAGCTTGTATTTTGTGTGAAGTTTGTAAGCATGTTTTACACTTAACATATAAAGAATGTGCAACATTTTCTGGGTTTTAATATTCTTATTTGTTTCTCTGTTGATACTCTCTTTTTTACTTGGAAAACATCACCATGTTGTGTTAGAATAGACGTATTGTCTAACGATAACAGCTGCAATTGGTACAGGCCAAACGCAAGAACACTAGCGTTTGTTTGGACACATTGCATAATAAATCCAGAGAATTTTACACAAAAGATTGTGTATGACTGAAATCCTGAAAAATTGTTATGTTTTTGTATGTGTGAAATAACTTACTTTTACTTCTTGAACGAATGATTTATAACATTGTGGTGACATATTTAATAATTAAATAAAACAACACTTGGTATACATCACTAAATATTTCTTTATTCAATATGAATAAAACATTCAATATGAATAAAGAAATATGTACATTGAACTTCATTCTATAATTTTGTTTAAAAAATTGTGTCCAACAAAGAGCAATGCAACTGAAACTGAGTATAGTAAAAGCCTTAATCCAAATTTTTATTAATAGTTAATCCAAGCCATTTTAATTTTAAATTTCCCAAATAGACCAGACCCACTATTTATTCGCCATGACTCAATAAAATTTTATATTATATATAAAAAAGTTGTAAAAAATTTACAGCACTCGCTGCTTTTTGTCCATATCCGGCGTGTGGGGCCTATTTCCATCTGGGTTCCTACCGCACGCTGGTAATTGTCAAAATCAATAGATTTTACCAGCCGCCTTATGCCAATAATTTTTAAATAGATCAATTGAAAACACTAGCCGCCGCGCGGCAGAAATAGTGTTTTCGGGAATGTGCAAAAATATACATATTTTTTCTTTAACAAAAATAGTGCCCTTTTCACAATTTTTTTTACTAATTTCACAATGTTTTCGCAAATTCCGATTCATTGATTCAACTGACTCAATCAGTTTTATCCAATAATATTTTTAAATTATTTGCCACTTAAATTTCAAATTAAGATTTTACTTTTTTTTGTAATCCTTTACATCACCACGGATGGTGTATTTCTACCGCTCTCTTTCTCATCTGTGCTATGGCTCATTTTGTGCTAAATACTAAACTCGAGTATTTTAGAAAATAATCTTTAATCCTCGAATGATTCCAGATCGGAGAAGCTGCCAAGCTGAAGCCGATGGAAGTAGAGCTGAAGAAACTGGAAGATTTGACAGAATCCATTGTCCAAGACTTTGCTTTCATGCGCAAGGCTGAAGAAGAGATGAGAGATACAAATGGTATGTCATAAATAATTAAGTTGTATACCAGGAAGCAATCAATTACAATAAACCCTCTATTAATCAGACAAATATTTCCGTACAGATTGTATTTATTGCAAAATACTGTAAGATAATTTTTTTGTACTTATTTTTTTTTTGCGTAGATAATAGATTTTTACGAAAACAGGTTACGTAATTGGTGGAAAATGCAATATATAATTGATGGTTTAAACGAAAGATTACTTTAACCGTCCCTAAATAATACACAAATATAATCATTGCTTGATATTTTTGTGTAAATTATAATTCAGATCATTTGTTACCTTGTTCTTATATATTTATTAACTGGGGGATTTTATCAGGATTCAGTCCTTAGTTCAACATTCAACATTATAACATCATACCATTTTGTGTAAAGTATGTTACATATTTTTTAAATTACTGAATGCAAGACAGAGGAATATGGAGGCATCTTGTGAGATATTAGGCCCCCCCATCCTCTAATATCATGATGGCAAACCTAGTCATATTCAACCAGTGACATTAGTTAACCTTTGATATGCCTGAGTGCGGATCCGCACTACCTCCTTAAACTGCCGCAGCGTAGATCCGCGCTCCTATGCCCGCATGCATTTTTCTCCGTTTATCTATTATAGTATTATGGAATAAAGTTCAAAATCCCTTCAGGTGTATTTATATATTTTTACTGAACGAATGAAGGTTTTCAACCAATCAGAACGCTGGAAAAAAGTTAAAATTCATTCTTAGAATGATATAAGAGTAAGCCATATTTTCTAAGATCGGTACGAAAGATGTGCGACAGTTTTTTATTGAAGTAACTGCTGATAAAGGTGTATAAGTTGTTGTTTATTTTATATTTTTATTATTTTGCGATAGTTTGAAATAAAGACTTTTTCAAAAATGACGCAAATCTTTGAATAAATTCACATAAAAGTTCTCAGTGTCCGTTGGTTGTGAGCGAGTCTTGTTTTCGGTTATTAATATCTTTTTATTTCACATTTTTCATATATCGTATAAAAGACTTTGTTCGCAATGATGCTTATTTTCAAATATGTTTTTCATTCAGTTTATTGATATTATGTTTTTATTACATTGTTAAAAATTACAAAATTACATTGTTTTTGTACCTTCGGCTGTAAAATCTATCGAAATATGAAATAAAACAAAAAAACCCCAATGTAAGTTCAGTATTTTATTTTATAATCATTGTCCTTGGGTAAGGCAATAAAAATTTACAGTGGTAATGTGATAAAACAAGTACTTATAAAAACCTTAGTTATGTATCTTTAAGATTTTTTTTTTTATAAATTAGTGGCATCTAACCACAAATTTTAATAAAAAAACAATAGAGTAAAAATAGCAGTTTCGTGTATTATTTAGTGCGGCACACATTGTACACAATATCTACCGCGGCACATCAAAGGTTAATTTCAAATAAATTGAATTCTACCAATAACGTACCAAACTCATCCATATAAGCATGACAATGCCTATTCATGTCGGGGTTCTGGATTTGATTCCCATTGAGGTCACAACATCTTTGTGATTTTCTCAACCCCGGGTTGTTGTTTATTTCGCTACAGTAATCTGGCCGCATAACTTGTTGTGGTGTTAATTTTTTTATATAGAAATAGTAAATATGTGGCAAAAGTGCAGCATAGATCTTTCCATTTAAGAAATACAATAGAACTAGTATGTGTAAGCCGTGCGTACAAGGCACATTGTCTCGTGTTGGTGCTTATACCCGTAAACACCAACACAACGAGACAATATACATCGTACACACGACTTACATATACTAATTTGATTGTATTTCTTAAACGGAAAAGGTCTACATAACCTATCAATATACCTACATATTTAAGAAATAATTCATCACTTTTGGAATTATTAACAATGGCCACCAAACAAAATTGAAGAATATTTGAATTGTCAATCACAAGTGAAATATTAGTGACAATCTGTACTCTTCAACTTTCAGAGTCCACAAACAATCGAGTGCTGTTCTTCAGCATCTTCTCCATGTGCTGTCTGCTGGGCCTGGCCACGTGGCAGGTGCTCTACCTGAGGAGGTTCTTCAAAGCCAAGAAACTAATCGAATAATTTAAATTTACTCGTGACGGGAAGAAGTTACTCACATGGACTGTCTGTGCGGTTTCAATTTTTTTGGGGGGATTTTGAAAACTTCAGAAAAGTTGGTTTACAAGTCGTTCCTTTATTCCACATCTTTATTTGTTTACTAAATCAACATTACGGCGCTGGATCACTTTAACATTTGGTCACTGTTGCAACCGTATTTGGTAACGTAAAGTCAGCATAGTTTAAGGTTTTTTGTCAGTGATAAATTGTTGATACATACATACTTATGTTTATTTCGAAGAAGTATCTAAATTATTTTTCCATCATGATGCAGATTAGTGGGTAAGTTATGTCTGTAAAATGATCTTTATTGTATTGTAATGTACTTTTATATAAAATAATACAAAGATTGTCAAGAATCTTTATGTTTTCATCGACTCTTTCTTTTCATTTCCCACTAACTCAAAATAACGTGCCGATTTTTTTCATATTAATGAATAGAGAATTTTTAAAAATTAAAATCTAATTCTTTAAAAATTCAAATAAACAATATGCGTACCTCTTTCCATTTTTAAGAAAGACAATCAAATTAATATATGTAAGCCATGTGCATGAGGCACATTGTTTGGTTGTGCTGTCTGTAAATGTAGCAGATTAAGACGACGTTCCGGAAATTCTACAAAAGAGAGGTAATAGATAATCCCAGATGACAATTTCCCCAGACCTCATTAGCACCTCTTTTTGAACCAATTTAGGCAATCACATATAATGCCAAACCACCAGGATACCAGGTGATAACAAACAGATCTCTCATGGATTCTAGGAATCAATACAGAACACAAAATAAAAGAATTTTATTTTTCAATAAAATTCTTTCCATTGATGCCTGGAATCCAGGTGATCCCTACCTGGTGCATCACGAATCATACGGATAAAGACCGTTATGGCTCCACCGGAAACTGGCCATAGGGTTGTTAACGAAGTTACCGCCAAAACCGAAACTCCACCGGCCATAGGGATACCAGCAGAAAAACATTATGTTGCAAATAGATATCTATGGATAGGAATGTGTGTCGGAATGGGATATTGTGTTGGAAGTATACATGCTGCTGTGCGTATGTACTCTGCTTGAGTTTAGAAATAAACAGTAAAACTCCATTCAAATCTGTATAATTTATACTCCTGCATAATAATATATTTTGATATAAGGCTTAGCATCTTCATATACTGCCTGCCCAACATAACTTGGCGTGCGGCAGGATTGGAACTAAAACCCGCCCCGCACCCGGCGGCAACCCCTCGCCTTGTAATTCAGTACGATTTTGTATTTGCTCGGGAGCTGTGACATCTGGATTACCAATATACACTGAATTATTATGTCCAAAACAACCAAAACAGTCCGGGGTGGTGCAAGAACAATTGCCAATGAAGTATTAAAGCTTTGCGAAGCTGAAATAATGGACCAATATTACCGTCTGATAGTTTGACAGATAGAGTGGCCGCCGCGGAGCGCGCTGTCACCCGACCAAATTTATATTGACACTGGTCATCGTACATTTAGTACATTATGTATTGCGCAATAAATTTACAACCTGGCAACTTCTGTTTCGCGACAGGGGTGACCTCCCTCGCACGCCAAGTTATCGCGGTGGCACTCTATCTCCTCACGTATGCTCTACGGTCTACATGAATGTAGCCAAAGTAAAGGCGGTGTGCCGAAATAGAAGAATATGGTGCTCTATCCTCTGCCTATCCCTGCAGGGAAACAGTGTGACAGTTAGTTGGGGCCAGTTTTATTAACTTATAGTAATCTTTTTTTAAAGCAAAGATGCATTTTCCACCAACTTGTTTTCATAAAAATCTATGCTCCAAACGAAAGATGATTACAAACCAAGTTGATAAAACTGGTCCTTAATGCTTAGCTTGTGATCTGAACATGCATATATCGACTGCCCCAATGAACAAGACATGATATACCTACTGTCCTGTGTATATAACCTTTCTGGCGATGTTACCGTCATTAGGTTTCCTAGATTATTATTTTCCAGACCAACATTGCTAGGTGGATAGTCCCAAACCCTCAGTCCGCCAAGAAACTGGGTGTAAAAAGGTTAATTAAGCGTCTTACAGGGTTAATTAAGTAACACCATTCAGTAGCTCAGTGTATGGCTACAATGGTGCGTACATATAAGATATGCAAGCAACATTGTAGATAAATGTATACATATATGTATTTTGAACTTTCATCTCAACAGATTTGGCTGTAAAGATCAATTTCTGTCACTCAATAGCGACAGAAATTCACTTACCTCATAATTCCTCGTTCCCCATTGCCTGACGGCAGCCATGGCCATGGTATATGTGATATACTTTTTTTCCAATATTTCATAGAATTGATGAAGTTACCGTAAAAACTATTTGAAAATAAATCGTAAAATGTTTGAACAATTTCAACAAGGTTCTACTGTAAATACTAACTACCATTTGTCAAGGCAATCTCTAATAGGGGCGTGGAAACAAAAAAGCTGCACTAGACATTATGGGAAATAAATGTGTTATGAGTGCACAACAAAAGTATGCAGAACTTTTCCTACAATGAGCTATGCAGAATGCTGCCGTGCTGGGCCATGCTACATGAAACTTACTACATGAGATTTTTAATTAAACGTTAATTCTATTCAAACCATATTAATCTTCATCACCCTTGATGTAAATGAAATTGGTGAATATTACATTGTGTAATCACTTATGTCAGCCGTACGATAGGTCGTAGGTTCTATAACATTCAAAAAGACTTCCATACCTATTAGGAACGTGTGTTAATTTTGAGGGATTCCTAAGAGAGGGCATAGCTTGTACTGTATCGCACTGGGGCTTATTGTTACTGTATTCATGTCAAAGCACTATCACGTGGCTTTAGTTTTCAGTATGTGTCATTTTGCCCAAGTGTACACAATTTTTTTTAACTATGTTGGATTAGCATTAAAACAGCATTTGCAGGAAGTTTTATGTTGAGTTGCGTTGAGTTTTATTTTTATCTTGATGAAGACCCATATCAAATGGAAGATAAACTTGCAGAATCATTGAGAGTTGATTGTTCAACCATTTCTAGACTGACAATGATTCAAAAGCAAGGAAAATGGTTCCATACGAACCGAAGCCAAGCGACGTGGAAAGGCGGTTTTTTATTTGTGAACAGCTACTCCAACAAATCGAAAAGGTTTTCTTCATCGTGAAAAAAATACTGGCGATGAAAAGTGAATACACTACGACAATCCCAAGCGTACAAAATCATGGGGTAAGCCCGGCCTTGCATCAGCATCGACAGCAAATCCGAATTTACATGACTCGAAGCACATGCTGTATTCAGTGGGACCTGCTTGGTGTTGTGTACTATGAGCTACTCATACTGCGGAAAGCTGAAATGGGAAGTCCTACCCCACCCACTTTATTCTCCAGACATTGCTCCTTCTGAACACTACTCGTTTCGATCGATGACTCATGGCCGAGCTGAGCAACACTCCACTTTTTATGAAAATACCAAAAAATTGGTCGATTCGTGGATATCCTCAAAAGACGATTCGTTTTTCTAACATATCTGCCAGAAAGATGGGAAAAAGTAGTGGCTAGTGATGGACAATACTTTGAATGATCAACTTATAACCACTTTTTAAAAACAATGCTGTAATTTTATAAGAATATCCCTCAAAATTAATGCACGGTCCAATTACTTTACCATATAAAAAATATAGCTTCGTCTCTATTAAACATCACCCTGTTGACATATCCGTCTCGCAATTTGTTAGCTAAATAAGAATTAAGTTGATGTTGTGTTTATCCAACAGCTATGACCCACAGTGCCAATAGTATGTAATTACATTCAAAATTAAAAAGTTAAAATAAAACCAATCTGTGATTCATATACTTTTTAAAAAAATATGTATATTTGCTGCTAATTCCATTAATAATTGTACTATCATACAACGAAACATCCGCCGTCATTATATCTGGGCGGGATTACACATTTATACAAGATTTTGCAATTAAATCCAATTATCAATAAAAAGGATTTTTAATTTAATGCAATAATCTCACATAAAAATATTTAACACAACCATAAAAATAAATATTCCGATAAAACATTATTAAAATTTTAACAATTTTTAGCATTTTCTTTTAATTTTATTTTTGCACCATTAAAAATAAAATTATGCTTTTAAAAATAATCTGACACAAAGAGAGGCCATATCATAAATAATGAAAATAAAAACTCTTAGTTTTGAGGTTCTGTCCATAGGTTTTTAAACTGGTGGCACATGGAAAAGCGCTAAAAGATTTTTGTGGCTAGTCATAATTAATAATTTAACTTGCTTATTAACCACGATTATTACTTCAGGTAAATAGATATTACATTTCATTTGGATTAGTTAATATACATCCTGTCTTAGTGAAACAAGATAACAGCGGTATTGAAGTAGGTCAACATGAAAGTTAATTACTCACTAAAAGACATAAATCGGGTGTTTATTTCGGCTTAATTTTGATTTATATTAATAATTTTTCATTAACTCAAAATTGATATGCGTTTCATAATACAGTAGAACCTCGTTAATTCGAAATGAACCAAAAAAACATTATGAATTATGGAGAACCCCGATAATTCAAGGCACAAACAAAAAATTTCGATGCGATTGCGAAATTCACCAAGAATCGCAAAAAATTGTCTGTATTTTTGCATATTTCTAGAAATCATTTTGAAAACAAAATATTTATTATGCTAATACAAAGATCGCAACATTTTTATTACTAAGGCACCGGATATTAACATATTTGTCGTTCTCACTTGCGAAAAAATTGAAACATTTTTTTCACCTCATTAAATTAAAAAAAAATGTATTAATTTATGTCGCAAGGGGGTAAAAATTATTTTGAATTACTAATTATAGGGATTTTTGAATTATCAGGGTTAATCTACTATGAAATTAGCAATTTGCGACTTGTGGGTCTTAAAAATTTTGAAGTATGACAAATCTCGAACTAACGGGGTTTTACTGTACTAGGTGCGAGATAAAAATTTTTGGAAAATATGTATCTGGACACTTTGTACCACCTTTTCTGAAAGAAGAAATGAGTATAATTATGTTTCATTATTTTAATTGAACACACACACACAGTGGAACCCTGACTTTACACAGTTTTGAGGATCGTTGTAAGATAGGGAAGGTGTAAAGAAAAATCATATTTTCGATATATACATAATATGATTATAGGTAGTATTTTGATTAAAATAATCATTACGCTTTTTTTTTTAAATGCGGACACGGAACGCATGTCACGTCAATATTCTTACTGTTCTGAAAATAAGCTTGGATAATTAAATATATGTTTGTTTTAAAAAAGACAATTTAAAACAATATTTTCCAATGTAAAATCTTGTTAATTTCAAATTAAATATTATAATCTTGATAATTCTGATAATCAGAAGTGATAGAAGCCCAAAATCCAAATTTACAGAGTCAACTTACTTCCGTATCACTAATAAAACTGGGGAATACGTCAATAATTGTGCTTCCACCTTATGTGAATCTATGTTAATGCTATGTTAGATTCACATTTATGTTAATTGTAAATTTTCATGATTTTTAAATTTTGTAATTCTTTTGTCGTTTTCACTAGCTTATTATGAGTTATTTTGATGTCTGCATTTAATCTTTGTGATTTAATATAATTTTATGCTCATTTCAAATATCATACGATTTCACAGTTCATTTTTCGTTGTAAAGATGCAACGATTTGGTTTAAAATTTTGGAAACACAATTTAAAAATAATATAAAAATTGTAGTTTTACTTATGACTGTTTGACATTTGATCTGCGTAAAGTGCGTAAATTGCAGGTAAAATTTATTTGTAATGAAACGCAATTTAAAATCCGGGTTTCACTGTTTTAGAAAGTTATTCATTCTAAATTTTGATATAAGTTCAAAAATAAATCCTTGTAAACCTTGTATTTGCCTAAAGCAACACCATAAAATACCATTCCCATTTAAAAATATTTGTATAAAAAACAAAATCACACTTCTTTGAAAAAAAATACAATACAATAAAAAAAAATATAGTGTCGTAACTAACGTAATTATAAAATGAAACTCCAAGATGAAATACTCACTGGTGCAAGTTGCACAAGTAGATTGGCCTCAATTGAATACTTTATTAGAAATGAGATACATTTGCGAGGTTTTACGTTCATTGAGCTATCAAAGCTACCTAGAGGGGATGATTTTAATTGCAGTGAACGTTAATAATAATAATAAATTTGATCAATCGTGATGTTTGATCTGTACATATCGTCCATGAATAAAAAACACTGCCCGAGTAACCCACAAGAAAATGAGAAAATTATTACTGGCATATCTTTATCGTTTGAATTTCATCAAAAAGTCGATTTTGCCCCGAGTCTCGATTAGGCGCTTGTTTATTCATCAACAACATACTGCATTCAATAAAAAAGTGAACATCAAGACGAGGACAGGTATTTAATGTACACATATTTTTGTAAAATATTGCGCAAAAGTATTTCTCGTCACTGATGATTTCTCACATCCATTTGTTCAGTTAGTATTCTAAATGTTCATCATTCAAATGCAGAATTAGGAAACGTTCAACTTTAGAAATACTTGATAAATTATTTTTTTATTTAAATTCTGTGAGCTGGCATTTCACTACAATCCTGTGCAAAAATAACTGATGCGAAAACAATTCGTAAGATAAGTGAATCTTAAAAACATATAAAAAAAATTATAAACCGCTGTTGAAACATGGTAATTCTACATTCCCAGGGCATAACTAGTGGAAAAAACTGGAATGTGTTAATATTCTTAGTATGTATTATAACACCTGCTATGGTTATGCATTTTTAGATTTTGTGTTTTGTTGCCGAACCACAAAGAAAAACCCATTGTGACAAAAACATAACCAAAGATATTTTATTCTAAAATTAACATGTTACGTTTGGTTTTGGTTTCTTACAAAATGAACATTACAAAACATAGCAGGTGTTTCTTACAAAATCAACATTATGCAAAATACGTCTACCGCGCTGGGATTGGGAGCGGTTATGATATAATGAATATACATGGTTTGCTAAATGTTTTTCAAAACCTATATACATAAGCTAATTTACTATGCTGCTAAAATCGCAATGCAATATGTGGATATTTTAGAGAAATAATATTTTTTCAAGCTTAAAAAGCTAATGAAAATGTTTTTGCAGTCCCTAAAATGTAGTACGTATTTTATTTATACGATTTGATCGTGCAGCACAAATACTAATGTATGCGGGTGTGCTTGTTTTAGAATCAAAAGATTTTATTAAGTTTAAAGTATTTGATTAATTTTTATCTTCTATTAAACTTCGGCAAGTTTACAAAATCAGTATTTTTTCTCTCATCACTCGGTAATCAATTTTCGATATGAACACACCCCAGAAACAAATAAAAGTAAGTATGTATTATGTACAATTTAGACTATTTTAAATATTATTGTGAAGAACATTTTGTGTTTTTATGTAAAATTTCTGACATGTTTGACATAAAACTTTCATTTACATATTTAATATTTGAATCTCTTCCTCTTTCTAAATAAAGTGAATACTATCCTCGGTAAGGAATGTTCGGAAGGCCTGCACCGTATGTTGGGCAATATATATGTTACAGGCAAAGTGTAAATTTTGATAATGTATACATTAACTAATATATGAATGCATTAACTATGAGTTTTGGTTACAGTATATACAAAAGAATTGATGAAAACTAGTTGTAGGTATGCATTCACGGATTGGTCTATCAAAGTATTCACAAAAAACTTTAATAAATAATAGCAATCTTAAAGGACGTATAAAATATCCATTGAAATTTTGGTTGAACATAGAAACCAATATTATTTTCATTGAATATAAAATAATATTTTTATAAAATATTCCTACAAACAGAATAATGGTAACGATTTTTAACATGTGTAATCATTTAGAGTGACAACATTGCAATTCCTAGAATTATTTTACATTGGAAACATTATTACTGGCTGTGGAGTACATGCGTGTTGTTATTACTACCTGACTAACCTCAAAGTTTCAACTTAAATCACATTTTCTATTATTCACGACTCCAACTCCACAGTCATCCTTGAAGTATTAAATCATTAGAATTGTTATGTAATGAGTAGAATTGTCCATATGTGATGGGGCACTTTTCAAATTCGCTCTTATTAGGTTAGTTGTCAAATACGCTCATATGACAGACCTTGTTTGTTCACGATTTGATCAGTTCATATCGGCGAGTTCATACATTTACCAGTTAAATCATAAATTATCTAGTGAAAGTATACATAAAATGCAAAAGTGTATACTGTAACTAAAACACATAGTTAGTGTATATGTGGTGAACGTCATTCTCGTAGTGAATGACACTCACCACTTCAATGAATGAATCATTCACCACGAGAAGCAGTATCTTTTGAGCATATGTGAACAGGCTTGCTTATTATGAGCAAGCTAATGTCATTCGCGGCTAGTATCGATTATCAATGCGATCTTCTCAGCCCGTGACAGATGAAACAAATATGGCGCATCGGGGGGATGACAAAACATTACTTTTCGTGACTTATTATAGGAATACGAATGTCTGTGGAATGCTCGGTCACCACTATGTAAAAATAGTATAGCAAGAAATATGTTTATTAAACTTTATGAAAAGACATGAATGATTCAAATCTTACAATAAAAATTATAAAAACTAAAATCAAAAATGTGCGGATGGAAACCCAGGAACTATTTTGATTTATTGATTCACTTGAATTTTCTATTTCAGTTTGCAAAGTTTACATTCTTTTGAACAAGAATTTCTCTATTCTATGACAAGAGCATGCCAGTAATAAGCATGTGTTTGATTGTTAACTTTGAGAATGCTTAAAATAAGCATGCTAATAATGAGCAAGTGTGTACAGTTGTTAGGGCATGTTAGTTTTGAGCATGCTAATGAGCATGCCAGTAATAAGCATGTGTATCTGTGCCTTTACTTATTTCTAAATCAGCCCACTATCCGCAGGTGCTCCGCACCCGCTCTTGCGAAGTGCATACATATATTCGATGTATCAATGCAGTGCAATCATGTACAAATATGTAAATAAAGAATTGATATTATGTATTCTAGATATTCACATTATTTCAAGAAAAGAGATCAATCTTTTAAGAATATTTTTCCAGACCTTTTCAATTGTTCAGTTATTTATGGTTTTATACAATTATTTATTGTTAAACAAAACGTTTTATATTTAAAAAGTTATTTTGTGCACGTTATTGCCTAGTAGCACTTGACAGTGGTAATTAAAAATTACCAAAATTTTCGCTTCTGTAACATAAACTGAAAATTTGAAAAAAAAAAAAAAATTAAAAAGCATGTCGACAATAACACAGAAGTAATCACCCTTCACTAGTACTACCCTTATGATGCATAAGTGTGAGCGAGAGCTCCATCGGACCTCTCATGAACGTGTTTTACAATCATTAGTCGGTTTGATCCTGACTATAGTTATTGTATACATTATCAAAATTTAACACTTTGTCTGTAACATATATATCATAATAAAAATCATAAAAATGTGTAACTTTACAATTATTAGCACTATAAAACTCTTGTCATTTCATTGTTCAGAATACATATCCGCTGTCACGCAGTTTGCATGTCGAAGGAGAGTACTATGAGATGTGAAATTTCTCCAAAAGCAAATGTTCAAAAATGACTGCAAGTAAATGAAGTACTGGGTAGGAAATTTTGCACACATTTGATCACATGCCAGCGTAATCTAGTTGAACAGTCAGTCTGCGAACACCCACGGCTGCAAATATTCTTTGTGTCTGACTCACAACGTACTTGGGATCCACATTCTTGGACACTTCCAGCTTGATGTTCCCCACATAGGAATCTGTGCACAGCGTCCAAAAGTGCGGCTCCTGCACCGAGTACACCCCGGCGAGCCCCGTCACCTTCTGGTAGCAGTGAGCCAGAGTCCTGTCCAAGGCTGTCGGTTGTCTCTGCATGAGAATCATCATGGACTCCTTCAAGAGAGGAAGAACACTGAGACCTATCAATGTAGCGATGAACATGGAGCAGATCGGATCGGCTCTCATCCAGCCGAACTGGTGCATCAAGAGGGCGGAAATTATCACTCCTACAGATCCCAAGGTATCAGCTAGCACGTGCAAGAACACTCCCTTCATCATATGCGAGTTTCCACTAATGGTTTCAATGTCGAGACTGACGTCATTGGCGTGAGAATGGTTTTCGTGTGCGTGGTCATGATCGTGGGAATGGTTGTGAGCCGCGCCGCCGTGTGAATGACCGTGGCCTCCTCCTCCGTGCGAGTGGCCATGTCCGTGTTGGAAGGCGTATATGCCAACCAAATTAACCAGAAAACCCAAAAAGGAAACCAAAAATAACCGTTCATGTTTGACCTGAAAACAAATAAATATTTAAATGAAATAAATATAAATTTATTTAAAATCTATTCATACCGATCGATTCAATCGAGGAAAATTTGCTTTCCCACTACTTGATGACCCCACGAAGACAGCCCCAGGGAGTAGCCACAGCGCAGCCAGTTAACTCCCTCATAATCTAAGTATGAATAATATTTATGAAACAAAATAAACAATTCTTTAATAATATAAGAAGTCCTATAAAAAAAAGATATAATTCATCTTTTTCATTTTAGTCATAGTAAGAGTAGTTGTGTCATGGATCGTTCAGATGGATATTGTGGATGATCTGTCCCCACCCCTTCTTAGTTTACAACAGCTTATATTAATACATATTATGTTCTTACAGCCAATAAAATTACACGGAAAAGACCATTTGTCTAAAAAGTGGACTGATGTCATTGAAAGATTTGGCATATACTTCGTGGTGCAACAATATAATTTAAAATATGTTTTACTTTACTTTGTAATACACGCACAATATGAACTATTAAATTACAACTATAGTTTCGAGAGGAGCAGTCCCTCTCATCATCAGGTATAGATAATAACTAATTTAAATACAAAATTTATCAATCTAATTGGGTAGGTCAGGGGGGCGCGCGGCGGGGAAGGGTATTTTTTCCGCCGAACAGCTCTAGGAGTGGTGAACTGGACTGAAATATGATATTATTTATTAATGTGTTTCCAGAATTTAAATTTTTTAGGATTTCAACGGTTTCCAAACTATTCATTATCCATCGTCTATGAGGAACCGAGTGGAGTAATTTTAATTTGTGACTATCGAAAGAATGATTGGTGTTAATTATATGATTGGCAAATTCGGAGAAATTGTTATTTTTTAAGCAGTGGCGATGTTCTTTTATGCGTGTATTTAAGTTTCTAGTGGTTTGGCCCATATGCGCCCCCCTGACCTACCCAATTGATTGATAAATTTTGTATTTAAGTTAGTTATTATCTATACCTGATGATGAGAGGGACTGCTCCTCTCGAAACTATAGTTGTAATTTAATAGCTCATATTGTGTGTGTATTACAAAGTAAAGTAAAACATATTTTAAATGGACTGATGTCATTTATATTGACACATTCAAGCTATTGTGCCGGTGATACAATGGGACACCCTAGTTAACATTTTTACTATAACTACATATTTACAAATTAAAAAAGAAAAACTTGTAAAAGTTATGCCTGCAGAGTGCGTACGATAAATTTATAGCTTTATATTTTTAGCAGGGATTATTATGATACTCACCTCTGGTGGCTCTATGGCTCTCTCTACAGCTTCCGACAAGATGAAGAAGGCGATAAAGAGAAGGAAAAGACCATTGACGAACCCGGCCAATACTTCGGCTCTTACATAGCCGTAAGAATACCGATCATTAGACTTCCATTTGCTAATGATAGATGCCGCTAGACCAGCCAGAAGACCGGTGCAGTCAAAGAACATATGGAAGGAATCTGATATTAAACCTAAAATAAATTTTAACATTTAATAGAACACATTGGAATAACATAATAATAAATCTTATTATTACTGAAAGAGCACACTGTATATGAGGAATCAGAATTTCTTACGAAAAGCAGGGTTCGAAAAAATTCAAGTTTTATAATAAAAATCAAAAAATCAGATTTTTTAATATATATTCGATATACATATATCAAAAATTGGATATATACCCAAACTTTTTTTTCTCCTTATTTGCACACGTCGATTAATACAAACTCAAAATAATTAGGAAATTTATCATTGTTATTTTATACATGAATTATTATTTATTAAATAAATTAATTGTGTACTTAAAAAGCTAATATATGCAATTATTATAAAAGTTGCTCTTTCTAATGTAGTGTTATGGGTGTTTGTTTCTTTGTGTGAAATAAAAAACGGATTATATGAAACAAATTAAACTTTTATTTCATATTCAATCAGAATCTAATCTACAAGATTTAAAAGAAAAGTATCTTTTGTAGACATTTACTCTTAAAATTTAAGTCCTTAACTTTTAATAATCAGTCTGTTTAAGAGATCACATGAAGCCTCCTCAAGAAAAATAATGAATGTCAAGAAATGTTTATTTAGAGAAACAGTTTTTTATAGTTTCAAAGTCTATTTCTTTAACTTTATGCTCTTTTTATATATTATTATCAACTTATTACTTTATAAACATGTTCTTATTTTTATTATTTAAAATGAGATATTATTTAAAATATGCAAATAGCCAAAAAAACGGGCAGACATTTCTGTTTCCTGTGATAAACAGATATAAATTGAACTATTACAGCTGACCACAATAATTTTACCATATTGTATAAAATAATACCCCAAAAAGTCAACAGATGGCATTAAAATAAATTAAATTTACAGATAAAGACGCTCGAGAAATGTGAAAATGTTTCTCTAAAGGGGGGGAGGGGATGGAATAAATGGTGAATGTGACCATGGCGTAAAACGATTATTAAACCTGTCAACGATGGGTCGTAAGCCCTGTGGCTTCCGTCACTACCTTGCTCTAGGTGGCGTATCTGGATTTGAGGACTGTCTGGCCCCATTCTGGTGAGACAGTGGATGCTAATTTTGTTATATCTTTAGAATACAATGTAGTATTGGGGTATAGTACAAATCTAAGCATATCAGTTGGGAAGGAATTAAAGAGGAAGCAGAGCTTGACAGTGGGGTCTGATGCTGGGGGTCGGTGGTGACGGGACCAAGTCAGAGATCTCGAGTATACTTTTTTTAACGTACAGTTGATTATCGGCAGGTTGTCACGTTAATAACCCTAATAGATATAGATGTACCAGTATAAATTGGCATGCGAGGGAGGGTGTCCCTGTCGCGTAACAGAAGTTGTCAGGTGTAAATTTATTACACAATACATAACATAGAGAATGTCCGGTGACCGGTGTCAGAGCCTTTAATAGAAATTTGGTCGGGAAACACTAAAGAAACAAACCAGAAATGGCGGCCACTCTATCTGTCAACCTATCAAACGGTAATATCGGTCCATTATTTGATTTTTCAGCCTCGCAAAACTTTAATACTTCATTGGCAATTGTTCTTGCACCATCCCGGACTGTTTTGGACATAATAATTCAGTGTATATTGTAAATCAAGATGTCACAGGTCACGCTCAAATATGAGAACGAACTGAATGACAGGGCGAGGGGTTACCGCCGGGTTTTAGTTCCAAAGTCGCCGCACGCCAATTTCCGTTGGGCAAGCAATATCTACAGTGGCATTCAATTTTAGTTAACGTTTTTCAAATGTTTAATTTCAGTGTTTTGAAAGAGAAATCTTCTGAAGATCTTTCTCAAAAGATTCCACATAGAACTGTCACCCCCGCATCGCAATATATTATTGTTGTCACGAAAATATGTTTGTTTTCAAATTTTGACAGTATGGTTAAATCTTAATTATAATATTATTTAAATATTACAGTGAGGAAACAAATGTGACGGAGGTGGTAAGTCATGCTTCTTTCTACCCTAGTTGACAAGTTTTGGTGAAATTTCAAAATAGGATAACGTCCAGGTATTTTTTTGAGATTTAAGAAGAAATATAGTGATAATGAGTTGATTTTATTTTTGATGCGACGATTATTGATGCCTACATGTATTGTAAGAAATAATATAAAAACTCACCTAAACTATTAGTCCATACCCCATAAAATAATTCTACAAATGCAAATGAAAAATTTAACATAAGAAACAAAAATAGATTTCTGGAGTTGCGATCCGACAATATAAGCCTCAGCCAGCCACTGATCTTGTCTTTCAGGCGGCTCAACACCCCCCGGTTATCCCTATGAGTCAAAGGCAACATTTTATCTGGAAATTAAAGGAATCATATAAGTTCTATTGGCGGTGAAACTTCAAAATAATAATCCACATTATAATAATAGCACTTCTGAACAAAAGCAATGTATGTGAAATTTACAATACTTATTTAATTGTAACTCTAAATACGTATACCGATACGAACTTTTGCATACGTGTATTTACAAAAATCTAACCTAGAGCTTCTTAAATCTTTGGTGATACACCTTTGCTGACTGGATATATTCAATCACAAAGAGTATGCTATAAATTGCACAAAAAATTCGATCCACAATTCATCATTGAAAACAAAATCGCCGATTTGCCGGCAGTCACAATTTTTTTTAATTTCATACACCTCCTGTCATCATTGCCACGACCGCCATCTTTCATGTCGTAGATAATTCAATATTTTGTATTTTTAATTTTTATACTACATTTCTATGATTTTTAGCACGTAGGTACCGTATTAATTGATCCAATTACATAATATTATATGAATTGATTTCTGTCTTATAATAAATATTACCTCTTAAATCTTATAATAAATGTAACCAAGTAATCTGTTAGCATTTTTAATACATGCCGTATTATGAAGTGATTTATGTATTCAATTTTTTTATTTCAACATCTTATGGAGTTAAAGAAAGTCAATAAGATTTCCAGTTGGGCTAGTTATATTCATCAGTAATATGTAAACCCTCACAATTACTTGTGCGCAGTGCTATTTTTCTAGAAAATTAGATTCTAGAACGCTGGTTTTGTGAATCCTGGGCATGGAAGTGCCTAAGCCCAAAAGGAACCGAAGGCTAGCGCCTCACTCTTTCGCCGCCAAACGTACGTCGCGTAAAATCGGAAAGGCGATTAGATCGACCGATCGTCCACGTAGTGTGTTTGATTAGCGTATATTATATGGAAAGAAATGTAGTGGCGTTCCGCTAGATTTCTTAGCTGCGAAAAAGACGCGGCGGAATATTCGCGCAGTGTGCCCCCTGGCTTCTTGTTTTTGACTTGAAATATTCACAATGAGATAAAGACTGTAGATGGATATATCTCAATGAATGGTTGCAGCCATTGGAGTTGAAAACATGTTTATTTGTTTTCAAGATGCAAAAAATATAATTAAATATGCGCAAAAAATATGGCCCATAATAGGGAATCGGGAAAATAAGAATAAGGAGTGCCGAACCCAAATGAAATGGGAAATGGGAGAAGAGAAAGAATAGGAAGAAGAACGTCCGTCGCTACAGGCCATACAGGTCCAAGATTGACTTCGTAAATATTATCCAGTTAAACCCATGTATGCATCAAGCCCATTTCCCTCAAGTCAGAAACCTGAAGCCTATCTGCATATTTATTTAATGTATTCCCCAATACAAATACAGGTCAAGGTTAAGAATCTGAGTGTTTGTTTGGCGGAGAAATTTGTTTTCAAATACCTACTTTTTATTCGCATTCATGTGTTATATACTTGGTCTATCTAGATAACTGTTTGAAAACAAAAAAAAAAACTATAGCTTAAAAGGCTTCTCATGCAAATATGCATGAGAAGCATTTAAGCTACAATAATATACATTGATTTAGATACCTAGCTTTTTGAACTGGAAAAGTTTCTGTAGCATGAATTATGCTGCGTATTTTACTCTTAATACTCTCACTACTTTCAAATAAAGAGCCACATATTTGAATACTTCCTTGTGATTGCCAGATCAACTTAGTAGAATTATTCTTTGTGATTACTAGGTCAACTTAGTATAGTAGCATGTAGGTTCCATTTGGGACGATTACCGATTTCTCTAAAAAGCTCTGTTTGCAAAAAGATTATAGGGTAGAATAGATAGAATAGATACGGTGATACTAAATTACTCTGTTTTAGTCATGCAGTAATTTTGGAGGATTTTGATCAATTTTATGGATCTACTTTATGCTCACTACTTTATATCAGGGCCGCTCTAATTTAATATGCCATGCGCCACCCACGTATAGTCCGTCTAACTTATCTGAAGAATGGCCAAATTTGGAACTAACGACGCCATATTGGATTATCTACAGCTGACAGATCTTTGTTTACAGAGGGGTTCACGACTGTTTCGATAGTTTTTTAAGAAAATTTTAGATTGTCACCATGCCAAAAACCATTAAAAGCGGTGTTCGGTAAATAATCTTGAAAACGCACACGTTTTTTGAAGAGGAACAACGTCTAAAAGCCCCAATTATACCGTTTGATTTTGTTCATAGACTTATTGCCGCCACTTCAGGTTAGTGCTGCCATGCAGTTATAATGATGTTCCCATACATAGTTTTTTATTTTACTATTATACAATTTCTTCAGGTATTTCTGAATCGGCAATTTACAAAATAGTTAAAGAAGGTAAAGCGGCCGTGGAAATGGGCATTAAAATATCTACACCCGGAAAAAAAAAGAACTGGAAGAAAAGAAGTGGAAAAATTGATTTAGAAGTCGTAAGATGAGAAAAGTTTTACAACATATTTTATTCGATATTTTTTTACGTAGAATTTTTATTATTTATACTTTTTATTACATAATTCATTAACGAGTTCATTTGTATAAACATCTTTTTTCAAACATAAACTTTTTTATTTATGCACATTAAAGACTGGTTGCATCAACTTACTTTATAGCAATAGTTCATTTAAAGCATAGATTTTTACGAGAGCGAGTTGTTTGATCGGTGGAAAATGCAAAATATCTATGCTTTGAACGAAAAATTACTATAAACCAAGTTGATACAACGGCCCTAAACCGATTGATATCCTTAGGTGTTACTGAGTTAAACATGGTGGTCATGATCATTAGGTATGAGACATCGAATAAAACCGGCGCCACACTGCGCGGATCTTCCGCCGCGTCTCTTCTGTCGTGGAACATCGCTACATTTCTTTCCATACAATATGCGCTTATTAAACACACTACGCGGATGATCGGTCGATCTATTTGGTTTGCCGATTTGGCGCAACGGAAAGACGTGGCGGAAGATCTGCGTAATGTGGCGCCGGCCTAAAAGAATTATTATTGTTTGTTTTTTTTTTCCTAAAAATTGTATTTTTCCTTTATTTTGAAAAAACGCCATTTTGTGACGTTGTGTATTTTACGAATGTATATTTTGATAAATTTATTTGTACGTTAGTTTACTTTTTTTGTTTTTTATCGTGTCGTATACTGCTTAATAACTTGTTTAAGAAAAAACGAATTTGCAAAAAAATCCCTACAAATGAGATAATTTTTAGACTATGGGCAGTACCACAACGATTGGGACGCCCTCCTTTATTCTCCAGATAAGTTGGACGGACTATACGTCTGCATAATATCACTTTGTACATAGTATACATACTCATTAATTCATCTTTCTCTCTATCTCTATATTAAACTGGTCATATTGTCTTATTTAATTATCACTATGGATTTGGTTTAAAACCTTGTAATAATATTTGTTTCATTCTCAGATGTGGCAAATGTCATCGCATTGCTTATACTCAAAATACATAATTTTCAAAGCTATAATATATACTTAGAACATTTTTAATTATGCATTTTATAATGATAGCGTATAACAAAAAAGCTTTGAAAAACCTTGAATTTACTTAACTTCTGATTTTAAGTATGCATTGAATATTATGTTTGTAATGTTTGTAATGCTTGGATAAATAAAGAAATTAAGAAAAACAATGAGAAAACATAAAATCTCTCTACGTCTCTAATCTAAGCATCCCTACCTAACCATGATTTTCAAGTACTTACTTTCAAATAAAATGATGACATAGAATATTTTGAATACCTACTTAATGTGTTTGGTATTACATATTAATTCTTTTAAAAAATAAACAGAGTTTTTTCTCGGTATCATATTAAAAATGTATAAAATGATTGTAGTTTTGTTATGATTTATTAATCAGAATTTAACAATTTCACTGACGTCATTAAAATATTGGATATGTTGATTGTGGTTGACTTTTAGGTTAGGTTGAGTATACTCAATTTGTCAACATTCTTAAATCAGTTAAGTTATAAGAATGCATATTATTTTTTCATGCAAAATATTTCAAAATTACAATTTAACATACGATTCTCGTTGATTTCGGTAGTATCTTATATTTAAATGCTAAAAATGTTTGTTCCCGCTTCTGTTTGAAAAGATTAACCGGAAGCTATAAACAAAATGGTTGCGTTCACTGGCAATTAGCGAACAGTACAGGAAACAACAGCAACGTCTTTCGGTGGACACTCGACGCTGTTACCGACGTTTCATGTCCTATATCCCGCTTTTCGTGTGTATGTGGAATGAAATAACATATTTATTTAATCACATTCGTTGATAGTAGTGTTAATTGTCGTATTTAAGTTTCACGTAGTTATCAGTTAAACTAAATATGGGCGACGAAAGCCATCCCAAAACTCTGTACGTCGGTAATCTCGACGTGTCGGTGACAGAAGAATTTTTATGTGCTTTGTTTTCTCAAATAGGCGAAGTAAAGGGTTGTAAGATTATACGAGAACCTGGAAATGATCCTTATGCCTTTATTGAATTCACAACTCACACGTCGGCGGCGACAGCTTTGGCCGCCATGAACAAACGGGTCTTCCTCGATAAAGAAATGAAGGTAAACTGGGCGACGAGTCCTGGCAACCAGCCCAAAACTGATACCAGCAACCATCACCACATCTTCGTCGGTGACTTGTCACCGGAAATAGAGACACAGACCCTGCGAGAAGCCTTCGCTCCCTTCGGCGAAATTTCTAACTGTAGAATCGTGAGAGACCCTCAAACGCTGAAATCCAAAGGTTACGCCTTCGTTTCGTTCGTGAAGAAGGCCGAAGCCGAGAATGCCATCGCCGCCATGAACGGCCAGTGGCTGGGCTCCCGATCCATTAGAACCAATTGGTCGACTAGGAAACCTCCCACCGTGAGGCCAAACGAAGGCGGGACAAACAACAAGAGAGGCAAGCAGGCTACCTTCGACGAAGTTTACAACCAGAGCTCACCGACAAATTGTACAGTATATTGCGGAGGATTCACTAACAATGTTATATCCGAGGACCTCATGCAGAGCACATTTTCTCCATTTGGACAAATTCAGGACATTAGGGTTTTCAAAGATAAAGGATACGCCTTTATAAGGTTTACAACCAAAGAAGCTGCGACACATGCTATAGAAGCGACTCATAATACAGAAATCAGTGGTCACACGGTGAAATGCTTCTGGGGCAAGGAGAATGGTGGCGGAGACAGTCAGGTAACTTGGACCGCTTGTTGTCCTCCTTTTGTAACTTATAATGGATGTTTTCAGTTTTGTGAAGTCATAGTTACACGCAATTACATTAGTTTTGATTGGTGTAATGCTTGCCACCACACATTTAACTTTAACAAGTGCAGTGGCCTTGTACGGATGCACATTGCCACTTGCTCGACTGACCTTGAACTAGGTGTTTGTTTTTTTTTCTAAATTGCAATTTATTATTGTGTTCCATGCTCCGCTATTGTGTCTTGTTAGTCTTGGATGCTGTTACCACCCTATAATTGCTATCAAATATGGAATTTCTATAACTGTACACGCAGGTGATGAAGGTGAGAGTGCTGCATATAGTTTTGTAAAAGAGCGCGCGAGTAGCAATATGAATACTGAATGTAATAACAAAATGATTTTTCAGTGTATAGATGGGAATAACATGTCACACTAATTGTAATTCTAGATTTTTTAACTGCATATCTTTTTGGCAATTTTTTTACTATTTATTTTGGTTTTAAAATGTTTTTTCTTCTGATTACTTTTATGAAATATCGGCTGACAGGAAGCATTTGACATTTGCTTACACAGTTGCAGATAAAATTGTTTATATTTGTGATTGTGGGCAGCCAGTCTATGAATGTGGGCTTTGCATGTTTGATTAATTTTTTGTGCTTTTGTTACGGGATGTCGCCTGGATTTGTGGAAAGGCAATCTAAAACATATTTTGAGATCTTGATTATCTTAAAACTCTGACTCCATTTTGTATACTCCTATCTGCCTGCATGATACGGCAATACTAGAGTTAATTAATTTATCTTTAGTGTGGTAATCCTTTTTGGCATTACTATTTAATCAGTAAAAAAATTTATTATCAAAATTTTTACTTGATTCTTTCTAAATAAATGTAGATAATAAGTATGAGAAATGTTGTGCATCGGAACCACTGAATATAATGAAATTATCACCTATGAGACATACATAAAAGTTCAGATAAGGCCGATGAGTCACGGGCGTTTCATTTTGGAGCAGCATCACTAATTGCCAAATGAGGCAAACTCAATTTTCTCCTTGATTTAACTTTATTACTTTGAAATGTTTTGTTTTCATTTGTGGGGCATTTTGAATGTCTCCCGTTGAATCTCATTTTGAATGGCAACCATTACAATCTTAGTATATTAAAATGTTCGATTGTTCTCATATTTTTATTCGACCTTGACTGTCGCATCTTCTCAAAACTCAGTTTTAAAGGGTCCACACGCCATCTACACCACTTTTACAACTTTATAATTGATGAGTCAGCATTTAAGGCTGGATCAATGTCATATTTCGATGACACTACAGATATACCAACGGTCCTTACGTATCTGCAAAAATTAAATTTTCGTTTTACTACCTTAAACTATGCAATTTAGTTTTAAAATGTATATTTTCTCATAATGTTAATGTTAAAACACGTTTTTTTTAATGCTGTCCAAAAACAGCAAATTTGATAGTTTAAGACAGTAAATTAAAAATTTAATTTTTGCAGATTGGACAGTATACAGGACAGTATATAGGGAAGTTAGTATATATTGATATATCATAATTTCTCACTTGCTGGTTTGATCTTCAAATATTTATTGTTTTAAATTCCTTAACATAATTATTATTAAATATAATGTTTCATTATATTTTTGTATGTTGCCAGTTGAGTTGTACTATTTGTCGACAACCAGTATCGATATATCTGTTCATTCATGAGGGCAATATAAAACGATGTGACATCGTTTAACCTGGAGTTAAACACTAAAATTCGAGTGGTTATTTGAATTATCATTTTGATATATGAATACTGAGAGAAGTACTCGTAGTTTAATGATTACATCCACATGTTTAGTGCATCAAGTTGTGCATTTTCGCCTTTCACCTCCACCAAGGTTTCCACCCTGTGGGCATATCAGTTCTTACAATGTGCCCCTTCACCTAAAGATCTAGGGTTCACACGTAGCATAGTTTTAAAATTTTAAAAGCAGCCTTTTTTAGTAAGTAACTTGTCCAAATGTTTTGAGCACGTGAAAATCCACATAAACTAAATACAGTATTATGTTTTGTGCACACAATATATATGAGATTATTAAATGATAAAGATCAACAAATACTAAAGTTTTTTTTTTGCAATATTTTTGACAAAGATAACTTTTACATTATAAAACAAAAGTTTGAATGTCGAATGGGTTTGAAAATTTCTGATTCAATCTAAATTGTTGTTTCTTCACAATTCAAATGGAATAATCCAAGAATATGGTCCCGTTGTTCATACAATGAAAATAAAAATTTCACTATATAATTTAATGTCCCGTTAATTTAATGTAACTAAAATAATCGTAATCTAAATTAAACAAACCAAACCTAATAACCTAACCTAACCAAACCTAATAACCTAACCTAACCAAACCTAATAACCTAACCTAACCAAATCTAATAACCTAACCAAACCAAACGTAATAACCTAACCTAACCTCATATATTGCCTATGTAATGTCAAAATATGCAGTGCATTTTTCGAAACTTTTAAGTGTAATATCTTATTTAATACTAACTTTTTAAACGTAAAATATCTTCCATTTTGTTATTAGCACATTCAATAATGTGAAATACTCATTTTCGTTGTATATGCAATAGGACCATTATCTTGGATTCAGACATAGAAATGATATTTATTAGGCTTTCTTAGGTTAGTTCTTAGTCTGTTAGGCTCCTAACAGGACTATCCTCCAGTATCTGGTTGATCTGGTCACGCCATGTCTTCCGCGGTCATCCTCTCTTTCTGGTGCCACATTTTTCTTATCATTCTTTCCTTATTCATTTGCTCAACATATTCAAACCTTCCGAGTGACCCTTTTTGCATTTTATCCACTATACTAAGATCAGCTTTACATTCTTTCCTAACATCTTCATTCTTTACTCTATCATAAATGGATTTGTCACACATGTATCTAAGTGATCTCATTTCTACAGCATTCAGTCTACTTTCGCTCTTCTGCCAGCTCCAGGCTTCACTTCCGTACACCAGTGTTAGTCTTGCCTCGGTAGACATATTTCTATTGGAAATTATTGCACTCAAAGCAATTCTCTGCAGTCACTCTCTTCTGCAGTAAGATGCAGTTTTAATAGATTTTAATTAATTACTAGTTATATTATATTCATTAATTTTTCATAAATATAAATATTTTCATAAATATTAAATTTTTCATAAATAAAATACTAATTTTTGCTGACATTTTAATTTGGAGTTGACCTAATGCAATGCCTTTGTCTATTATACCTTATTTATATACCAGTTGTTTGTGACTTTTTCAGGAATAGTGCGAAGATTCAAGTACCCAGAAGTTAATACAAATTATTTATTTAAGTTTTATTTTATAGATTACTGTACTAAAAGATGTTAAAAAAAGATATTACTAGGGAACCAGATCAGCTTTTAAACATATTATTTTATTTCATAATCTTTCTAATATTATATATTGCAGCTGCCCATTCCAGCTCAACTGCGTCGGTGCGCGCGGACTGCAATCTCAATATTTTAATACCCTTTTAGTAGTTTACCCTGCAGGGTTTTTTGTTGTGTTTGGTCCACATATGAAAGCTAGTTTCGTCACCATTGATGGATGTGCACATTTATCAACAATTATCAAGGCCGTCTCTGAATATTACGAGTGCCTGGTGCTTTTTGGAATGGTCGGCAATATAAATTATTGGTCACTTTTCTGAAATGAGCGCTGGGCTTTTCGGTGAAAACTTTAACCCATTGTCACTGCTGTGTCCTCCCCTAACCACAACAATTTAAATTGCCTAGCAACCAATATGGATTGATTTTTTATTAAACGTGTGTGTGTGTGTGGATTAAATTCTAATTAAATTGGTAAACATATCCTTGCTAGTAGAAATCTGTTTTATCAATAGTTCCAAATTTTCTGAGAAAATAATAAAATTTATCTCTCTTAGTAGGTGGTTGAATTTTTATTTTTGTCGGTTTACAACTTTGTTACCTATGTAACATTGCAACTGCAAGGTTTTCTCGTAGAATCTTCTTCTTCTTCATCAGCCTTTGTCTCTCCACTGCTGGATATAGGCCTCTTCCTTCCCTTTCCATCCTTCCTTGTTATTTGCTAAGTGTAGCCATTTCTTTCCGCTCACAGCAGCTATATCATCGGCCCATCTCTTTTGAGGTCTTCTGATGCCTTTTTTATTCTCCCAAGGTCTCCATTTTTCACTAGGCTGGGTGATGAATTCTGTTGATGATTTAAGTATTTTGAATGTAAAGCTTCTTAAATGAGTCATTGAATTTTCATTGTATATAATGAAGATAGATTTTAATTCGTGAAATGTTTTTATAACACAACTTATTTACCGAATATAAGATTTATGTCTTTAAATATTGTTGAGAAAGGGGATTATCAAATTTTCTGTCAAAATTTTATTTATTTTTTTACAAAAAAAACAATAATGTCTCATGAATCTTTAGGAATATGAAACATTGTAACACTCAAAACACATTGTAAGAACTCAAAGTAGCAGAATTTGTAACAGGGCCATCCTCCAATATTTGTAGTATCTGATTGTGCCAGGTCTTTCGCATATTTTCTTAATCATCCTTTCCTCGCTCATATGACCAAACCATCTCAGCGATCCTTTCTTTTTTCTATCTGTTTCGCCACAGTCAGCATTACATTCACTTCTAATTTGTTCATTCCTCAAAAATGAGCAGCGAGCCGCAACCAGACCGCTTCCTATGTAAAATATGCGGGAGTAGTATCTTGAATAGGGCTATTTTCCCATCACAAAGCTCATGAGAGACGCAGCAACTAAGTCAGAATGGCGAGGGGATCCTCGATCACGAGACCCGACTACAACGACATTCCTCACTCTATCGACCAAAGATTTTTCACACAATCTCTTTAATGATCGCATTTCCACAGCATTAAGTCTACTTTCATTCCCTTTTTGTCAATTCCAGGTTTTACTTCCATACATCAGAGTTGGCACTAGAACGCCATTATGAACCGCCGGTCTTGCTTCTTGTGACAGATTATTATCGGCCATAATTGCATTCAGAGCGCCATTTACTTTGTTTCCCGCAGTCACTCTCCTTTCAATATCGTTCTCCGCCTTTCTGTCTCTTCTGAACTTACTTCCCAAATGCACAAACTTGTTTACTTGTTCTAAGTATTCATTGTTTGCAATTACATCACACTTAGTCACTCTTTTGTCTCTCTCAAATACCACCACTGATGCTGATGATTGCTGATACTAGAAATTCACTCTCCATGCATACATTGGACATCCTGGACACCAGGCACTGCAGGTTGGCTTTACTATTAGTCACTAATACTGCATTGTTTGCGTACAGTGAACAAGATATGGTGAGCCCTTGAAGGCCATATCAGGGATAACACGATCAAAGTATCATTCTCGAAACCTGAGTTTTCCTGTCCGTTTTACTTCACACTTCTTCAGTGATATGTTGGGGCACATGCCCATCAGTGCTGACGACATTGAACATTATGTGATCAGAAACAATTGTTTTCATGACTGTGGACACATCTTAGGACTTGCATCCAACAATTGCGTGAACTTACCAATAGTTTTTTTCATAATCTTTTTTTTTTTTAAAGTTTGTCAAAAGAAAAAATACGTGTTTGAATCCGGAGAATACTTTATTTTGTACAAAAGTAATTCACATTCCTTCTTCACTCAGGCCACTCATAAGCGTCTAATCTGTTTGGGATCTGCATTCTTCGAAGTCTTACTAATACCCCACATGGAAATATAAACACTTTTTTTCCCGCCTTATTTAGGGCATTATCAATCTAAATATTTTACATCTAAAAACTCTTGTTTATATGAAAACTATTGAAAAGAGGTGCTATGTGCTTTCAAGAATTAATGTAAAGAACTCCATTTTAATTTTTTGCAATTTTTGATATTGCATATCTTCATAACTGTTGATATTAGATCATGGTTGCTTGAACATTTTCGAATTATTATCAAGGAAGGAATCCACATGTGAAGTTTTTGCTACCAGTTATTGCTATTTCTTTTCAGTGTGCTTAGGAATCACTTATTTTTAAATATAAGCATAAATTGAACAAAATTAATGGTTTTTTCAGGAGTTTTAAGATTTTTGGCGAATTTCACAATCGCATTGCGTTTTTTTTAACCTAAAATTTCAAATTATTGGGGTTCCGCATTATTCGAATTTTTTTTTGGGTTCCTTGAATTTCGAATTAACGAGGTTCTACTGTAATTTCTTACAAAACAACATTCTTATCTAAGTTTTTTGTATTCATACTGCTGACTCAAGGAGCCACTTTATTTCATGAAGTAAAAGCCCCAGAAATACACGCGGCCGCAATATGAATTGCACACATTCACGCGTATTTTGTAATTTGGATGGTTTTACACTGATTTGAAGGGAAAATTCTCCATTCAAAGGAAAAACATTCTCCAAATCATAGGAAACATTTTATGTGCGTCATTTTAATAAGTTTAGTTTAATATTCTGTATATCTTTAATACCGTTTGTATACATAATATACGTTTGTATACATATAAATTATTTCTAATAAACCTTGCAACAAACATCGCAAAACGGCAATGTGGTGTATTAAAATCAAATACTTTAAACAAAAGTAGAAAACCAATCTGCCTCATCCTATATTTTACATGCATACATCTTCGTAGGCATGTTCATCAGTTTTTTGAGGCTTTCAACAGGATCATCTTCCAGTATCTGGCTACACCAAGATCCACGTCCAAGTCACATCTTTTTTCCAGGCATAGTTTATTTCTGGTATCGTCATTCATCAAGAAGATTTGTGTTAGAGTGTTAGTTAAAGTAGTATAGACCACTACCAATACCGGTTTCGAGACGTACCCGTCTATTCGTCAGGACCAACACTACTCTACTATGTTCACAACACTATACACCACAACTGTAGAATTGTTAACTTTTCACCAATATTTATCACATGCAGGACAAGCATGCCCTAACTAGCCTACAGAACGATTTTAATTTTATTTTGGGAAACATACAGTACAATGTAATAAAAAAAATTTAATATTGAAAAAATATTCATTTAGCATGACCAGTGAAGTTTCCTCGAAGCTGGTAAAAAAAACTAAGTAAAAAAAATGATAAAGAATATGTGATAAAAGTTTAAATTATCATTTAAATTATGATAATCATTTGAAAGATTAAATTATGATAATACGTAAAATGGGAAGGGTGGGAAGAGGAAGGGAATGGAATTCAATTAAAGAAGTATTAAATTTGTTTCAATTATCATAAATGAGATTACGGAGTTTCAATTTAAATAAAAGCAAATTGTCAGTAAAAATGTCTAGGTTACGATCAGGAATCTACGAGGGAGAGAGAGTGAGAGGGGGCGGGGTCTAATGTGGGTGTTATATTTTGTGAAAGTTAAATTGAACAAAGGGCTGTACGGAAAATTGATTTGGTTATTTATTAGAGGTGCTTTATTATTCATCGCTTCCCTAATGTAAAAAATTACTAAATTATTTAATTTTAAACCTTTATTATTGATATTTTATTTTCACCCAAAAGTTTGCAAATTTTAAGACGCCTCATGTGTTCTTTGATTCTAGTATTGAAATTGCAAATTTGTATTCTCTGTATCTTTCTACTAGCGACATGATAATGGACTATTATTCGTCACAGCTGTGGTACCAATACAAAAATTCTATTCAAAATACGAGTTATTATTGTGAATTTTAATTTTAGATTATTTGGACCCTAAAATTTTGGTGTAAAATCGACCTTACTTTACTGCTGCTACTGGATAGGTTAGAATTTTTTGACTAAACATGTTAGTGAAATTTACGCAGCCCTATATCTGTCGGGGGAAGCTCGGGTGTACCAGTGTACGCAGTACAACTTCTCCATTGGTGGAGTATATTATAGAATCTAAATTCAAGAATGAAATCTATTTATTTATGTGTTGAACTGTTCGGATGTTCTCAGGAAAGAAGATCCTGTTATTATGATTATGAGTAGAGATGTGTAGAAATCCTGTTTAAATAATCATTAACAAAATAATTAATTTATGTTTGCAGAATATGGCGAGTGCACAGCAGCAACAATTATCAGCACAAGGAGCGCAATATCCTTACACCAATTATCAGCAGCAAATGAGTTACTGGTATCCGCAGGTATTACACTTGTTTTATTTTTCACTTTGTGGATAGTTATATTTCTAATAACTGCGTTAGTGTTCAGTCTGAGTCCGAAAAAAGTCAGAATCGAGTGAAGATTGAAATAGCCTTTCGTAAATTGAAATATAACTTGATTTTCGACTAGGGCGATTCAAATATGAAGAATTGGAAAAAATTATTTAATTTTTTTTGTCAGTAATAATAAGTATTTGTTATAGAAATAGCAAAATCTTTGCATAAGTGTGAATAACAGGGTTTGAAAAAATCAGATTTTTTGATATATGGGTGTTTGTTTCTTTGTGTGATATAAAAAATGGATTATCTGAAACAAATAAACTAAAAAACAACCGTAAATAACCATAATTCTTCTAATTCTTCTTCTAATTATTAAACTGTTATTATTAATTGTTGCGCAGGTGTGAACTTTTGTTTATTTAAATAAATATACCATACCTGTAATTCATCATAACACATGCTCTCTATGTAAGAAATATTTTTCAAATAGAGAAAAGTAAATAAAGATAAAAATAAAATGGTATTGTCACTTGAACCAAATTATGATCTGGTGTCGTAATATTTGTGTATTGCTTTTTGGTATGGCAAGAATTATGAATTAAGGTTGAAGTGATGTGTGTTACAGAGTTACCCGGGAATGCAGGCAGGCTATATGCCCCCGGGATACACGTACCAGCAGTACGCCGCGGCCTACAACAACCCGCAGACGGCAGCAGGTAATTAACACATTGAGCAACATTTCATGTCTTTGACCCAGTCGCGAAATGCAAGCTAAGAAATTTTTCACCCATCAATGCAATTTGAACGATAATTTGATCACAGTTGTATATTGCTGTACACGTTGCTGGTAGTATATTATAATTGTGGGGTGTAAAAGCAAAGGCAGCAATATATATTGTTGAAATGTAAAGTATAGTTCCCCCTCTCATTATAAACAGTAATGCAGTAGACCCAATATATTTATAATCTTTTATTGCCCTGGGTAAATCTCCAACCCAGGTTACTGTGAGTCTATTCTCTGTTTCTCCCTTTAAAGTAAACAGCGCTATAATTATTTGTTTTTTAATAAAATATTTTTGAAGGGCATACTTCTGTTACAGTCATATGAAAAGTGTTATTTCTAGGCTGTCTCCTGATAGCATTTGAGACTATTTTCATATGACGATGGAGTTTGTCAGGGTTACGCTTATCCTAATACCCTTTATCAGAGTAACATTAAAATGCCCACAAAGTATGTGATAGTCTATAGCTGTAAAGTTTAATGGAGAATGTTGACTCGGCAGGTTACCGCATGGCCATCCAGCCGGGCTGGGGTGCGGCCCCGGGCACGGCCGCCCCCGCGCAGCCCCCCGTCATGTACGCGGCCATGCAGCAGTACCCCTCGCAGTAGGTTCCCCGCAGCCCCGTCTCCCGTGTCCAGGTCGCGAGCACCGTCCCACCCGGCATATGACAATGATATTCTTATAACTGTGGAAGAGGTGATGACAACATGGATGGTATAGGTCGAGACCTCGCAGGATTCTTGGAAATATTTTTCCTTTATTTAAGTTCGTAAGACCTAAATATTGATTTATGATAGATGCGCTAGATCCATCATATGAATTAGTTTATAAAAAATAATTTAACAAAAAGTTACAATGGTCGGTGCTCGCGAATCAATTAATTATAAATATGGTATATATTTGAAATGAATTGGAGAAGAACCCCCCTGTACCCCGCCCGAAGGGGTAAGATGTTGTGTAAAAAGGATAAAGTAATTGTCTGAGGGAGAACCGTGGCGACACTGGAAGCGAATGTGGGCGATTCGCGACAACATCAAGTTAGCTGCTAGGTACATAGATATAGATAGGAGATGATAAAAAATAATTTTAAATTAAAGTGAAGAGTGAGGATACCGAGGAGAGGAATGCTTAGGCTTAAGAGCTTGACTAGTTTTCTATTGGCCCATTCCATAATGATTACCCATTGGACACACCGAGGTGCAGACCAGTCTAGACGCTGAACCTGTGCGCACAAATCCTTACGCCGTCAGCTGGACAGCCACAGGCCAGCCCACCAACCCACACATTGGAAAATATATATTTATCATTCATATTTCTATTTATACTTGAAGTTTATAACGGCCAATGTTATGTATCGTTCGTTACACAGGAGATGATATATATATTCGTATATCTTTGTACAAGTGCTGGTTTGTCAAATAAACAGTGGGTTCGGGAAGTTGTTCTTTTTATTTATCTCACCTTCAATGGTCTGCCTGCCCAGATTGGAGCGCTGCCGACATTGTTTCAATTATTCGCCACTTTTGGGAAGTTTACAACATAAAAATAGGCAGAAATGAAAACGCTCATGTAGTTGTATATAAAATGTATTGATACATAATGCGCATACAAACATATAGTATGTTCATAAAGTGTAAAACTAATTGATTTGTGGTGGATAAACAGAGACAGAAAGTACACAAAACTCGTCTCCGTTCTCCTTAGATTATAAAAAAGCCAAAATGCAGCAACGGCAAGACATATTTGGCATCACAATGGATTCATAAGCTCACAAGTAGCAACCCCATCTTTGGAATCGTAAAGTAATAAATTCAAAAGCAAATTTGATAAAAAATACGAGAGGCGCCACTAAAGGGAGCAGATTAAAACCGTTATCTATTTTTGTTTAAAACATCTAGTTAGGTAATTCGTTGATTTTGCAATAACTAACTATATTTTTTAAAGCTATTAAAATCAGAAACAACTGTACGGGTAGCTGCACTACAACAAGAGCCAATGGAAATTCTGCATCAGTAAAAGTTGACAGTGGGTATCATATTTTTAAACGAGGGCTTTTATTAAAGGTATCTCCACAGGGGAATAATCGGGACTCGACTGATTAAATGCGCAAATGCCGCATTCAATTCTATTATCACAGGTTTCCCGATAAGAGTTATTTGCTAATTATATTTTAGCTTGGTTGCTATCAAACTACTGAGCCTGTATTTTAACAGGTTGGTAAGCTAATGTCCCCAAATAAAGTACAAAATTGTAACTTGTTGTAGTACATTGAATAATAATCTTGAATAACAATAAGTGTTTGTTGATTATTCATTGTATGATAACGGGAGGATATTTCAAACTACATTTTATTCAACACCACTATCTATAAATAGTAATTACCTATCTGCGATTGCGACTATGTATTAAAACTATAAAACTACACCATATGCGAGAAATATCGCATTGCAGAATAAAATAACATAAGCAAAACTAACATTTGTAACAATATTTGAACTTTCATTTTTATACAATGCAGCATAATAATTCTCCTTTATAGGAAATTACTTGAAATTTGTAATTTTGTCAATTTTTAGGATTACCTGATTGCACACCTCATACCCGTATTAAATGAAACGCACCAGTTAAAACTATCAACAATTTTAAAAAGAAAAAATACTTTAATTAAAAAGTAGGTAGACTGAGTACAAATGACATTCGCATTGGGTCACCCAAAAACTGATATTGGTCCATTATTTAGTATCTCATCAAGGATTCCTAATAATTTATCCTTTTTAAGCATGGTGGTTAATTTATATTTATTTTAAACTTATACATTTGACAAATTTCACCCTCTGAAGAAGGAAACCTTAAATAATA
Organism: Agrypnia vestita; assembly: GCA_016648135.1. Taxonomy (NCBI): domain Eukaryota; kingdom Metazoa; phylum Arthropoda; class Insecta; order Trichoptera; family Phryganeidae; genus Agrypnia; species Agrypnia vestita. Next base: position 337,807 of record JADDOH010001265.1, read on the forward strand.
GTGATTCCAGTTATTGGATAACTCCAAAATGTTTAAAAATATCAAGTATTTTAGCAGACATATTAAAAAATGGGTAGCACAAAATTGTCAAGGTTCTCACACACGAATCTGTCAATATTTCAATTAAAACTGCATTGTGTAAGATTCCGTTTACAGTATGAATACAGTGTGAGAATAAAAGGTTATAATAAGGCAGCGTTCACAACAAGAAATGTTCAGTATAGCACAAAAACCTTTTTTATAAAATTTAATGTAAAATATTTATATTATTTCGTGTAAGAAAATTTACAGCTCAAATATGTACGTGATGTTTCATACCGATGGCCCCAATTGAATAATTTTCATATAGAACCTCTTGTAAAATAATGAAAGTTATTAAATGATATTATTTGCTGAAGCCGTCAACAAAAGACAGTTCAAATCAACATTTAAAAAATAATATACATGTTGGTTAAAATTCACTTTAAAAAGATAGATATTTTATCAAAATATTTGGTTATTCACAAGAGATTTTTGTATTAAAATATGTCATTCTGGACATAATATTGTATCCATTTTTGAAAATCACAACATTTAAAATCATTTACAAGTCAGCGGCAACACAATTCATCAAAATCACCACACAAGGTAGTTCATGTAGAACTTACCATACTTAAATGAGGGAACAATATTGAATTTTACGATATGTGTTTGTTAAAAAATGATTGAAGTCTCTTTGAAGTATTAATCAAAGGTAAGAAAATATTATAGTAAAAGTCACATTAGGAAACATTAATTTTCTCAATAATTTTTCAGAAATATCTGGCCATCCTACTATTGACGACAGAAAACTGGTTGGTGGTTGTTTAAAAGTAGTTTCCTTGTTGCCAGAGATATAAGTTTGAAGATTGAATTATAAATAACGCAAGGGCAAAATATTTTTAATTTTCAATACAAGTAGTTAAACTGTCGAAGCAGCATGTAAAAATTGCAGTTCTATTAATTAGCAATTTAATTTGGATTAATAATACAATAAAATAAATTAATACTGTTTTGAATTATTGAAACAGTGTGGCAGTAAATAAAATCTTTTTCAGACATTTTTCTCTTGTTACATTCTCTTATAAAATATGTCATTTACTCCATTTGTAAAAAAACTGTACATATTTAGAGTGGTTTATTTTGATGAAACAAAGTAAGCACAAGCAGTGTATCTTTTCCAGTCATTAAAATGTGAATTGGTTTTCCCAAAAGATAATTCTAAAAACCTCAAATAAAATTGATTTTATTGATGGCAACTATTAACGAACATTTCATTAATTTATGATAAACTCGCACACAAAAGGGTGACTTCATAACGCAATGAAAAATATATATCAAGGAGAAAAAGACAAACCCTAATGCAAAAGATAAATAACAAAAAATTTAAAAAAGTTTATTTATAAATTAGTACTGGATAATAAAAGTAGAGAGTAGATAATTTTTTATTTATCCTATGTTTTACGTTAGTCCAAGATAAAAATATAACTTAAATATGCCGCAAAAGTGACTGTGCATAAAATTAATAAAAAAACTTAATATTTGTACACTAAAAAACTCTGGGAGTGAGCTAATACAATTATTCGTAAAATCACTCACTAAAAATAATACATTATTATAATGCAAAACTTTCAATCAAATTGGCCACAATTTGATTAGGATATAAATAACAAATAATGTTCAACACTAAAATGTAATGTGCCATTTGAAAATCGTATTTAAACAATTAATATTTCCCAATACAACCACCATGAATGTGGTTGATCAGGTGTATACGGGATCCATCATTTAAAAGTATTATTTATTGCCAAATGAGAAAACATAATAATATCAGTGCAGCAATAAAAACGTTTCACAAAAAGTCCACTCACATAAATGAAATTAAATCGTTCTCAAGTCGTTGAGGCGGCGCATCAAATATAAATGTGATATCGTCGGTAAAATATTTAAAGTAATAATGAGCAATTAAACAGGGAAGTTACTGTTTAGATGCTGACATCACCATACTCTTGTGACCACTTTTCATATGCGACAAGACTCTGCGGAGACACAGATCTCCTGATCCTCTTCAGGGACTCCAGGAAGTCTTCGAATGTGATGTTTCGCACGGCTGATGGGTCCAAACACTTCACTTGCTCCGCATTCAGTTCTGTTAATTAAATGAATTCAGTTATTACTTATAAAGTGCACAAACTGGTAGAAGTAGAATCAAAATATGTATATATTTCAATTCCCACCAAACCACAAAATAATAAGTTAAATCCCGTTAAAATATATTGTAATTTTGTCCGTTTGCCCGATTAATCAAAACATGTATTTCAATTCCCACCAAACCACATAAAATAATACGCAAAACCCTGTACACATTATTGTAGTGGTGCCCATTTGCGTGCTCAATGGTGGACCAGATAATTCTACCTTTTCCACTGCAGTTTTTATTGTATACCAATATCTTAACCCCTGGTGTGCCACCACGCGAAAATAATGTTTCCGTTGTTTGCCGCGCTAAATAATATATGAAAGCGCTATTTATACCTACTTGATTGTTTTTTTATTAAAATTCATGGTTAGACACCACAAATTACCACTAAATTTTTATACTATAACAATTTCTTTCACTTATCATACTAAGTATTAACCTTACCCAAGGAAAATTATTATAAAATAAAATACTGAACTTACATTGGGGTTTTATTTCGATAGATTTTACAGCCGGAGATACAAAAACCATGTAATATAATATCAATAAACTGAATAAAAAACATTTGAAAATGAGCACTGCGAGCGCGGATCCACTCAATGAGGCAAGGTGATTTGAACACAAATTTAGAGTGAACCAAGATCTATTGAAAAGATATTTACAAAAGAAAGATTCCAAAATCATAATCTACGAAACAAAGTCTTTCATACGATATATGATTCGCAATAAATGTGAAATAAAAAGATAATAATAACCGAAAACAGGACTCACGCACTACCAACAGACACAGAACTTTTATGTGAATTTATTTAAAAATTTGTCATTTTGTGTTCCGTCTCGACGCCTGGAATCCATTATGAGAGAACAGCCTGCTGTTTCGGCACTTATTCACGCGTTCCTACCCCCTCTGATTCCCTGTTTGCGACAATTTATTCCCGCTGGTATCCCTGTTTCCGGTTGCGTCGGCGCAACGGTTTTTCTTTCATATGACGTCGTTGTTTCGCGCCATTTGCACGCGTCTAGACACGCCAACTTTTGTTGTGATTTTTTTTTGTGTTTCTATTGCAATCTACCCCCTTAATTTTTGATCCCTAGGTTAACAAACATTAGACTATACAAATTTTTAACATAGTGCGACAGGACGTTGATATTTTAGTGTAAATCCCGTGAATTTCGTCAAACGATTGTTAACAAGATGGCGGACGAGCAAGCTCGTTCGCCGGTATCCTCGAATGACGGATCTTCTTTCGAAGAACCGAGTCGAAAGAGACGCCGCGTAGCATACGACCCGCGTGTAGACCACCTGCTAAAACAGGTGACTGCTCTGACGGAGGCCTTGTTAGCAGGCGGCGCGGCTCCTGCATCAACAACGCCGCCAACGCCGGAACACGTGGCCGCGAGCGAGCCCAGCGTGGAGGACGCGAATGCGTCCTTTATTCAGCCGCCGCCGAGCCTCAGAAGGGCGAAGAATACGCTGGAGTTCGGCAAGCTCAGCACGGTCGTGAAGGAGCCGCCAGTACCGAGAGCGGACCCGAAGCGGATCGAACAGATCTCGAAGTTGCAACACTTCGATTCCGACGAGTGGTCAGGCGTTCGCTATGCGGAAACGCAGAGAACCTACGCGGCGACTCCCACATTTGTGGAATTGTCGGTGAACGACGACTTGAGAAGGATCGATAACGCGCCGACCCATACTGGCTTGCTGGAAAGATCGCTCGCCGCGCTTTCAAACGCCTTGCTCGCCCAGAGGGAGACCCTGAGAGACGGGATGCAATCGCTGGTGAATTGGGCATCCGAACCCGGCACGGATCTGTCCGCTTCGGCTCTCTTCGAGCGGATTCAGTCGATGTTCACCAGCGATGCTCCGTACAATAAGGTTTCGGACGACATCCTGCAGATTGTGTGCGGCAGACGGGCAGAGTGTATACTGAACCGGCGAAAGGCCATATTGGAGGGCTTCAAAGACCCTTTCGTGCGAGAAGGTGCGGCCAAAATCCCTCCAAGCTCGGGATACTTGTTCAATAGGGAAGAGCTATCGGCGTATATCCTAAAGAACGGGGGCCAGGAGAAGGTGATGGTCTCGCCCGCAACCCGAAACCTGGCCCAACCGTCAACATCTCAGCCCCAGCCGTCAACTTCTCGTCGAGCTCCGAACCAGGGATACCTCCAGTCCCGTAAGCCCTTTCTGCCGGAGCCGAGGCACAGGGAGCGAGGCTCAGGGAACCCGAACAGGAGACCTAACCGGAAGGCAGACCACGGCCGAAAACCCGCTGGTGACCGTAGCCGCAGAGGTAGAAGATGACGCGAGGCTGAACAACCAGTTCTGGGGAGGACGCTTGAGGAGGTTCCAAAGCACGTGGAAGGAGTTCGGGGCACCACCTATAGTGCTGAGAATCCTCAAGGGCGCGAGAATCCCCTTTGTGGCCAAACCTCCGTTAGTCTTCCCCACCAGGCAGCTGTTGAGCAGCTTCAGCACGAAGGAGTCTCGAGACATGTCGAGTCACATTCAGGCCCTGAAGATGTCAGGCGTGCTGGAAAGAGCAGATCATTCTCCGAGCTTCATCTCAAATCTGTTTCTAACTCCGAAGTCGGACAACTCCCTAAGGCCGATATTCAACCTGAAGGCGTTGAATGCCTTTGTGGAGGCGAAACCCTTCAAGCTGTTCAACCACTTTCGGGTCCCAGACTTCCTCCAGCCCAAAGATTGGTTGGTGAAAATCGACCTAACCCAGGCATACTTTCACCTACCAATAGCGGAATCGCACCGAAAGTTCCTGAGACTATACTACCAAGGGAACTTCTCCAGATGACCTGCCTGCCCTTTGGCCTGTCATCAGCCCCGAGAATGTTCGCAACGCTGTCAAACTGGCTAGCGGGACTCTTGCGGAAGAGAGGAATAAGGACCGTAGTCTACCTGGACGACTTCCTTCTGGCCAATCAGTCAAGGGACCTGCTAGCGACCCAGGCAGTAGAGACGGTCAATCTGTTCCAGCATCTGGGTTGGTGCATCAACCGCGACAAGTGTGTCCTTATACCTACCCAAAAGCTGGAGTTTCTGGGCATAACTTGGGACACCGAAGCCAACCAGAAATCCCTCTCGGACCGCAAGTGCTCTGGCCTTCGCCAAGTACTGCGCCGCCCGATCGAGGCCGGCAGTTGCTCCCCCAAGCAGGTTCTAGGCCTCTTGGGAAGCCAACCAGAAATCCCTCTCGGACCGCAAGTGCTCTGGCCTTCGCCAAGTACTGCGCCGCCCGATCGAGGCCGGCAGTTGCTCCCCCAAGCAGGTTCTAGGCCTCTTGGGGAGACTCAACTTCGCAAACTTCGCCACCCCTCGGGGTCGTTTGCATTGCCGAAGACTGCAGAGATTCAGCCGCCAGCTGCAGAGGCACGAGCCATCCAGACAAGTGGAGCTTCCTGCCGCGGTTCGGCAAGACCTAGAGTGGTGATTGGAGGCTGTAGGGGAGTCCTGCCCAATACACGAAGCCCCCTTCTCCCACTTCCTGACTACAGACGCAGCGGACGCAGGTTGGGGCGGCCAGGTGGACGACAAGACGATATCAGGCCAGTGGTCCCCAGAGCAGATGCGGTGGCATTCCAACCAGAAAGAAGCCTTCGCTGTTTACGCAGTGATCAGGGATCACGCTTACCTGCTAAGAGGAACGAAGACCCTACTGCAGACAGACAACAAGACAGTAGTGACTTACATCAACAAGGAGGGGGGGACAAGATCATTGGGCCTTCTGAAGATAACTCGAGACCTCCTAGAGTTTATCGACCAGCAGGAAATATCTCTGACAGCGCAGTACATTCCAGGGAGATACAACGGGATTGCGGACCGACTCTCACGGGGGACACCACTCCCGGAATGGCACCTCCTGGAACCAGCGACAGAGGAAATATTCCGAATATGGGGACGTCCTCAGATCGACCTATTCGCATCGGCCACCGCCCATGTGGTGCCAAACTACGTGTCGCTAGACTCAACCGATTGCTCGGCCTCCTATCTCAACGCATTCAGTCAGCATTGGGATTACGAGCTGGCCTGGGTATTTCCGCCGCCGAATCTCGTCCCAAGAGTACTGGCGCACTTGAACCTGGCAAGAGGCACCTTTCTCCTAGTTGTGCCAAGATGGGAGAAGACATTCTGGAGGGCCGATCTCAAACAACGAGCAAAGGGAGGGCCAATAAGCGTAAGAGATCTGAAGAGCGTCCTGATCGATACGTCGACAGGGTTTCCCCCACCGAGGGTGTCGGACCTCCAACTGGAAGTTTGGAGAATAGCAGTGGGTGGGAACAGGCTATAGCGGATTGGAGCCAGGAGGAACAGCAGCTGTTCAGATCTGGCTGGAGAGGCTCAACGCTGAACACCTACAAGCCGGCCTGGGATAGGTGGCAGCGATGGTGTACCACGCATTCTGTCCAACCTCATAACCCTCCCCCTGCAACAGTGGCAAGATATCTGGCCAACCTGTTCATCCACGAAGGGCTAGCCCCTCGAACAATATTGGTCCACAAATCGGCAATCGTATCCTTCTGTGGCCCAGCTCTTGATGCAGATAAGATTAGCTCGAACTTCCTCGTCAGGCACGTCCTTAAAGCCATCTCGGTTTCTGGTGGATGCACTGAGAGACCCCCGATCTGGAACCCCCGAGTAGTGGTGGAGTGGCTACGTGAAAACCCGCCAAGGAAACAGCCTGTATGACGTGTCAAGGAGGACGGCCATACTACTCATCATGGCATCTGGGCGAAGAGTCCAAGATCTGACACTTCTCAGAGTCCCCCCGGACCGATTGATCGACAAAGGAGACTCCATCACGCTATGGCCAGCCTTTGGAGCGAAGACTGACACGGCAAGACACAAACAATCGGGATGGAGGTTGAGCGCATCGGATGAAAGGAACATCAACCCCTTGTTTTGGATCCGAAAGCTGGTCTCACTCTCACAGCCGAGACGAAAGCCGGACATGAAAGAACTATTTGTGACGACAGCAGGTGAAGTAAAGCCAGCTTCACGGACAATAATAGGTGGTTGGATCAAGTCAATCCTAAGAGAGGCTGGAGTGGAAGCAACGCCAGGAAGTGTTCGTTCTGCTGTGGCTTCGTTGAATTGGCTGGAAAACTACCCGATAGAGGAGATCTTGTCAAGGGGAAACTGGCAGAGTGAAATCACCTTCCGAAAATTCTACCAAAGAGAGATAGTAGATAACCCCAAGCAACAATGCCCCCAGAGCTCATTAGCGCCTCTCTTTACGCCAATATAGGCAGTCACATATAACGTCGAACCACTAGGTCACCAGGTGATAACAAACAGATCTCTCATAATGGATTCCAGGCGTCGAGACGGAACACAAAATAAAAGAATTTTACCTTCCATTAAAATTCCTATTTTGTTTCCCTCGACGCCTGGAATCCAGGTAATCCCTACCTGGTGCATTATGAGTCATATGAAAGAAAAACCGTTGCGCCGTCGAAACCGGAAACAGGGATACCAGCGGGAATAAATTGTGTCGAAAACAGGGAATCAGAGGGGGTAGGAACGCGTGTGAAAGTGCCGAAACAGCAGGCTGTTCTCTCATAATGGATTCCAGGCGTCGAGGGAAACAAAATAGGAATTTTAATGGAAGGTAAAATTCTTTTATTTTTATGCAACAAATCGTCATAATCGTAGAATAGCAGTTTGAAGTTTTATTTACATAAAGACACTTTATGTCATAGCTCGATAACTACAAAACATTTTGCTTTGAAACTTGGGTTAGTTATTTAAAGTTGATACCTTTCAAAACTCAAATATAGTCAGCGCAGTACAATGACGTTTTTACACATGCTGCATTGTTCTACGATCGCAAATCAGAACTGTCATTAAACCGAATTTGTAAACGACGGTTAAATTAATGAGAAAAAATACACTTTTTATATACCAATAGATGGCTTGTTTTTTTCACTTTTTAATGATCCAAAAAAGTCAATATGGAATTTTTTGCACATCCGTCATTGTTCTACGATCATGACGAGATAATAAATATTTATGTACCCAACACGTTGAGGACTGATTGTATTAACTTGGTTAATAGTAATCTTTCGTTTAGAGCATAGATTTTTGCGTTTTCCACCAAATTTTTCAAAACCAACCCATTTTCATATAAATCAGTGCCTGAAACGAACTATTATTATAAACCATGTTGATGCAGCCGTTCCTAAATAATTGAAAGGAAGTAAATAAGAAACTAAACCGCTTCGAGTTGAAAAAGAATATTTTATTATCGTTTAAATAAATAAGGCTAAACGAGAAGTGGTGGGTTTCCTCGATCAGAGATTGTATGGGCCCAGTCGATTGAGGAAATGGGGAGATGTCACTCTACGCAAGTGTGTCCTCGGACAGAGAGCGTGAGGTGGCGAGGTTGGTGAAGTGGTCCAGCAACTGCTGGAGGCTCATCTCCCCGTGGACCTTGTTGTCTCGAGTGCGCACATTCACGGTGCGGGATGCACGCTCCTTTTCTCCAACCACTAGGAAATAATCGAAATTTGCTTTCATATTACATCTTTACTTATATAAAAATATTGACATATTGACAAAGCATGAAATTAAAAAAAAACATAACCTTAAAGTATATGACTTTCATACAAGAATCTTATACATACTAAGTAGCAGTGGCATATAGTAGGCATAAACTTAAGTCATGGCGTTACCGAGAAAATTACGATCAATGCAATATAAAATGTTCAAAAACTTATATTTAACGAACTTCTTTACAAACTGCCATAAACTAATTCATATAAACAAAAACAGATTGAATTTACACCTACTATTAATTATATTTATTAATAATTCAAATAAAAGTAACAATCGATTTAAAAAATGCCACTATATTAGTAGATTGTCAGAGCAAATTGACAGTTGGAATACACACAATACATTATGTCAGTAAGTTTGAAATTAGTGACACACACTACAGAATGAAAAATTTATTTGCCGACTACATAAAACTCGCAAACATAAAGATAGCGCGAATACAATACTACTTTAGTAGCGAAATATTCACTTCAATGAGATTCTCTTACGGATTCAAGAAAAAAAATTGGTGCGCCTGAATAAGTAAAATAGGAGAAACATTGACATGAAATTGTTTACAGAACTAGTCAAAAATAACGAAAGCCGTGAAACTAGCCGTAGACGAGCATTATGGCTAGAATTTTAAATACTCTTTTTCATAAGATAAGTATTATTTAATGAATATTAGTTTTCCAGAATCTTTAGTAATTTTCATAATCTTTAGCAATTTTCCTTCCTGTACTCCACTGCTAAGTAGGCTTTTTTTAGTTTTCAGACGGACACTACATTAATATGTAGAATGGGACCACTATAAATTGGCGTGCGAGGGAGGACGTCCCTGTCGCGTAACAGAAACTGCCAGGGTGTAAATTTATTACACAATACAGAATGTCCGGTGACCGGTGTCGTAGTCTTTAACAGAAATTTGGTCAGGCAGTACTAAAGAAACCAAGCCGTAATGGCGGCCGTTCTATCTGTCAAACTGTCAGACAGTAATATCGGTCCATTATTTGCTTTTTCAGCTTTGCAAAACTTTAATGCTTCATTGGCAATTGTTCTTGCACCATCCTGGACTGTTTAGGTGTTTTGGACATAATAATTCAGTGTATATTGGTAATCAAGATGTCACAGCTCCCGAGCAAATACAAAATTGTACTGAATGACAGGGCGAGGAGTTACCGCCGGGTGCGGGCGGGGCGGGTTTTAGTTCCGAAGTTGCCGCACGCCAAGTTATTGTGGTCAAGAAATAGTGTCCATCTACATTCATTCAATGATTCACCGCCATGAGTTTACACACGGACAAAATGATTTTCCAAGCATTATAGTCGCATATTTTTTGGCGCTCATATTGTATTGTGTAGAGACTCACCCAGAATAAAGTTGAAGTAAGAGAGCTGTGCGTTCCGGACTTTTTTATTGAGGGTGTCTCCGGCGTCTATGTCCGCCTCCGCCATGAAGCCTGCAGCGATCAGCTCGTCTCTCACCTTTATACAAACAGACCGATTTATTAAAGTATTATGCTAAACCCAGAACACAGCCATATACAGCATATTATTAGAACAAAATATTCCAAATGTACAAGCATAACCATCAAAATACATTTCAAAACATTATACAGTAAAACTCAATTCAAACCCCTTTAATGAGCCTGGGGCCGCGTCGCATATATGCGACGGAGCGCGACTGTCCCCGGGGGCCGCGTCGCATATATGCGACAGGCACAAAATAAATTATTTATCGAAGGCCGCATATCGAATTTGAAAAATGTAATTTTTTCCCAATAGAGAAATCCTGTTGTGACCTGTTGTTCCATTTTCAATTCAAAAACATCACGGATTATATTTTAAATCAACAATCAAAACAGAAGTTTTTCTGCCATCAAAATCGTATAGAATTGTTATAGATGGCGCCCCGATCGCGTGTTGTGCAATCGAAATTCAAATATTCCATCGTCAATGTCACGCGCAATGTGCGCGGGAAATACGATTTATTTTTTTCGATTTTCGATTTATTAGTACACGTATATACAAATATATGCGATATGTTTTGTGTTATTTGTCAGTTTTTGTTGATTTATGATTCAATTGAATACTAATAGTGATTTATTAACAAAAATACACGCAATTTTGTTGCGTTTATTTGAAATATGTGCGTATGTGAAAGTGTATCATATTTATGTGTTATGAGTGCGATGTCCCGTCGTGTGCCGTGCCGTGCAACAAAATATACCACACAGAATATACCACAAGAAGATTATTATTATTTGTGACGAATGTGCGGACGCTTGGATGAGGGAGAGGCAAGCGTGCGAGCGAGACGAGTGAATGGCGCCCGTGCTGTTGCGCCGCACCGGGCAGAACGAGATTCACCGGGGTCCGAATCAGTTGTACATATTGTATTATAAAGTAGTGTCTCCAATAAATGTTGTTACCTACGTAACGCGTATTACTAGAAGAACCCGATTATTCCCAAGTGCGTAGGCCGAGTTATATTGCCTACGCACGCAAGAACATCACAATAGTAGTGTTGTCTCTAATAAACAAATAAAAGATAATAATTATTTTTCAGAAAATGTTGCGCTGGCAACATTATCGAAATTCAAAAAAAGATTATTTTTTTTACTTAAAAAATTGCATTTCGACAATTACGATAATATAATATGAATGTGTGTGTTTTTTTTTAATATACGCATGTTTTCATGGTTTTTTCGTAAAAAGAAAAATCACAAAAAATTCAGAAAATTTCCGGCCCTTGCCTATATGTTGCTTTGGTATTTTTTTGGCCTTCAACAAGATTAAATTCTAGATTTGACATAAATAAATAAAAATTTAGCACTTCAAGACCCGTAAACCTGTTTCATCATTAAAGCCTCTGGGGCCAGGCCGCACCCGTGCGCCCTAGCGCGACTGTCCCCAGGGGCCAGGGCGCACCGGTGCGTCCAGAACGTAATTAATTATTTCTCGACAGCCGCGTATTGAATTTGAAAAATGTGATTTTTTCCCAGTAGAGAAATCCCGTGGTGACCTGTCGTTCCTTTTTCAACTCAAAAACATCACGGATTATATTTTAAAACAACAATCAAAACAGAAGTTTTTCTGCTGTCAAAATCGTATAGAATTGTTGTAGATGTCGCTCCGATCGCGTGTTGCGCAATCGAAATTCAAATATTCCGTCGTCAAGGTCACGCGCAATGTGCGCGGGAAATACGATTAATTTTTTTCGATTTTCGATTTATTTATACACGTATACACAAATATATACAATATGTTTTGCGATATTTGTTGGTTTATGATTCAATTGAATACTAAAAATACACGCAATTTTGTCGCATTTGTGTATCAAAAATGTAAAGTGTATCATATTTATGTGTTATGAGTGCGATGTCCCGTCATGTGCCGTACTGTGCAACAAAATATACCACACAGAAGAAGATTATTAGGTAGGCATCAAATAATAATAGTAGTGTTGTCTCTAATAAACAAATAAAAAATAATAATTCTTTTTCGGAAAATGTTGCGCTGGCAACTTTATCGGAATTCAAAAAAATATTATTTTTTTTACTTAAACGATAAAAAAATCATTGCATTTCGACACTTACGATAAAATAATATGAATGTGTGTGTTTTTTTTTAATATACGCATGTTTTCATGGTTTTTTCATAAAAATAAAAATCACAAAAAAAAATGAAAATCTCTATATTTTGTGTGAAATTTTTAGGGCCCTCAACAAGTTAATCTACCTTGCTCATTCAAAAACCCTGTCAATTCGTAATTTTAATCAATGTTTAGACCCTGGCGCTATAAATCAATACATTTTACATGTTCAATATTGTATTTCCGTTAGTGATGCAACGAATACGAATATTCGTATTCGCCGAATAGTAGATTTATACTGAATATTTGTATTTGCCGAATATCATCACGAATATTAAAAACAAACTATTTATAACTGAACGCAATGCAAATTATGGTTTGGCTGTGCACCGTGTATCCTACGCACTCTATTATCGGGGATTCCCTTAACATTCCATGAATGGATTTATTGAGTTCTCAAGTTGTCAACTGTTACTTGTTTCACAGCATTAAATGAGTTCTTTCATCTAGTTTCGTTGGGTTATTAATAAGGTTAGGTGTAGGGATGGGTCGTCGACGTATTTACCGTCGACGAAACGAGACCGTCCACGTCCATCCATCGACGAGACGATCAACTAGTTGAATTCGTCAACTAGTTGACGCGTCAACTTCGTTACGCGGACGTCGCGGACGTTCTATCTAAACATCGGGACGATGGTCAACTGTCTACGGTTCAACGCGACGCTTCTCGACGGCTCAACCGTTGGCTATTTTTATTACGTTAATTTTTAAAATTTACAGAAGTTCGAAGGAATATAGTTTCGGGGAAAGTAAAACCGCTACTTGTGCTTATATGTAAAAAGAAATATTTTATTATTTATTTGTTTACGCACATTATAGGCTTTTACATATTGTTTTATATACTTGTTTCTATATATAACAAAGAAAGAAGTAGGTATACACAGCAATATCAAGTGTTAGCAGTAAAATATAAATATAAACTACACATATAAGCAGTGAAAGTATTGGGTATAAGCATTAAAATGTGAGTAAATAAAATGGAAGGAAACAATGATTTTGCGTAATAAAGGCACCAGTTATGAGGTGCGGTAAAAAATACTTTATATTTATTTATTATCTGTAAATTTATAAATAAATAGATAATTTAAAAATACTTTACATTTGAGATGTTTTATAGAAATTTATTGAAGAATACATCTTTCAAAGTCAGGCTTTCACTTTGTGGTGACATTATTAATAAATAAATATATCAGTATTATTTGTCAACTTTAGTTTAAGGCTCAATCTGAGAAAAGGAACATTGTTCCCGAAACATGTAAAGAACCATTAAAAAGTGGTGTAAACAAAATTATAATAGATTTATTTTTTATCTATAAAGTTGAAAATAGGGAATTTTTAATAAAAATTAATTAAACCTAAATTCAAGATTATATTACATATATAATAATTAATGTTGGACTCCTGAATAAGGACCATAGTTAGGTATAGAAAATTTTATTCCCTACAAGTTATATCATTTATATGCTAAAGTTGAAAAGTAAGGAAATAACACAATAATTAAATTTTAGCATCCCTTTTCAGGTAGATATAAGAAGTCGAGATCGATCGAATAAAATATTGATTTTAGAAAAATATCTAGCCGGCCTGTTAATTAATAATAGTTCAATAAAAAATAAAATAATTAAACAGAATTGTTTTATTTTATACAGCGTAAAATTGGGAATTCACCGAATCGTCGCACGTGACATCACAAAAAATCAAGTAAAAAAATAATAGATAATAGCTTATTAAGCCTATCTCGCCCTACGCATGTATTCAAATTTCAAATCTCTAGTCATAGTTCGTGTACACAGATCTGCACTCTATGGTAGTGTACTTTAGAGTTGAAATGAAATTACCCGTTGAGCCGTCTATGGCATCTACAAGTCGACAGCGAGAGATGAGAGAGAAATAAACGGAGACGTTTTGTCTTGCTCTCGCTCGTTGCTTTGCATTGCGTTAATCTCGAATCGTCCACCGACCACGGCGTCCGCTGTCCACCGTCTACGAATTCAACTAGTCCATGCGATAAACATAAACGGTCGACGCGTCGATGCAACGTCAACGGTTGATTTCAACTAGTTCGTCCATTCAACGCCCATCCCTAGTTAGGTGCTCATTTTATATAGTTTTTGTTTTTCAATATGTTTTATTTCCATTGTGTGTAAAAGTCTTAACTCTTATAAAATAATTTTAAATTAAATCTAATAGCATGACCTCTCGTAAACGTGAAAAAAGTGATAAAGTTAAATTTAAATATAACATTATTTGTTTGTTTTTGTTATAGAGATAAAAGATATTGGTTTGTGTACATGACTTGTTAACTCGTCCCAAAACAAAGTCGGCCCATTGAGACGAGTTTATTTTGTTTTGTTTGGGGACTCGCTCTAAAATATCTAAAACAACCCGATATCTCACCTTCTGCCGATCCATTGCTTTTCTGGCATGAAGATGTATATTTCTCTAACCTGAAAAACCTGGCCCAGAAGTATTTTTCATTAAAGCCGTCTACTGTCGCCTCAAAAAGATTACTTTCAATCACTGGGAATGTACAAATGGATAAAAGAAATCGCCTGAGAAGTTACAAATGTTGTGCTTTTTGAACAAAAATTGGCCGGTGGTAAATTTTAATTATTAAACCTCTTAGTAAAAAAAGAACAGTGGTGTATTATTTATTACTTTGTTGAATTATTCGTTTTCGTATTCACCGAATAGTAGGTTTGATATTCGTATTCGTGAAAGTAGCATTCGTTGCATCACTAATTTCCGTGCTGTATAACTATGTCAAATTTATGTGTATCGTAATTATATGTGTATTTGTATCGTAATTATGTGTATGTGTAATTATGTGTACCGTATTATATAATATCGGCGACAGCCATTGTTTACTTGCCCACTACATAAAACATTGTACTAAAAATAATGCCCCTATAATTTTTTTTTGACAACTGTATAGATACCTCTAGTGCGTACTGATCACAAGCTGACATCACAGGTATGACCGCGGCCTGCCTGGGTGACAGCCAGAAGGGCCAGCGTCCGGCATACTGCTCTGTGAGCACTGCCACCATGCGCTCCACAGATCCCAGCACAGCACGGTGAATCATAACGGGCCTTACGCGCTCTCCGCTTTCACTAAAACATTAATCAAAATCAAAATGAATGTTGTTAAGTTATTATGTCACACTTTTTTTTAGAAGAAATGCATACGTACATACAATACATGCGCATCAATGTTCCTACTGTTTTCAATCCAACCTAAGCTCTTGCGGTGTGAAAATAGATGGTCTTCCGGGACTAAACTCCGACCACTTGATCACTAACTATCAGTGAGAAAAGAAGCGTGACTTTTATATTAGGTCTTTACATATGAAATTGGCGTTTAGTATGGGAGGAACATAAAGCCGATTTTTTTTATGATAATATATTTATTTAATCAAAGTATGTACCATTGCTATCTATGCACTTTTGCCATCTCATAGGTAGTTCATCGATCCCTTTACTAAAAAAACCATTCGGACGGGAATCAATAAAATCTCTGAAGGCGGTTTGGACTGCCCCATCGGAGTTGAATTTTTTCCTTTGCAAGAAGTTATCCAAATTTCGAAAAAAATGGTAATCTGTTGGGGCAAGGTCCGGAGAGTACGGTGGATGTCTTAGACATTCCAATTGAAGCTCCTCTAATTTGGTAGCCGTCTGTTGTGCAGTGTGTGGTCTAGCGTTATCATGAAGCAGCAGTGGCCTAGAGCGATTAACCAGCCTCGATTGTTTAGCAGCTAGCTTTTCCATCATGGTTTGCAGTTGCTGACAATAGACATCTGCCATAATCGTCTGGCCAGATTTAAGAAAGCTGTAGTGAACGACACCAGCACTAGTCCACCAAACGCTCACAAGTAACTTTTTTGGAGTCAATTTTCGCTTGGGGCATGGTTTGGCTGGTTCGGCAGGGTTCAGCCATTGCGATGAGCGCTTCCGATTATCGTACAGGATCCACTTTTCATCACAGGTAATGATTCGATTTAAAATCCCTTCATTATTGTGCCGGTTGAGTAATGCAACGCAGCAGTCAACGCGCGTTTGTTGATTTGCTTCACTCAATTCGTGAGGTACCCACCTTTCAAGCTTTTTCACCTTACCAATTTGCTTCAAGTGGATTAAAACAGTTTTATCACTAACACCGCAGCCTGCAGCTAACTCGGATGTGGTTTGCGATGGATCCGCTTCCACAATAGCCTTCAATTCTTCGTTATCAACTTTGGTCTCCGGCCGTCCACGGGGCTTGTTCTGCAGGTCGAAATTTCCAGAACGAAAACGTTGGAACCAAAAACGCACTGTGTTTTCTTTTGCGGCACCGTCGCCATACACATCATTAATCCTTCGAGCCGTTTCTGCAGCACTGGTGCCACGGTGGAACTCGTACTCGTAAATAACGCGATATTTCAAGTTTTTCATTTTGCAAACTGAGTGACGCAAAGAAAAAAACAATTGAGGAAAAAACAAATGAATTATAATTTTCAAAATACAAATACATGAGTAAATAGCTGTATAAATTTGGATTTGGAATTTCTAACCGAAGAGAAGATATTTGAGATCAAATTTGCCAGTACGGCAAAACGCCAATTTCATATGTAAGGACCTAATATAAACATATATTTGGGGAAAAAAAACAAAATTAAATATCTATCTGGCAGAATATTATTCAATATTAAAAACTGAATGAAACGTTAATTATTGAGATATGGATATTACAATGACTCTTATTTCGGTTTCTTTTCAAAATATATGTTTAGGAAAAAGTAATGCTTCTTGTTCTCACTGCATGCCTCTGCTAACTATACATTAATATCTAACTATTAGACTAAACAACCACACAACTCCTAAGCACACTTAAAAAAAAGGGATTTAGAGCGCATTTACGTACCAAACCATGTGTGCGATTATATGCATTTTTTGACCTTGCAAAGACAGGATTAAACACTATTTTCAATGTCATTTACTCAAAGTAAATCTGTTGTTTGTGGATTCCCAGCATTTTATTAACAATTAAAGCTTAGTGTTATATGGAAATATGCCATTAACCCATGTGGTAATGCGATATTTAAAAGGTTAATACAACCTTGATATAAAAAACCATTGATAAAAAGCAAAACAACAAATTTAAGAAAAACCCATTGACATAGTCATTAAAAATTATATGAATTAACAAGTTCTGGCTTACATGCATCAGATAATAACTCACTTCACATAATTCAGGTTGAATCTGATGGGTAATTGGAAATCTAGTTGGATGGTGGCGCACTGGTGCGCTCGCCGGAGTGCATCCTGCAGAGTGATGTCTATCTTGGGTCCGTAGAAGGCGCCATCACCCTCCTTAATAGTCCACTTTTCACCAAAGGTCTCCAAGGACTCAGCCAGTGCCTAAAACACCAGTGAAGGACATCAATTATATTTATATAACGAAATGAACTTTTAAATAACAGAAATTAGGCTTATTTAACTGTAAATAGTTGCGGATATTTTATACGAACCATATGTTTTTCCGAGAAACGATTCTCGACGTTTCGTTGAATTCTTATTCAACGTCATCAGGAGGACGACCTTTACCCGTGGAGATAGAGGGCGGACTGATTACGGCTTTCGAGGCCGTTGTGGAGTGTTCACTTTTTCTACAATAGAGGTTGCCAGTATGCAATATGTACTAGTTACGTCGGGGGACTTTACTGTGACGTCTCTCAAGGGTTGAATCAACGTCGTAAGAACAGGGCGTCAAATACTTGATAGTTTGTAACTGTCATCTCTACTGAAATTGGGATGTTCGTTTATTTCAATGGACTCCCTCACTAATCTGGGTATAAGGTGCGGTTCTGTTCTCGGAAAAACATATGGTTCGTATAAAATATCCAAAACTATTTACAGTTAAATATGTCCAATGACCGTGATATGAACGCGTATCAACCAATCAGGATTGATAGCCGCGAGGCGCTCCGCGTCCTTTCCATATCAAATTTAAAATGCACTTGCCAAGGGAGGGGGAGCGGGAAATTTAAAAACACCAACCACCAATATTTAAATATTTAAATAATTTATTTAATTAAAACACACTTCTTATTTTAAGACTTATCAACTAGAGAAATTACCACTAAACTTAAGCTAACCCTAGCCTAAACGCAAGCAGTCCTGATTTACATAGTTTATCGTGTCTTTGTCACTTATCGCCACAAAAAAAACATGTCATTCACAAACACCCGTCGCATCACTCCTGGAGGCCGCGGGGGGGGCGAGCGCTCGCGCCCACGCGTTCGCCGCTGGCTCCGCGGTCCCGCGGTCGGCTGGGGGCCATCTGGCCGCCGCGGTTCTCATTCCAGGCCACGCGCGCTGTCCCGCCGCGCCGCTGCATCTGCGCCGTCGCTGGATCCGCGTCATCGGGAGGGTCTGGTCTCCCTCCTGGAACTCCCCGTGGAGGACCGGCCGCCATCGAGGCAAGGCGGCCATCCTCGTCGCCGCGTCTTCTCTGCGGGTGGTCCCGAGGCTGGTCCCGAGGCTGACACTCGCCCTCGCCGGGAGGGAGGTCGGTGCGGACTGATTCGGGCTTGCCGCGTCGATCTCTCCTCTCGCTGCCCAGGGAGCCTCTCCCCGCGCACCCCTTCTCCCCTCTCCTGCTCCGTATCCGGGGCTTGCGAAATTGGCGCGCGAATCTCGTACACCAAATACACAGTAGACAATGTTCGTGAATTACTGCTTGCGTTGTTATACCTAATACTAGTTACGAAATAACTATAACAAAACTTATTATTATATAAAATAATAATCTTATTCTAGGGCAATAATATAATTTTTACGCCGCCAAACAGGGATGTCTTTTGCTCGCATCTGTTTTGCCGGCCCAAAAAAAAAAGGTCAACTTAAGGACGGAATTCCTAGAATAAAGCGATTCGGAGCGGCACAAATTAACGCGGTTATATCACCCGCCTCCCGCCTGTTTTGACGCGTCCGTATCGCGTGATTCTCGGAATTAAAATCTATTTACCATCGATAATCAACATAAACGACTGGTAACGAAAAATTCAAAAACAAAACTCGCGTTCGAGCGGGAAAAATTACTTTACATACGAGCGTCCCCGAGTTAATGTGTACCCTACTATACAGTTCGTCCTTCTAATCGGCTACGCAATTCTCTTCCGTCCTCATAGGAAAGAGAATTCGTCTCCTGCATACGTCTGTATACTGTATACCCGTTGATTCCATGTTGGTCCCGTCGCCAACACATGGACATCGTCTTCGCTTCGACCCCTGCGTGGGTAAGCATCTCTTTCATCTTCGCTTCGTTTCGCTTCGCTTCGCTCGTTTGCAACCTCGTTGCGTCAGTTCCGTGTCAACGCCATTATGACACCGGAACAAATTCCTTCCCGACGACTGTATAGTTCAGTACACAAAACACTACCGAAAAAATCTATATTCCCCTCTCGATAACCCCCTCGTACGAAATAGCAATTACCCAAAAAAATTTAAATCGCGTAATAACAACCTCAACTCTCTAAGAAATTAGGCTACTACGGTTCAACACAGATATATCATTATTATGGTAAAAGAAAGTTTTTTGTTGGTGTTTAAGAAGATTCCGTGCATGTATTCCAAGTTGTGGAGTAAAATAATCTGTGTAAAATCATAACATACCTTCTCAGCTTCATTCCAGACTTCTACTTCTCCGAGGTACTTCTCTGGGCGTGTGGAGAGGCACAGGCTGAAGGTAAAACCAAATACTTTGTACACATCTTTCAAGAATTCCAGGGCGCTCACCTAAGAATACAAATAAAATTTATTTAATTGACATCCCATAAAATAAATAATTTTCACAAAATGTATTCAATGAAACCCCTAAAGTAGCTAATGTAAATGGAGAGAAAATATTGGTCAAAGAAAATTAAACACTGGCTCGTTTTATAATGTTTGAATATTTCAGTTATTTTAACTCGTACAAAGAAATGTTTACAATTTTGATAAATCACATTATAGCACTTTATCTCCCACCATGGTGCGGTAACAATTGACGAGCATGAGAAGGCATGTGGAAGAGTTGAGTCTTGTGTCAAGAAAGAAGAGTGTAGCGCTCAATCCTGTCTGCCTATTCCCGTGGCCTGATGATTAAGTTATATAATATATTGTGAATTTTATAGCCCATGTGCATCATAAACGATTCAGATAATGTTAGCATTAACCGGTCGGGTGCCGGAGCGCAGATCTGCGCGAAAACTTTTGTACCCTCTATGTGTCGGAGCGCAGATCTGCACTCCCTAGACACATATGCGAATTCGGCCTATTTTACATGCGTTTATGAGTTTTTAAAGCTTATCATTGGTTGTATCTCAAGTTTTTGAATGAATGAACGAGTTCTATTTGTCAAGTAACCTCATTTGCCGTGCAAACAGGACAAAAAATCATTCCAAATGTTGTCTTCGAACCGCACATTAAGTGTGTTATTTATCTGTTAAAAAAGTATTATTTTTAAATAAAAAAGTGATAAATTAAGTATTTTTGTATTCTTTGATATATTTAGAACGAAAATATTGAAATACAATAATAATAGTGTTATTGCGTCCATGGTTTTATTCGATAAACATGTGCGTACACTTCTGACAGTAAATTTCGTTACTTATTTTCATAATTAATGAATAAGTAATTATTGAAATATAAATAATTATTGAAGTCTGTATATTGAGAAACCGGAAACTGCAACTTCTTAGTGATTATTGGTGATGTTTACATGAATATAACCATCATAAAAAAGTGTCTAAAAAACAGCAATTGTGCGGGAAATTGCGCGGCAGACAGGGTACATTCCGCATTACGTATGGCCGGCATCCGATCAATTGAAAAAATAATGTTTTCACTTTATATTACCATTTCTTGTTTAATTTGAGCGTGCGTACAGAAGATGTGAGCATCGTCCTGTTGGAATCTCCTCACTCGGGTGAGACCGGTCAGGGCACCAGAGAGCTCGTTCCTGTGCAGTACCCCCCAGTCGGCCAGCCGGAGGGGGAGCTCACGCCACGACCTCACTCGCCACTCAAACATCAAACTGGGAAAGGCGAACTCTGAGTTAGCGGCGTGAAACAGTAGGTTGAATAGAAAATAATGGAGCAGGAATTGAATTTTGAAAGAAAAAACATAATTTAACAAAAGTAAGAAGGTAAATTTTTACATGTTCCAAAATTCATAAAAAACTAATATTAAAATAATTACCAATGGCCGGGGCAGTTCATGGGTTTCAAGGCATACGTCTCTTTCTCAACATCAAAAGAAAACATGTTCTCCTGAAATCAGACAAGTAGCAAAACATCAAATAATTAACATAATTAATAAGAGAATGTGCGAATACGACATAATTTTTATATATACTTTTTTAAATACATATTTTATACATAATACGACAAAAATTAAAAAACAATAATGTAAGAAAAATGCTCATCTAATATTTTTATACAATATATACTATTGAAGAAATATATTTTTTTTTTAATTCGGGTATCCATAGTTGGAAAACAAATGTGCAGCCTTAAAATTATATAAGTCTCACACAGACAAAGCTATTTATATGGGAAACATGTGTGGAAGTCTTTATAGGATGTCCCAGGGCTTACGACCTGTATGAGTTGGCTTAAGTGATCACTTTACACAATGTAACGTTCACCAATTCCATGGCAAAAACATCCACATATTATTATTATATTATTGTTTTGATTACCTCGTAATGAGCCCAATGTCCACTGGTCTGCCACAACTTGACATTGTAAATGTTGGGGGTGACCACTTCCTGGAAGCCCCGTTTCCTGTACTGCTCCTTGATGAACTGCATCAGAGTATTGTAGATGTGAGCCCCGCGGGGCAGGAAGAAGCACGAGCCGGGGGAGAGCTCGTTAAAGAAGAACAACTCTTGTTCCTGAAGAAATAAACATAAAATAATTCCTCGACAATTTGTTTTTCTGAGCATGAAATTTACTTGATGCATTGCTATGCAAATGACAAGGTTCGAAACGGATAAACCCCAAGACTGAAGAATTTTGTGGGCTCTAACATCAAAACCTTCAGTTTTCGTAAATTTTTAGTCTCCAAGAATTTTTTAAATACATATCGTTTGTAAACATTCAAGCACAAATTTTGCAATATTGTTTGTGTCTTCAACACTAAAAATGTAATGTTTTATGCCAGTAAAAAAGTGTGCAAATCTATTGGAATGTCATTAGCAATCTGGCAACATCATTACAATTCAGAATAATGCTTATAATTCCTCAGAATATAGAAGTACGCCTTATGAGAAAAATTTAAGTAAAAATTACCTTTCTATTAAGGTGGGCCATAAGTTTCTGCACTTTTGAAAATTCAATAAATAAAAAAAACTACAGCTTATATGATAATGAATGATAATTTCACTGAAAGAATACACTTGGGAAAATCAACTGTGTCTTAAAAATAATGTCTAAAATGTCCACCATCCCGTTGCTGGCATTCCTCGAATCTAGCACCTAGGTTTTGAAATACTTTATGACACAAAGTACATATGCGGTATGATAATGATCTCTCGATGAATATTCGTCTTAAGTTGCATTATTGTAGCTGGTTTATCCAAGTAAATACGACTTCCGAGATAACCCCAGAGAAAAAATTGTCAAATCTGGACTTGGTGAATGAATTGAAGTTTGGGTTACCGGGGTATCAAAGGCATTATCGGTCATGTCTTTGAAAACAATTCTTTTTCGTGAAATCTAATCATCGGGTTTTAAATCATGCACCAATTGAATCTTACATGGGTGTAGTTTCAAGTCTTGTTTCAAAATTCGACGCAAAGTTAATCGTGGTATCGCCACAGCAGCAGAGTGCTTCAAAGTTGTCGAGCCCAAATCTTTTTAAAGTACAGACTCGTTAACTTGCGCGACATTCTTTTTGCTTCTCCTGCTCCGTGGCCAGCCGGTCTTCTTCTGATTAAACGTTGAACCAGTCTCCTTAAACTTCCTGATTTAATTAAATTAACACTCGGACATTGATTCACACTGTAATCAGTAGTGAGAATGAAACAGGCGCTGAACAATCACATAATAATCATTGTTTTTGTAAAACTGTTCTACAGAGAATGTGTGTCCTGTGAAGCGATTCATTGCAACTAAATTTTCAAGGACCAACCTCCCACGTGCTATTGCTCGCGCACCCTCCTTCACATGGTTCCCACGCAGAAGCGATTTAAAAAGAGCAAAAACTTATGGCCCAGTTGATGTTTTGTAAGGCTAATCGAGTCATCAGCCTAAAGACACTGCAAAATTTTCCCTTCAAAAATTATCCAGCACATTGTATCCGCAAGGGCCAGCAAACAAAGAAAAATATACAACAACTCACCCTTCCAATCTTTCTGTGATCCCTCTTAGCGGCCTCCTCCTGTATCTTCTCCCACTCCTTGAGCTGCTTGGAATCCGGGAAGGAGATTCCGTACACCCTCTGTAGCGATTCTGCATCAGCCTTCCCTTCCCAGTAGGTGGCAGAGTTCTGTCAAGAAATAAAAATACAGATATTACTTAAAAATAGAGATACGTGTGCTAATATTTTACAAGAAAAGACACAATAATTTCACTACTTTTGGTTAAGCTGCCAAATGCTATCCAGCTGAAAAAATTTATTTGATGCTCCGCTTCGTTTATTGGAATAAGGTGATAGTGCTGATTGACAGTCACAAAATGCACTATTGATTTTATCTTACAATAAAGATAATTTGATCTTAAGGCTGGACAGCCGTTTCGTTAACATGCGAATCTGTCAAATTACGTGGATAGATCATATACTTTCAAGCCGTGCCTGAGATGTCATCTGAGCGTAAATCGAATAAAACTTGCACTTTCGTCACATATTTATGGTTACGTTGCTAAAACAGTAAGGTTTTGATAGAAAGAGATAGTCATATATTCTTCGCTTTCGTCGGCGTCAGGCATCCTCACAGAAGTATTTCATCTGTCAAAATATTTACTTATTTAACTTTTGACAAATGATCTTATATTATTTGAGTCGACTTATTATTTTCCGTATATAATTTAAGAATCATATTAATAATTTTGAACTCCTTTTTAAATCAATGCATATCGTAATATGACAATATAAAACAATTATCTAGCCCCCCGTGCGTACTGCGTATATCAAAATGTATTATTTAAACTTTCGACAAATTCCTGTATTTTATTTACGTCCAATTATTACTTGCTGTATAGAATTTAAAAAACATATTAATAATTCTGAAATAATTTTCAAATTTTAATGTATACCGTAATATAAACGAAAAATAATTACGCCAATGCGCATGCCCACGGCACGTACAGTGCGTATTTTAACTTATCCATGTGAGATTCTGGACTTTGTTGTTGAAATTGGGCTAATAGTGACTAACATGTGACGCATGTTCAAAGTGTAAAAAGGATGACACCGTTTGAAAATCCATATAAAACCTTAATATATGGGAGATATCAATTGCTTTTGAGCATATTATATAATAATAATTCATATAAATGTCAAATTTGGCGTAAAAGTACGATTAATAGTGAAATAAATGACAAGGAATATTCGGCCACATAAACATGTCTGACCTCTGCCGCGGCCAGACGGCATATGAAAGGCATTTTGACGTATAGGATGTCGTTGTTCATACTTTAGAATTTTTATTTTAAAATAATAATTAACATGTTTTTAATAAAAAATGTAGCTTTTCAATAGTGAATGAAGACTCAAAGTGCGAATATAGATGCAATATATCGTTTGAAATCATATTTTTATATGATTAAACAAGATTTGAAAATCATCAAAATTACTGCATGTTTGAAACATTATAACATTATAAATATAAAATATTTCTTAATTTCCTACGTATGGATTCTAGATAATTAAGTAAACTTTATACGTATAAAAAAACATATTATGCTTACATACAATTAATTAACACACGTCTCTTTGCCGTAGAACATTAAAAACGTTTTTTTTGCCGCGGCCTGTGGATTAATGCCTATATTTTCTTAATTATTGTAAATAATGTTCAGTTTATTACTTTTATATAAGAGCAAAGGTTCTATCTAAGTTATTGCCCAAAAATAAATGCAATCTATCATATAAATTCTGATATAAATGAATAATAAAAACCCACATTTTCGTAAAAAACGCCGAAATATGCATTTGCAGTGAATGTACCGCCTTAACAATTACCAAGAATGTTTATTAATTTTTTACATTTAAGACTACCACCTATGTTATTTTAAAAATGTGTTTCACGAATATTTGCCAATGTATGATAAAGTTTAGTTTAATGAAAATTATATTATTTTTATCAAAAATATCTCATTCAAATATCAAGATATTTTTGATAAAAATAAAAGTAGTTAAATTTTTTTTTTTTTTAAGTGTTACGAATGTAACTATTGGTTTGTCATAGCTAAAATAAGATATAAATGTCTTTGAATTGACGTCTCACGACATATGAAGCGGCAAATCAAAAAACATACAAATTAAAAAAAGTCCAAGCCCACTTTCAGTTTTATCGAAAGAGGTTTTAGAAAGAGCAGCGAACAAACCTTTGTGACTTTGAGAGCCTTGATGTTGCCCGTGTGACGCACGTGCGGTCCCCGACAAAGGTCGATGAGTGGCCCGCAGCGGTAGATGGTGGTGCTGGGTGAGTCCACCTTTTCTTGGAGGATTCGCACCTTGAACTGATTGTAGGAGAACATCTCCAGCAGATGCTCTTTGGACACTTCCAGCCTCTCAAACTGCTGCTTCTCCTTCGTAATGTTCTTCATCAAGTTTTCCAGGAAGGGGAAGTCCGACGACGATATCTACAATCAAATCAGATAAAATATCGAAAATGAAAAATAATATTTATAAATGATTCAGATCTATTTATTTTTAAAATAAAAATAAACATAATCCTAAATCCATAATTTAATTTACAACATAACCTAAATCATAGGGTATGCTGTAAATTAAATTATGTATTTAGGGTGTGGTAGAGAGCAAATGAACAAAATTTGTATAATATTTAATAAAAAACACACATATATGGGATCTAGGGGAGAGGCTGCTTGGGTTTTCTGAAATAATGTGTTTAATAATGAAATCTATCCAGTATGTGTTAAAAATTCTTCGGCAGGACCACACTAAAACTGGTTCGTAACTGCCAGATAACAACACATTTCGCAACCATAAAGCACAAACATAACATCATAAGTTTGCGCAGGGCGGACGGGAGAGAATTTTCAGTAGCGAAATATGATCCTTATTTCTTGCCATTTTAGTCCTCACTCTCAACACCCCTTCAGGAAAAATACATTAATTAATACTAATGCACCCAAGGATGTAACCTGTTCCTATGACTTGTCCTTACTTACCATCACGCCGTTTCCCCGCGTAAGCAGAGAGGATAGAGCGCCACACTCTTGTCCTGGCGTACAACTCTTGCCCCCATCCACATTCATACATCTTCTCATGCAAGCTCGCCCGGTTGTTGAGGCTTCTAACGGGACCATCTTCCAGTATCTGGTTGATCTGGTCATGCCACGTCTTCCGCGGTCGCCCTTCCTCATCACTTCCGTTATATATCTTTCTTACCATTCTTTCCTCATTCATTCGTTCAACATGCCCAAACCACCCGAGCGACTCTTTTTAATTCTATTAATTACACGCTAAGACCAGCTTTACATTCATCCCTAATATCTTCATTCTTTACTCTATCATAAATAGATTTACCACACATACGTCGGGATCTCGTCTCCACTGCATTCAGTCTACTTTCGTTCCTCTTCTGCCAGCTCCAGGCTTCACTTCCGTACATCAGTGTCCTCTCATCACTATAAATTTTACATTTCAACCTTTTTGCCGATCATTGCGGGCATATTCTTTGTACTAATGGTCAGATCATATTTTCAACAAATATCATTCAGGAGTAGTCTTTGGAACTCTCTGTGAACAATGCTACCTCATCTGGATACCTAATATTAAAACCCAACATTTTTGTAAGGCTTTTGTAACTTTTGTGAGCACGCCACTCAACTGGTGTACACCTAGACCAGATATTTTGGTTTAAAATACGCATACTGTCAATAGTTTTCTTTATTAGCAACTATGATATTTAAAAAAGAAAAATTGTTGTAGCTTACCCCTTTATCAGGCAGGAACATATCGTAATAGAAGCCTCCTTCGATAGGTGGACCATAGCACAAACAGCCCCCATATACCTAAAGGAAAAAACATTAATTAAAGCATAACTAATCTGGAGGGCAATCTCACTCAACTTTAACCCATTATGGACTAGCGGTGCTGTTCGGTATTGCACAAATGATGATTTAAAAAAATATTCTAAATTGCTAGCATGGTTTATAAAATAAATTTTGTACAAAAATGGCTTTATAATATATGATTTATGTGATTTGATTTGTATACCACTGGGTCACAAAAATAACCAATTAATATAAAACTATATTGATATTAAAAAATATATCAATATATATTGTGACGTAGCAACCTTTGTTCGTCACACCTCTTCGCGAAACCTCTGAAGAAATGAATTTATCGATCCCCGCACCAACGATCTGCACCAAAAATTGATTTCTGACCGCGTAGGTACCACAAATACTCTATGGAACAAAATAATGTCTTTGGTCTACTGCGGATAGTTTCACAGCGGTCGCGAACGGCGGGGACGAGATTACAAAATGGCGCATTCGGATCTGACACTTCAGCACGCAAGATGTGAACTTTTTCTGTGAACCCTCGTGTTAATAGGTAAGCTCATTCCGAGAGACGCAATTTGAAGTGGCATAAAGATAACATGTGAAATTACATGATTGGTTGTTAATAATGTCTTTCGTCTTAATAGAGGGTTTTTCCACGGAAGCGCTTCACGCCATGGCCAGGTGACGCAGCATGGAGTGAAAGGTGAATCCATTGCAACGCCTGGGGGGCAGCTGCCGAGGTGATGTTCCGGTAATCATCTGCATCGGCCGCCCAAAGCCTCGGGGCGGGGTTGTTCTCTGGACCCTTAAGGGAGCAATCCTCCTCAGATGCGAGGCCAGCAAACCAAAAGACCACCTATTATTACCCTAGTCATTGAACTGTTGCAACTTAAAATAAGTTAAAGGGAGAGACAGCTGAAGTGCAGTGTACACGACACTGGAAGTACCCTGAGTTTAAATTGTGGAAGTAAGGTGAGTCCGATTCTTCTCCGACTGAGCGAAGCTGGTAGCGACGAGGAGTTCTGTTGGGAGCAACAGAACTTCACGTCGTAGATTGGCGCCCAACTTGTGGCTGTCGGTAAAGCTGAGGCATAGATTGGAACCCTGTAAAATTAAATGATCTTTCTGGTGGCGTGTACGTCGATTTCACTTCAGCCAGGTGTAATATTTTTTTTGAGAGTCTAGTGAACGGGGAACATATTTCTGGTTTATCTTAGTGTCCCTGTTCAGTTTGAATTATAATGCAAAATGTAAAACCAGTGGCGTCTATTGTATTTGCAACACTTCAATGAAAATGGGGATATGAAGGAGTGTCAAATTTCGAATCGAATTGTTCTAATTATTTTTTTATATAAGTCTGTTACAGAGGAGAGATTGTGTACGTGACGAGATTCGAACTCGACAGATGGGATAGCGGTCTAGCGAGCCTGCTGGGAATGGTGTAGAAAATTGTTGCCTCGAGTCTCCGTTTCAAAGAAAAAAGCTAAGTATTTTTGTTTCAGTTATTCATTGATGTAAATTGTTTTAATCTCCTTAAAAGTAAATGCTATGACCAAAAGCAAGAGTGTGAAAATGTTAATTGTTGATAAGTATTTCTCAGATATAGTGATTCGGGTGAAAGTAGTCATCTTATAAGTAATCGTAAAACTTGAAATTAAATTCATATTTGAAAGTGAAAATTTTGTATGAGAGGAATAACTATTGATAACAATACAAATTGTATAATTGTTGCATTAAAATTTAAAAATAGAACTAAAATTTTATGAAAATCATAATGTTCCTAAATGGTAACAAAAATGTTTCTTTCAGTGATTATTGTTATGGGAAAATCATTTAATTACCCACGCGACTACAATAAGATGTGGTGTCTGTTGTATAGGATCACGGTAATCCTGAAAATTAATTGTGACAATAAATGATATGGAATGTGGGTAGAAAACTATTTTTGCACTTCTGAAATGTTGTAAAAAAATTAAATTTCTTGTTTTGCAGAATGTAATTAATTAGTTTGATGAAAAGATTATTTAACTTTAAAAGATTATTAGTGAAATTAGATTTACATAAAAATATTTTGTTGATCTGTTAGTGATTTTAGTTTGGTAAATTATAGAGATTGATTTAATGAGGTCCATTGTAATAGTGATTAGCACACCAAATTTAACCTGATATTTTAATAACAAGGACATGTAGTTATTTACATTTTGATGAGAATTAAGTTACTTAATCCTGGTAGGCAAGTGTATTGAAAAATTCTTACAATGGCTCGGTATTGAAAGATTTTTTTTTGTGAATTTCAGTGAGAACGATGCAAGAGGAGGCATCATGGACAGAATGCTGGCGAAGGACGAAGGCTTTGCGATTCTGCAGGATAATTAGGCACTTCAGGCAACGGGAAAAGTTATGGTATTTCGATTTTATTTAGCAGTTCAATGTAGACAATTATAGGGCAGTTCTGAAAGTACAAGGGGTAATAAAAATTGATTTTGTTTTGGGAATTTTAGTTTTGTTTTTTTTTGGATGCAGATTCTTGAAGAATAAATGCAATGTAACTTTATGATCGCTTCATCAATAAATTGCAATTCCTTAGTATTGGGAAGTAAAATGAACAATGTTGAATCGCTGTCAGGTAATTTCGGTGAGAACAGGTTAGTATTTTGAATTTAAATTAAACCACGTTTGAAAAAAAACTAATGTTTGATGCAGACGTGCGTACAGTAGCTACTGGGAATGATAAATTTAGTATGAAATTCTACAGTAAGGTTTGTTTTTTTTATCGGTTAATGAACGAATTGTGGTAGAAGATTAATAGTGGGTTTTACGAATTGTGAGATCTTGGCATCGGCATTTGGCAAAAGTGCATTCTGAACGAAAGTTGGGACGATTTAACGGTATCCATGAATTATGTGTTTGCGTTTGCTGGTTGACAATTAAGTATGAATTGCGCCAAGTAAGTTTTGCATAAAGAAACATAGATTCAGCTGTTGAGAAGATAACCGTTATGGAAAGCATGAAGAACGGGTTTGGAATATTTTGTATGAACGATGATATGAAGTTATGAGAGGAAAGAGGTTCTGGAAATTTATGAGAAATGGGTGCACTAACCGACGGTCTTTATCGAGTGTATGAGATGAAAGTATTTTGTATACGATAGAAAACCTATGCGGGGAGTAGACGAGTAGGAAGGTGTGTGTTGTGGACTGAGATTGCAGTGTTTGTTATCTGACTGAATGTGAAGTCAGGATATGTGTGTGTTTGCACGACGCAATGGGCGTCGTTCGAATGAATGTCTGTGGAGACATGTTGTCTTGTTTGACAAGTATGTGCTGTGTGCAGGGACTCGTCTAGGTACACAGTACGAGTGTTTATTTTTTGGTTGGCCCAGTGGAATTGGTGCACCAAGAGGTAATTTGTGAGTGCTTGCATCTCAGGTCCATGGGTGATGCTGCAATATGCGTGGCATGAGAAAGTTTTAGGTGGAGTTGTATTTGGTTTGAATGAACTTCTAAAAAATAAGAGGATAGGCGGTCTTATTCTTCCTCTTATAACCAATGTTTAAGTCGAACTCATAAATTAATAATGTTCATACGAAAGGGTTCTAGTTGGCAATCTACATTTGGGGTGTAAAAAGAAAGTGGAGATTTTAGATTCAATGAGATCGGTAATTAGGATAAGTTTCTCCTGTTTTATAGGTTGTCAGATTTTAATGACAAGAATGGAAAATTTCCATGTCCAGGACATGATGATATTGTAAATTTGTTGTATAGTGGGAACCGTTCCCTGCAAAGCGTGTAATATGCGCTATCACGCGAAATAAGTTTATATGAATGTATGTAGTTGGTGAATAGTTGTTTTGGACGCAGAGATGTGTCTGACATTTTAAGTTGCTTTGCCTTTCTCGCACGGTCACATCGAGCAGTATGATGTTTGAGTATTCCGGACTCAATCGTCAACGGGTTGGCGGAGGACAGTGCACGTCTCTAATAACCTCGGGTTCAATATGAAAATACGGGAAGGATGTCTTTTGTTCTATGATGATATCTGCTACCGGCTGTGTCGCATTGATCAACTTAGGTGATGACGCCTGCTTTGAGGGACATAAGCGATACCAGATATCAAGTTTGTGGTACAATGTTGCCAATTGCTAAAATGTTATATGGTTTAATACATCCCTATGTAAAATAAAGAAGATAAGAATCTATTAAGAAAGGAATAAGCTGTATGGTGGTCAGGTTATTTCCACTTGATGTTGTCTTTGAGAAGAGTCGGAAGACGAGCTGAGTGGGGGTAACCATGATGACCTTTTATAATGAATTGTGGAGCTAAAAGAAGTGCATGCTTGCTCTTTCTGTCACGTGGTGTTCCCTTACAAATAGGGTAAGGTGACACGTAACATGGAGAAGGAGCGTGTATTGTATGATCTATAGATGAGTCGTTTTTGTTCGGTTATTTGTCCCGTTAGACAAATACGAATATCTAATAATAATGTGAAACGTAAATTCGTAGATACCAATGTCGCTATATTTATTTCCATACTGAATTTGTGTGCGAAATGGCCTATAAATTGCCAAGTAAATTAATGTGCGGTGTATGGGGTTGAACACTTTGACATAGCGCGAACTGTGGAATATTGTTTTTCTCTCATACTTCATTCAAATTAAAATAGGGCAACTATAAAGGTGAAATACGTTTTTTTTAGTTGGATACTGTTCGGAGACATTAGTATTTAATTAGTAGTATGCCAAAGGTCCTTGCCAAGATCAATGAACATGTTTTAACTATAATGGATCAAAAGTCAAATGTTTGATATATCGATATCTGTAGCAATCTAATAGAGTGTTTTATCTTGTATACTAGTATTAAAATTCTGTTTACTTGATGGAGATTTTGAACGAAATCTACATTGACCTGTATGCAGAGGTTAGATCCGGGAATAAGTTAGATGAGCTTTTCTTTCATCTTAGCGTGTATGAGAGGATTAGTTATTTTATATACAAATGGATGAGAAATCCTTAAAATAATTTTGTTCCTGGATAGAACAACTTGAGAATTTTTTTTGTAAACTTGATCTGTTCTGCTTGTTGTATAGCAGACTTCATGGGCAAATGTGGCCAGAGGAGTCTAATGTTCTTAATAAATTGTAGTTTAATTGTTTGAATAATTAGAGCAAATTGACATAAATTCCGGAACAAGAATATTTATTTGAATTTGTTTTATTTGTGCAAGGGGTACCAGC